>CM023203.3:32346084-32934481 GCA_004115045.4 Sinella curviseta | reverse complement strand
TATAATATACATTCATAGTTACACACAGACGCATCCACAGAGTAATAGAACAAGAGCAATCAACATAATACTGTAAGGGTAACATAATACGCCTAGTCACATTCAAAAAACAGTTTCCTTGTTAAGCTTCCGTTTTGAAAAGCCAAAAATAAATTTCGGCACATGACGCTCCTGTCAGTGGATAATATTGTACGTGCAGTGGTGCTCCAACGATTTTTCATTCACTTCACACAATAACGATATATACGATTAGGGCTCACTGCGTTAGGTTTTGAAGGTTGTTGGGAAGAGTGTGAAGATTGTCTTTTATCGGTCCATTAAAGTACCCTTATCGTCCGTACCCTTTACTAAATTCATTCACGCTAAGTAGGCACTTATATAATCTACATATTATGCATTTGCATAATGAAATTGATGGTAAATAAAATTATACAAACTACATATTTGTACAAGGACGGAAGATTTGTTCTAATGGTTAATACAAGTGAAAACGCATTTTTTCAGCTATTTGAACATCAAGTTGTATTACAACAGTAACAGCAGACATAACTAAAATTATATCCATCATGCTTGTTAACTCCTTTTCCTATCCAATTATGTCTTTGATAATAATGAGTGTTTACATTGATTTGTGTTTTGTTTTCTCCTTCACGCTAAACAAATAGAAATATGAAGTGGAATTCCTCATGCATCTCATGTGGTTTGATGCGAGATTAAGACATCACATCATCAACACAAATTCACCTCCACCCGTCTACGATGCTGAAATCCACGAAGCAATCCCGATACGATCAAATCCTCAAAGAAGACTACTCTACTTGGATGCTCTTCATCATTGGGGACGTGTATGGGTTCCCGATGTCTACTATGTCAAACACGGGGACTTTAGATCCAACCTGGATCCTGTAAATGTTGCCTTGCGAATTTTCCCCAATGGCACGGTCTCTTTTACTACAAGGTACGCTATTCGTATGATTTCGATAATGGGTGTGTATAAAAGTCGCTAAACTCGAGATACGCTACTCTCATTACAAAAACCAAGCTTCCATTTTTCATGTTGTCGTGCCCTTGTTAATGTTAACAGAGACATATATAATGTACATATATAGCCGATCTGATATCACGACTCCATTACACTTACTTTTAAATGGTCGTACTTTTACTTTATACACTCGCGTTAATCAAAGTGCACGAGCAAATCTATCACGATGCTGTATGTGATAGTTGTAAACTTTTACCGTTGCATCTGTCTAGAAGCTCTACTTATGAGCGTTGCCTACTTTCGTTCGACTACCTTTATTTTTAAAGCTGCAATGCAGACCTTTCTTTAATTTAGTTCTTGGAAAGCTCGATCAGTGTTGCATCTTACACATCCTTTTATGTGTAATGTACAAATATTTTAAGAGTGTCAGTTGTCACATGACATCAGAAATCGTGAACCTATTACTGTATTCTACACAGGTGTCTCTTCTACAAATAAAGTAAAAGTATAAGTGTGAAGGAATAATATAAAGCTGCAAAGGAAGGTACTTATAAAAACTAAAAAAAGCTGAATTTGAGCTCTGAGCTCCGCTCCTTTCTTTTTACTTTCTCCAAACGGAGAGTATCCTTGAATGTGTTATATTCAGTGTCGTTCCAGGAAAGTATATTTCTGCAAAAGGAAGGATCCTTCCATAATACTGGCATTATTTCCTGATTTTTGAATCTACTTACAGACATTGCTACAAAGCTACAAATCAAATAATACTGTAAAGCACTAGACCTAGACTCTAAGTCGGGGAAAGCGAGAAGAACCGTGTTGGATTTTGTCATTATCATTTTATCACTTTTGTAAACTTTACTAACACGTATAGTCGCCTATGCAAACGATCGAATTCAAACATTCTACAAACAAATGGGATCTTATTCCAATTTGGATGAACTGATATATTATCTAGTTTTGACATTGTGGTGTTCATAATAATGTGACAAAGTCAGTGACAATATTAGTAAAAATGGATGAATAATTTTATAAGATTACATTATGCTGTATAAGCTAACCTAGAACTTCATATTTTGCCAGAGATTGAGAGTTATTGTGAAAGTATTACAGAATTAAAATAACCCAAAGCTCGCGATGGATGACTTTTTAACCTGATGCGCATGTATTACCAGATGAAATGAGGTTTGCCTTGAGAAAATGGACGAAATAACCAAATTTTTAGATTTCGGCTCATTTAATGACGTTATTTTGCCAGTTATATTGCTTGTGCCCTTTATATGTCCCATCGAAACGAATGTAAACCGTCCTAGGTCGGTTGGTAACAGTGTCCTATCCCGGGTACCGGTATGATCATTTGCATACTATTGTAGCTCGATGCTGCATTTAGCCCTTAATAATGCAACTGTAATGAACGAGTAACAACTTGAATTTCATGAATAATATTTTTTGGAAAGGGCTAGTAATATAAGTAGCATAGAATGTCTGTGGAATAGTGTTCCACCACCAGAATAAGTGAACTCCCACTCCCACTAGTCATAAAAAGTGAAGTATGAAACAATGTAGGTATGTATGCCGCTTTTAAGAGAAAATATAGTTTCAAAAATGTTATAACTCCCTTTCTGTATAATTTTATGACACATAATGTAGTCACATGACTCATGAGTACAGTATGCATTTAAGCAGCGTAGGCATAGGCCTGCTGTTTCTTATTAAGTACATGATATTAGGTAGGCAATATTAGTTTTTTCCCGTTTTAAATTTCCAGCGTGTAACGATGCCTTTATTGGAACGTTACGTAGGTTTTGGCATCGCATCAAGTGTGCACAGCCCCATATGCAAAAACTCTTTAATACGCACTCAAATTATACATTACTTATAAACTGCTTAAAACACCATTTTAGTCTCTTTGTAACGTCATGCCTCCGTAGTTTCTTTCTACTTACTCCGTACCTGTACTTTGCTCTACTTCACACTCAATGTCATCTTTTGGAACTTCCTCATGTTCACAATATGTACTACATTATACGTAAATTTCCCACGATGATACTTTACAGGGGCGCTGGGCAGCATTAAATTTTAAGTAATCCATTGGCTTAGGTTGGCACAGGGGGAGCGACAAACACGTCGGCAAAAAAATACATGCCATCATTGTTACAAAAATAGATTTGGAAGTGCATTACAGGTCTTTGGAAATTTACTCATCAGGTAGCTTGGTTTGACTCTTGCTGCCGTTATAGACGGTTAAGATCTCCAATAGACAAAATGGGTGAAAGTTAGTATATATGCATGTATGTGTCTGAATAAATTGAAAATCATGATGCGTTTAATTTTATGCTATTTACTCGCAAATTCCCTCTCCATTTTCACATGGCGCTCCATATTAGTTAATGGACAAAGGGACCATATCCCCTGACTGTTCATGCTTAGAATATTTCCCATACTTTAATTATAAATTATATTATTGCAGTCATACATTTTCAACTTGGCCTCGTATCTTTCTCTGAATTTTCCCATTAAAAAATTACTGCTTGCTTTAAAGCCATATTACTCACATAACATAAAACTGATGTCCACCAGAAGCTAAAGGGATACTTTCCCACGGAAGATCCAAAAGTTGGACATACGGGAAATTTCTCGTAAAAGTATATAAAAAAAGTTGAGAGAAAATTCAAAGTTTTCCTTTAAGCAAAATCACATGTCGTCTCGGCCACTTGTACGTCACACCACCCAGAAGAGCACATAATCATGAGAGCATTGTTTGGATGAGCCAGCTCGGAGCTATAGTGAATGCAAAAGGCAGTAGGAAGGAAGAAAGAGTTTGGTGAAAAGGCGAAAATTTCGTAAAATGTTGGTGGGTTCTTTGGTGGTTTCGTGCGTATGTCCAAAGGTATTTACCGGTTTTGGTTGGATGAGCAAAACATATGCTCTCCACTCATTTCTTTTCCCACAACACCGCACTTGGATCCCTTTCTCTTTCATACTTACATTATTAACTTATTCTTTTCCCCGCAACAACAATGCAGGTTTATTTATATCACCACATACATTACGACAATAAAAGGGCTTAGTTCTTTCCGCAGGAAAAAAAAACTTTTTCTTCCAAGTTCCATTCAATTTACCAAGTAAGACAGGTCATTTAGTAAAGTTGTGAAAAAAGTATAAAAACCTCTTTTGTTGCCGACCGTAGTAGCCCTTAGCATAATACTATGATGATATGATAGTGTCAAATAATAAATTATTATTATAGAAAAAAGTAAGAAACAATGTTCTGCTGGTGTAACAGTATGCAATCTTATTCTTACAAAGTGAAAGTGGAACATTGTTTTTCTAAACATATCACTATGAAGTGGATTCAAAAGGAGATTTACAACAATGAGAATATACGGAAGGAAATATGAGAAAATAAATATTGTTGTAAACGAACACTGTTAAATAAGACCTACCACAAAATGTAGCCACAACCTAATTTCCAACACCTACTACAAAATGCAGCCACCAAAAGGATTCGGAGAAGAAGAGAAACAAGTTTAGTATGCATTTTCGCCTGAGTTCATAAATCTTGAAGTTTTACTTCCTTCACACCTGCAAATAAAATTTATATAAATGGTTAAACTAAACTTTACTTATTTGCATTCATGTCAGAATTGAAGAGCTAAAGTAAAATAAATGCTTATTAAGTGTTCATAATACTTTGACAATGCATAAAATAAAATGTTTGGCTTATTTGGGAGAACAAATGAAGTACCTTTCTACTTGTAAACAAGTTTACACTCAATTCATCCCTGCCATGCAATAAAAACTAGGACCGGTCTTAGCAGGAGAAGTTTTAGAAGAGAAAGTGTAGGCCACATGGCTGTACTTTCTCTCATGACTTTTGTTATGGCATCATAAGTTGCGCTTTCACTTGAGAGAATAACCAAATGTTTCATCATCCTCCACTACATTTTACAATCACTCAATAGAAAGAAGAGTTTTCAAATGGAAGGAGAGCAAAACCAAGTGGTTCAAGTATTTTGTTGGCCATAGTCCATAAAGGGGGAGATAGAAACACAATACAAAAGGCAACGAGAGTGAATGCTAGGAATCCGTGTTCCAAACGAACCGAACCACTGATACAGCAAGTCACTTCGCTTCCTCCATCTCTGTAGGTTGTTGTCAGTGAACCGATTTTCCCTTTTGTTCCTTAAACAAAAACATGTGTCTAGTGTCTACTACGACCTGATCCAGTAAAAGTTTCCTTCATTTATTCATGCTTAACCCATAATGTATGCTCAGAACAAGGCAGTTATGTATGTAATATGAACATACTTGTGAATTTCTTTTCCTTCTTCCTCTATATGTCCATTGATTGCATTAAATGCAGCATATCGTTAAGGATGCGTATGTTTATAGCACACATTACAAACACACTCTCTCCCAACCTTGTTCACATGGTAGTGGTGGTACAAACTTGTTAGTCATTGAATCTCTTTCCTTCATCTTGTCCCTCTTTCTCTGCAACAGTTCCTCTTCATTTCCTCTCCACTCTCCTTGACTTCTTGCTTATGCCTTGTGCCTTTCACCATCACCATCCTTTTATTTAAAAAATGGTATCACTACCAACCGACCGACCGACCAACCACTTGCAAGTTGCATCCAAGTACCATCGTTTTTAGTCAAACCATTGCGTGCTAAGCTCCATTTTACTTTCTATTAGGTGGTTGCTGGCGAAATAAATTGAAGAAGCACTAGCGTACAATAATGTCTTCAATCAAATGATGCTTAACCGAAGCTTGGGATGGATCGTTACCAACTTTTAGTGAGGACGATGGAAAAGCCATGTATTGAGAACAGAATGACGGTGCTTGGTGTAAACTGTTCCAAAATAGAACTTCTGAATCTATGACTTGTGGTGTTGATCGTAAGCTTGTGACAACACCAATTCTTTGCCAGTAAACGCAAAATGATGGAATGAGGGGAGAGACGAGACGACTGTAGTTAACAATAATAACAGACTTTATTTTAACTTTGATTGACATTAACAATTTTAACTTGGGTTTTGCTAATTGACTTTGCTCTCTAACTTTACATAATTTAGCTGACGAAAACTGACTTGCTGACTTGACACGAATGAATGCACGCTAATTCCTGAACGTTACGCTTCTCGCGTGCATTTACTACCTAAACATTACTTGTCGGATTGACAACGCTTTTTACTACACTTTTCCCTAACATACTCCCACTAAATTTTAATTGGTTACATTAATTAAAATTTAACTAAAATCTACACATTTGACACTTTTAATTTTAAAATTAGTTAATCCTCATTGTTCCTGATCTCCAGAGGGTAAAGTCGCTGCACAGGTCTCAAAAACACTTCACTTGCTGTTTTCACCTTGACTAAGCGTACTTCCTTGTCTGCTCCAGGAATGGCTTCCACAACGATCCCCGTAGGCAAAAAGAATCCTTTTCTGGTTGTCGTTTCCAACCAACACGATATCTCCCACTTTGACGGTACGACATCCTTTCTTCGACTTGCCATTGGAAATGAGCATGGCAAGATACTCCTTCTGGAATCGGCTTCTCATCTCATCTCTACAGGACTGCATGTTACGATAACATGTGACAAGATGACTTCGGTCAGCTTCATCCACGTCTGGTAGACTTCCGGTACAACAATGGCTGATAAACTTGCTTGTGGTTAACGCGACTAGGTCGTCTCCTTCTTCACTGACATAAATCAACGGACGATTGTTGACCACCGACTCCACATCACACAACAGCGTCTGCAGTTCCTCGTTAGTGACCCTCGATGATCCAAGCACGGAACGAAGTGATTGCTTTACGATTCCGATCATGTGCTCCCAGAATCCACCCCACCAGCAGGCGGTTGGGGGATTGAACTTCCACTTTATTTTTTGAACAGCTGCTGAATCCACCAACTTCTTTTTTCTTCTTGTGTAAAAGGTACCAGCTATTTCCACTCTTCTTACTGCAAAGGCTGGTCCAACTTGAATCCTATCCTTGGGCAGAGGTCCTTCTGGTACTTGAACTGGTGGAGCACGAAATCTTCTACACTTGGCACTTGACTTGATGACACCACGGATGGTGCGACGACTATGGATAATCCAGTATTTTTGTCTTAACTGTGTTTGTAATAACTGGACACCTGCATGACATGACATAATATGCTCCGCCCATTTCAACTTGTGCACAACAGGATCCTTGGACGGAAGTACGAGTGGATATGAGGACTCTCCTCCTTCCCCCGGGAAAGGTCTTGTCTTCAAACGGATTAGTCCACTTCTATCTGCACCAACTCGCAAAATCTTCAACTTTTGACCTCGAGCTCCGTCAAAGTTAACAGCGATGCTGGCTTCATCATCCATTTGTCCAGGGACAGGAACTTGCTTCTCTTCAGACTGTGGTCCTGTCGTTAAATGATTGCCTCTTGTCTTCTTGGCGGTGGTGATGGAGTGAGTTGAGACAAGTTCTTGAGCAGCGGATTCGTCTTTGCTTGCCGTAGTTACATCATCGCCATTAGGTGTGGTTTGTGGTATCTTGTCCTCCCCCAGAAGGTCTTCAAGCTCCATAAGCGTGATGGTTGCTCGTTGCACAATATCCATCTGTACATCTTCAGCTTTCTGGAGGTCTTCTTTTGGTAGGGGGTTGGTTTTCAACATGGCGTCAATCATACCATCGCTGGCGCACAAGACTTCTTCGTAACTTGTTCTCATGTGCGCGTAGATTTCTTGCAGAATGTTGACGGTGAGGGTGACTGATTCCAGTCCTTGATTGGCTTCAACAAGCATGTCTTCACGTCCAAATCTCTCGTTGAGGCTCTGGATCACTTTGGGATAATTATTGGCCGTGACAGGATAACTTGAGACCAATTCTTGTGCAAGGGATCCAGGTATCATGCAGTTTTTCAAGTACTGGAACTTCATCGTGGCCGCCATCGAGTCATCATCATCGATCGTTTTGAAAGCACTCCAAAATTGAAGCCAATCCCTTGCTTCTCCTCCAAACTTAGGTAGCTCCAACTTGGGAAGGCGGTGAAGGTGTGCTCCTCTCTGACTTGCGGAAGAACCAGCGTCATCATCAGCTGCTTCCAGAGGTGGCTTGTCCTTCCCAAAAAGTTCTTCCAATTCCAATAAGACGATGTCAGCATCCTGAACAATATTCATTTGTTCATCTTCAACGTTTTGCAGATCATCTTTAGGTAGCGGTGTCGTCTTCAAGAGGAGATCAATGTAGCTGTCATTGGCGCAAAGGACCCTTTCGTAGCTGCGCTTGATCCTGGTGTAGACGCCCTTGAGGGTCTTGATGTTTGGGACGTCTTCTTCTAGTCCTTTCGTTGCCTCCGAACAGCTGTCTTCAAACGCCTTCTTCCGTGTCTCGTACTTGGTCTTCGCAATTTCCAACGCCATTTTTCGTTACTGGTGAGCTAAGGGCCTCCACTATTTCGAGAACAGAATGACGGTGCTTGTGTCTACAACTGTTCCAAATAGACTCTGAATCTGGTAACTTGCGGGTGGTGATCGTAAACTTGGAACAATCTCCGGTTCTTGGCCAGTGCACGTAAAAATGATGGAATGAGACGAGAACGAGACGAATGAATATTGACAACAATAATAACAAGGCTTTTATTAACTTTAATGTACAACAATTAACAATTTTGACTTGGGTTTTGCTAATTGACTTTGCTCTCTAACTTTACATAATTTAGCTGACGAAAACTGACTTGCTGACTTGACACGAATGAATGCACGCTAATTCCTGAACGTTACGCTTCTCGCGTGCATTTACTACCTAAACATTACTTGTCGGATTGACAACGCTTTTTACTACACTTTTCCCTAACACCATGTATATAATATAGAGCTATATATGCTTACGTATATATAGTTTCTGAAGGGAAAATAAAATTTGGCAAAATGGTTACATTTTTCTGAGAAAAAAGGGAAAGTGGAAAAGGAGAGCGGTTAAAGTGTGTGTGTAGTTTGTATCCGCATATGACGGCGCGCTATTGTCAAAAAAGGGTTCCACACGATACACCTTTTAATATAACATGCGAACATTGACTTTGATACAAACTAGTGGACCAACGTATACAATGTCATACATTAAATTCCATGCTTAAGCTCGGTGCGTTTGCATTAGATAACTTCCTTGTACTTAGATTAGCATGGCCCGGTAGGTCGTCATAAAAAAAGAATACGCACAAAATAATATATCTCCCTCATTGACTGTGATAGAAAAATTGTGATAGAAAGTTGTTATAAAAATGGCTATATCAATTATGCGGTAGTAATGTTTCCGTTTTCCTGAAGTGACAGATATATAGGTATACCAGTGCTGGTTTGGAGCATATAATTACAGATTGTTTCTCGTTCGTAAAGATTTTCTCGATTATGTCTTCTTCAAACTTATTTTCATATCATCGTGCTTGAGCGCACACTGTTTCAGTAGCTAGTTCATCGTCGTAAATGAAAAAAAAAGTATCAGCAGGAATGAGGATCAATGATGCCACCTTCCATGGAACTGGAAGATATTAGACTTCGTAGTTTGATTAGCGTAAACTCCTTGACAGTCATATGCGAAGAAGCAACCACTTTTTCCAAGACAAGGGTGGTGCAATCATTGCTAAGATTAAGTCGGTTCTTCACTTTCCCCTTTGGTAATGACATGTCATGTCTGTTAAACTGTCTGCTTTCAGGAAACTTTCCCTCACTAACTGCACAAAAAGCTAATAATGTCTGTGAGTTGTGAAAACTTTTTGCGATATAAGTAAATGGTGACAGTCTGCATCCACATCATGCTTTCACCGGCCACGCGAAGGGCTACTCTAGTTTTTATAACCTTAATGGTCGATGCTCGAATCCTTTTTTGGCTCCTGTGGAATGGGGATATCATAATATCATTTGCCGGTTCGTAGTAGTTGGCCCAATGTATATGGGAGCGTCAACAATCACCTAGCTGCGTCAACAATCACCTAGCTGCTGGAGCTTATGTGTTGTAACAGCAGTACAATTTTAACTTTTAATCCGTTTATGAAAAGTTACTCGAGAAAAGAAAGCATAATGCACGACCAAAAGATCGGCTAATATGCCCTGTATACTTGACTGAAGCCATCCTATTGCACATAATACTTGAATGCAGATCCCAGTCCCAAAAATATAAAGAAGAAACGTTATGTTAAAAGAGTATCGAAAAACTTGTACTCAAATATTGTACGTGGCTGACATCAACACATTATAAGTAAAATGCCTAACAATGAAACCCCATTCTCTAGATTCTCTAACTTTACATCCGTATATTTCGAATTTGTATAGGCATACTAAATTTTCGGATTCAAAAAATTCAAACTTTTTCAGTGCTAATTACTAATTACCATACCCAAGTTAGAGTACGGCTATGAAATATAGGTTGCTTATGTATGCATATGTGTGAAAATACGGTATTAAGTACTTATAATTTCGGGATAACAAGTGTAATTAAGTAATGCAGACTTATTTATCTGCAGAAAACATTGCGACTTTGATAATTAGCTATATAATTCACAGTACCAAAACAACAATGTACCAGAATGCCCCAATTATTACTATTTACCCGTTTCGGAACTGTGAATCTTCCGACAAGTATACACCTGTAGAGTAACATGTTAATGATTGTAGCGTTTCTAATTAAAATTATAATATATAACTCTAACCACTTTATTATTTGAAAACTCTTTCAGGCGTCATCTGATATTGTCGTGTCAAGGAAATCTCGATATTTTTCCTTTCGACGATCCCGTCTGCACATTTTCCGTCGAAAGTAGTAAGTTCAGTCATTGCAAATATTAGGTATATTATACAGTTTTAAAACAGTTGTCACACTCCATCATTGTTGCTAATTCATACAATCATTTTATTTTTTAGTTTCTCATGAAAAAGACGCCCTTGAATTTCGATGGCAAACTGACGCAGGCGTGCTGCGAAAGTCGCCTAATCTCACATTCCTGAACGCTTACTTGGCGCATAATGAAACCAGCTATTGTGAGTCGTCACATTGGAGAGGTAAGAAAATACAAAAAAAAATGTTGATCATTGTTGAAGCCCAATATTTTTCTATATAATATATTACGGTAATTTCCTTGTAGTGATCAATAAAGCAGAAAGAGTAACCTGTTTTTTTATATTAATGCTCTATCACGAATCTTAGCACAATGAATCACACATCGTGTCAAAGAATCTATTCCAACACGTACATATAATGTGAGGAAAATTCCCTAAATGCATGGAATTCATTTGGAATTGCATAGAACATCAGTTGGTAGACCAATTATGTCAGATAGAAAATAAAGAGAACCACTTTCCCTTGAAGGTAGTAGGTGGTTGGTGGTGGTGTGAGGAACTTTCACTTATATAAAATATGCCGACCAGAGTCCTGCATCTCACTACATACATTACCCCAACCAGTACAAATACCGACAAATGCAATGGCGAAAACAGTAAATTATATAATATAGCGACATTGCACGGTAATGGGATCAGATATTATTTTCGCAAGAAACGAGCCAGCTTTCTTTCTCCTCGATACTATCTCGACGTCAGCATTTCCCTTTCCGCAAAAAGACAGGATGCAGGGTGTACGATAAGAAGTGAGCAATTCATCATTCCTCTACGGCCCCTTTCTTGTTAAATGAAATGAATACAAGCATGATACTTATCGTATCGCTAGATCATTACATTGCGAAAACGAGGCAAGTTATTTGTCATTTTCTGGGGTGAAAAAGCAATGGTAAAGGAAAGTGAGCTGAGTCGAAATGAAATTATGAGACGTCTATTTTTATACCTTTACACGATACGCTTATTCGTACGTGTACTATACATGCTTGTGTAGAGAAAGAAAACTAGAGAAAGCAAGATATATTTTTTCTCATGAATTATAACTCACACTTCACCGTAAGCAATACTTAACGCAATGGAAAATATTTACACAGCAAAAAAAATCGAGAAATAATGAAAATGCATGGTACTGCTTCAATTGACTATATACGCTTCAACAAATTACATGCAATTTTCTGCCAATTAAAAATAAAACGGGACTTTCACTCAATGTTTTCCTTCCTATTGTAGGAAATTACAGCTGTCTCAAAGTTGACTTAATTTTCACCAGAGATCGAGCGTTTTATTTCACAACAGTTTTCATTCCTGACATTATATTGGTCACTTCGTCCTTCATAACCTTTTGGCTTGAATGGAACGCTGTGCCAGCTCGTGTAATGCTTGGAGTGACAACAATGCTCAACTTTTTCACAACCAGGTACGCAGATATATATGTACTTATGTACCTACATCACATCGCAGACGGACAATTACAATGAAGTCTTCCACCAATTCATGCCCAATTGATCATAATTAATTAATTACATTTTTCATCCAATTGTTCAGCAATGGATTTAGATCAACCCTTCCGGTGGTCTCCAATTTGACAGCAATGAATATCTGGGACGGATTCTCAATGTTTTTCATATATGCTTCCCTTCTCGAGTTCGTTTTTGTTAATTATATAGGAAGGAAACGCCCTAGGCGGCCTTCGGAATTTGCAGGACCACCTCAACCAGGAGGACCTGTGAGTATACATTTCTTAATCGACTGTTTCAAATGAATTGCATTTTGCGATCTACAATTCTCATTATTTTCATAACTGTGATCATCCAACTATACATAAAACAAAGCATAAACAATATAATCATAACTTTTTTGTATACAAAAAAATCCAAAGAAGAAATTATCAAAAGAAAAGTTGTTGAAATGTAAGATACTACTTGTATATAAAATGTCACTAACTTTCACTTTTTCCACCGCTACTTCAACATGTCAATTTAATTCAAACACAAGCCCACAAAAACCAATAATTTGCTATTATATGTTTTTAAATTGTGTACATATATTTAAAATAATCAGCTCATATTAATTTCAAATTAACACCACATCAACTCGTTCATGTTTCATGTTTCACCACATATATGATAACATGTAACAGTTTTGCTTTTCATTCATCATTATTACTATATATTGTTCATGGTTTTTGCCGCACTCTCTTTCAACAAATGACCACAAAAGTGTTAAAAATTGAAATACATGCCTACTAAACCTATATTAAATTGTGTAATAAATAAAATAAAACTGATCTGTTTTTGCACTTTTCAACAACTCATAAATGTGTTGCAGCGTGTGAAAATAGAAGATAATCAAGCGACGACACCAGTCGTAGGAGCACCTTCTCCGACACCGGGTAGCAATCAAAGGACAGAAATTGTTGCCTGCACTGCCTGTAGTCCGTCCCCCTGCACTCATCCTGCTAATAATGGCTGTGCCGCTCCGCAAGTAATATAATTTAACAGAAATAATTAATTACTAATTAACCATTATTATAATAACCTTGTTACATAGACATGTACTAAGGTCCCCCTTGACCATTGAACCGTCTGTATAAAAACTTGTATAAATTGGTGATAACTTAAATGAAAGCGCAGTTTCAAATTAAATATTGATGACAAAATTCATTATGTTAACATTCCTTTGAAAAACATCCAGGTTTCTGTACCAAAAACTTAATACAATTGGCCATTAATTTTCAGCCTTAAAGGTCATTTGCGTTTTAAAATATATTGAAAGTGCTTTAACGATTTTCATTTTACTAACTTTTGAGTACCTCACGAGCACGCTTTGAACATTTTATATAATGCACTTATGCCAAGAACTAAAATTTTGTGCCCAAATTAAGCAATTATACCTGACTGAGCATTCCATGCCAAAAATTATATAGTGTGTCAGTGTGTCATGTAATAGACTAAAAAGTTTTCAGATATGTCGGAAATAGAGTGGACCCAGGAAGAATGAAGATGAAGTCCCAGTTGTAATTCCTTTTTGGATATAAAGACAGTCTCAGGCTTAGCTGTTTAACTTTCTTAACTTTGGACAAGTTTCTCCGTTCCATTTTAATAGTTTTGTAATGATGATGATGTTGATGATGATGCTTTATTATGCAGGAATTGTAACATCTCTCCATTAAACATTAATGGGCGCTCTCCTTGTGTTTCCTTTCCAGATAAGAAGAAGAATAATAGAGAACCCCATTCGGGTCGCCAAGACCATCGACGTTGTCTCGAGAATAGTATTCCCAATCGCCTATGCCATCTTCCTCATCTTTTTCTTCGTCAAACACAAAGCATTTGTTTGAGTTTCAAAAGACATGCTCATCATTGTGAAGGAGATTGCTTCAATTTCAACCACTTCAGCTACGACGACGACGACGACATGGCTAGTGATAGCAGTACGCACTACCAAAAATCGGAAGTCATGCGATAAAATACGTTCGACTACCACATTGTTTGAACAACAATGTTTTTTAGTATATTCTATGATTTCTCTGGGGGAAAGTGTATTATAAAAACAATAACTTATTAATAATTATATAGTATATAAAAACAACTATTTAGAGTAAATAAAAAAGAAGGATATTAATAGACCTACTATTAGTTTATACAGCCTTATATTGTATGATATAAAAAACAATGCACTGTATGATATGATATAAAAACGGGCATGCTTACCCATAATATATTTACACACAAAAACATGTGCCGTATAGTTAATGATGCGAAATTATATTTTATGTAAACTACCAACTTTGTTTGCAACCGTGTAATGACATAAAGCAATGAAAGACCTACATACCTAGAAAAGAGATAAAATGACGAATTTACTTACAATCTCGTACATGTAACATAGTTTAACTCACTCACACACGATTCACGATACGATATATACACATCCGATATTACTCGAGAAAACTACAACCATGTAAGTATGAATATAAAAAATTATCAACAAACTTAAAAAGAATAATTTAATAAAAGTAGGATAATAATACCCTTTGATATAACCGATCTCTGATGATGCTTGTCAAAAGCAGCGGGTATATATGTAATTGCTGGAAAAATTGCTGAGGATAGTAATGTAAAAGGATATTACTTTTTAAAATATGGTAAAATAGGATACAAAAATAAAACTTTTTTGTCTAGATTTTTCATGAAGCACTATGATTGATGATTGCTGTTTCATTCCAACATCAATCTAGTCGTAATTTTTACCTAAATGAATTCGGGGTTTTTTGTCCGGTGCTAATTTTTGCTGTTCCTGTGATTCGACACGTTGATGACTTAGCCTGTGTCTCTTGGCTCGTTCCTCTTGTAATATATAATTACCTTTACTCATACCTATTAAGCAGAAATCATTATCTAAATTCGAACGAAATCACACGTAGAGGTTTAAACATTCAATGATACGCTATATAAAATATTTACTTGTATATGATCCATTGATAAATTGTGGGATTATGGATTCTAATCAATTATATGTATTTATTAAAACTCATTTTTTAAACGGTAGCCTGCAACTCAATTTTACAAAAATATTAGATATTATATGCCAATGCCACTTTTTTAACTTGCAGCAAAGCGATACAACCAATTTTGTTATATGTAATTCTATTTACCAATCTTGCCTCTAAATAAATTTGCATGATATTTATACGCAAATAAGTTTGTATGATTCGGTTAAATGCATGACCATGATTAGATGTAGAGCTACGTTTAAAAAAAACTGCAAGAGAGATGTAGGTTTGTGTAGCCTCGTTAAAAACAAGTTACCACATAACTGGTCCAAACTCATCGCCTTCTTTACAGAGATTGTAAGTACCAAGGAATTCTAATAAAAGTAATGATTTTAGGCTATTTAGTAATTTTAGTAAAAAATATTTCTCCTACTTGAGACGAGCAGCGTTGTTTGCACTCAAAACGCTTTTGCAATATTAATCGATAAAGTCAGTTCACAAAAAAATGTAATAATAATAATAACGATGGTCTTTATAGTAGCAAGAGCAATCACCACACCACCTAGTTTTCTAAAAGTCTTGTATAGTGCATCTTCTATAAACAGAGAATAACATTTTAACTTACCAGCCCAACGTATATAAAAAATATCACTGAATGTCTTTGTCTTTTACTTTTGAGACGAACTTTGTAGCTCATTAGACATAAAATTACTAAAAACAACATGCCTATAAAGGTTATTATATTAATCCGAATCGTTCCGTATCAAAAATTCGATGACTACATTACATTAAGTTAAACAAGTGCATATTACATATTACGTATATGTACTTAACCATTACAGTGGCAAGCATCACAGATATACGCAACCACTTAATAATAATGCAAAGCAAGGATGATTATTGCTAAAACACGAAACGAATTTGGTTTCAAATATTAATTAATAGCAAAGATATTAAAATTTATGATTATTAGTTCCTGTTTTGTAATACTCATAGTCAGTCTTTTCTAAATTAAAAATGTCACACCATATTGATCACCATTAATTATTATTATTACTCCGCTGAACTGAGAACCATTTTCCACATCGGAACGCTTCATGTGGAATTCCAAACTCCCAATATCCTAATCGAATTGCACAATTTACTGATCATTTTAACAACCATGCTGCATAGTCCCACAAAGCCTAAGTTCCAAAGTTGTATCTTTATGTCTCGTCAGTTTAATGATTAAATAATTACTTAAGTAAAATATAGCAGTTTAATTAAAGAGTAAATTATATTGTGTAAAAAGTAACTCAACAGGAATTTTAAAATTCTGAAATACGTGAAAGAGCATTAGTGAGAAAACGAAGAGAGTCGTTGTTAGCATTTGCATTTCAATATATTCAATAAAAAATGTACGAATATTAGCGAAAAGAAAATGATATCAATGCTATCCGTAATACATAACTAAATTATCCTTTATTTTAAAATGGCAAGTCGAATTTCGAACATGATAAAAGTCTCAATTTGCAATGCAACCACCAACTTGTAAATATTCACTGTAATCGTTAAAGAATAAAATAAATATATACCTAGGTATCTTTCTTCTGAATCTGTCTCACGTATTCAAAAGTAAAATAAAAGTTAATCATTGGTCACATTTAAATTTAATTACGACTGTAACTGCTTTCACCTCTTTTACGTATTTTATAATTATTGTATAAAAATTTCTGGAAATTAAATTTCCTGTTTGGGTACACTTTGTTCCAGCGTGACTCCTTTACTTTCACCGACAACCAAAGAAAAGTGCCCACCATGGATCCTTACAGTTATGTGTCGTAATTCCGTTAATTTATCCGTATTTACAGTTAAATGTTTACGTTCATTGAAATCGATTTTAAGTCTGTTCAAAATGTTGTCGTCAGTCAACAATTTACTTAGAAATCTTCAAGATAAACGCATTTTGACAATGCAAGGTCTCATTCCAATTGTTACGAATAGAATAACTACCTACCAAAATAACCTGTTGTAAATCTTTATTAAAATTAAGTTATCGGACTTGGTTCCGTATCTATACTCTGTAACTAATTTATTACATGCGTTCCAGTTGTTCTCATTCTTCATCAAACAAGCAACTATTTTTTAAAAAGGCATTGTAAACTCTAGTGATTGTATTAAAAAATTAAATATTTATGAAAAGACGTAAAATAAAGATATGATGATGAACTGATCGGTTAAATACCGAAAATATAAAACGCGAATAGAATTTTTGACATCTATTAACAACTGCATATGTACGAATATTAATATTATGAGTTTACATAAATAACTATATGCTATTTATAGTCATCCGTCTGTGTACAAATGCCACGAAAATTAATCATCGGTAAAATTTCCATTTTTATTTCCGTCGTGAATTTCTGCGATATCTACCACATCTATAATTACAGTAATAAATTACAGATTAATACACTTTACAAAAGTCTTTTACAAATTATCGTATCGGACAATATCCTATTTTGTATGCATGCTTATTTATTTTATTTTTTTAAATGCTTTACATTGCCCCAGAATTTTACCAAAATTATACATACATAGGCTTCATTAAAAAATTTCTAAGTGTTATTTGTTTAAAATTAAATTAAAAACTCCGTTACAGACACATTTTAAAGAATCATGATTCTCATTGCCTAAATAATATACGAGATACAATACTAATCGTGATACATTATTATAGCGCTTATACATTATACAATTTCTACACATTATTAATTATGATCATTGAGGCACTGTCAAAATTAACGTATTCAAGTGTAACGGATTAGCAACTTGCATTCCTTCTGGAATGACAATTGTACTTTTTTCATCTTTTATAACACAAGTTGCATCCTTCATGTCAGGAACAACCTCTCCACCAGAAGCTAAAATCAGACGCTCAAAGGCTTTAACTTTCTCAGCACCTTGATCCACAATGTGGAATTTCATTCCAGCCATGGGACGCTTATCTTTGTCCTCCATTTGTAGTTTAAGCCATCCGTAACTTGCCCGAGCCAATTCTCGCTCCTTGTCTTCATTAATGTTGCTTTCGTGCCACAAGAATTCCTCATCGATCTATTGGAATTATTAGAAAATACATACGTGAAAACCATTGTGATAACGATTTATTAAAACTCTCTATTGAATAAATAGGGATTGATAGGGAGAAATAAACTTTTACCGGTAGGAAGTGCCCAGCTTCATGTGATTTCGCGAGATATTCCGGCTTTAAAAGGTATTTGCCAGAACCAATACACCCCAGAATTTTCTCACTTCTGAGTAATTTAGTAGTTATTAGCGCGTGACAGGTTAGATCAAAGTTTGCTGCCTTCGATATACTTCCACCTAGAGCCTGAACAGTTCTAGTAGCATCAGCTTTTTCACGTGGATCTAATGAAGACAATCCAAACACGGGGTTATCTGGAAGGTCAACTGGAAAAGTAACTGCCTTCTTCCTCTTCGATTTCTTTCCTTCGTTGATTTTAATTGGCTGATGACCCATTGGGGCAGATCCTTCCTTGCGAGTTTTACTTCTACTTCTAGCTCTTGTTTGTCTCGTAACTCTTCCACCACCGCCAGTTTCTTCAGCGTTGACAACACTTGGCGTTTTCCTCAATCTGCTGGATCGCTTTCTGCTTTCCCTCTCTTGCCCTGATTCTGCCTCTGCATTGGCAGGCTGTGGTTGACCCACTGGAGCAATTCTAGCCATAATCGGCACTTTCTTCACTGTTGACCTTTTATCTCTCTCGTCCTCATCATTTTCCACCCATGATAAGTGTGGCTGCTCAATTTCTTCATTCACTTCATCGCAAGGAACCAGCATATTGTCAGCCGATCGACGTTCTGCAAAACATAATATGTATTTTGTACACCCCTTAGTGAGAAAGTCAATTGACACGATGAAATATTATTTTTAAAAGTATAATTGGTAGCTCACTAATAGGAGATCCACCATTTTTATCACAATTAGGATTAGCATGGCTCTCGGCGATTAAATTTGTTAAATGTTGAATTTTATCAGCAGATTTAGAGGAAGTTGGGTTTTCATTATTGATTCCGACGTCCTCATCATTTGGTACATTATTTTCATTAGGCGAATTTGGCTTTCTGGTGGGACCATGTTCATCAATATCATCATCTTCCTCGGAAGATGTCCTTGTCCGCTTACTTGATTTTGGCTCCTCCTCATCCGGGGAACTATCCGAAGGCCGTTTATTTCCCAATTTTCTAATGCCCGCAAGAGGGTCAATGGGTTCATTATCTTCAGTCTCTCCAATGTTAGTTATCGATGTATTCGGAGTTCCTAGCTACAAAATATTAAAAACTTCAACTTTGAGAAATCCATTCATATGGTTTATGCCTCTAAATTGACCATTTTATTAAAAAACATTCATGTGATTGAATTGAACAGTTTTTTTTCTCCTCACCGATAAACGATTCAATGTTGCGCGTCTCCTTAAATCCCGATTAGGTGTAGATGTGCCAACTGGGGATCCAGTTATGGAAAATGCCTTCGCCCTCTCATTCATTTGTTCATTAAACCTCCTCACAATTTCATATAATGGGGTTGACGCTGGCGTTTTAACTTTTAGCTTTGGAATATTGGGAGTACGATTTAAAGCAATTTCAAATTGCTCCTTCAGGGCTCTAGACTCATGACGAGGAAGCCCACACAGGATAGGCGAATCAGGATTAGGGTCACATAATCTTCTTTCTTCAAATGATGTAAATGGCGACACCGCATCTAAGTCAATTCCTCGTGCTTTTAAGTCTTCCATTATCCGATTGTAGCTATCGTCTGAATATGGAAACATGGCTTTAAATTCCGCCATTTTTCTGTCGATTTCTTCCTGTGGAGGACAATCTGGCAGTGTTTTCAAAAAACTATCTTCTTCACTTTCATCATCTCCCTTTGCTTCCACAGGAGCAGGCGGTTGCTTTGAAGCCTTATTTGACGTCGATGAAGACACGGTAGGAGCCGGAGGCTTTTTTACGTGTGAGGTAGGTGTTCGAAACGCGTCTTTTGACGAGCCTGGTTTTACCGATTTAGATGTAGACGGTTGGGGCTCGGGCGGCGGAGTTTTCTCTTTGTCTTTTGAGTTTACCTTGACAGGACTAACATTTCCGTTGTCTTTATTCAACATACCGTTTGGTCTAGCTTTCTGGGTGGACGGTGGATATATACTTCTTGCACTCATGTTATTGTTGAGATTTCCATTGGCATTCTGCTTTAGAGTGCGTCGTCTCTGCGGGGTTGGCATAAAGACAGTCCTTTCGTCCGAGGTGTTTATTAGAGATGGATCGTACTTGTTCTCGTCGAGTCTTTTTTTGGCATTGAATGAATCCGTCACCCACTCTCCTACAACCACAGGAACATTCCACTTTTTCGCCGCTTTCGCTTTATCTGTGTCCATGTTTTTACAAATCAAATGTGTTGATCTTATATTTTTCCCGTCGGCCGAATCTTTTCTGGCAAAAACATCTTGATATCTGACGGAAAAATAGAAAATATGTTTCATATTCATTTCACAAAAAAATTTATTTGGGTTTTAATATTCATTCGAATCATTGTTTTACTAGAAGGGTACCCGACGAGTAATTCTTACCTGGCACCCATTGCCATTACAGCTTCTATTATATAAGCACGTTCTGTACCGGGATACTGACTGATGGCAACAACTACTCCACGCATGATATCCTCCATTTTTCTGAACTGGGGCATCGGAACGTGATAAAATGAGTTGTTGATATCCAAAGAACCAAATTCCAGACATTCAAACTGTTAACCATAAAATTAATGTAATCACATATTACAACATTGATTTCATCAAATATTTATTTACTATCAGAGTAAGCAAGAATTTTGCATGCAGCAACTCACTTACCAGCCAATATTTAGTATAAGATTTATCCGCTCTGTCTTTTTCAATAGGACTACAAATTGGCGACAGAATAGCAACTTCTGGATTTTCTTTGACGAGAGTTCCGCCATTCTCTGAAATTAAATTGTGCAGGTAAATTTGCTCCTCCTCATCAGAAATTACAACTTTAAACGTGATCCCAACAAACAGGCCGGGAGAACTCGCATCATCAGGTTCATTCACATTATGACTATCAGATGTACTATTCCCTTCCTGTGTTGTGTCAGAATCCTCGCTCTCAGTTCTTCCAGTGACGGATGCCGATCCCGCTGACGTGTTTTTTGTGGCTGCACCGGAGGTAGAATTGGAAGTTTCTTCTGCAGTGGTAGTTGTAGATTTGGATGTAGCATCAGTAGAATTTTCCCTAGAATTTGATTTTGATGTGTCGTCGGTGGAGTTCTCTCTCGATTTGGTTTTTGTGTTAGCTGCAGATCTGGTTCCAGATTTACTTTTTGTGGCCATTGGACCTGGTGGAGGTGACATGTTTCTGGTGTCTTGGGGGTTACTCTCCATTGCTGTCGCAGAAACGCGACCGCAATGAGACGATGCATTAAGATTTGGAGGTGGATTATACGTCTCCTGGCAAAGCTCATATTTAAATAATTCTTCTTCTGCAGGATTACCGTCTTTAGCGGACTGTAATACCCACCCGACAGTTACTACATAGGGTCTGTCGGAAAGAAAGAAAGCATGCTTACACAAAATTGCTTCATACTTTAATTCTTCATCCATGCAAAATATATTAAATAAAAATCACACTTCTTACGTTGATTCCAATTCGTTTATTCTGTCTCGCACGGACTTTGGTAACTTCTGTCCGCATACAATCACATGAGTCACGCCTTCACAGAGCTGGTTGAGTCGAACGGCTCCCGATTTGTTCAGTTCACGTTTCAACTCATCACATTTTTCGTACTCAACTACATAAATCTGCAAACAACGTAGTATATTAATTAGATTATGAATGTTTCCAGAAAATATATCCAAAAAGGTACAACGAACAAGATAGACTAACCTTACAACCATCCAAATAAGGGCCATTGTCAGTAACTGACCTCAGTTTCGACATTGTCTCTTCGTGTATTTCCGTACTGGTACGCGTAAAATTTGCTTTTGAAGCCTCCACAACCAACCTATTTTCGTCGTCGACAATGGCGCTACATCTTGTCATATTCCCTGAAGCAATTTGTGAGATCAACCGATTTATAACCATTAAGATAAAAGTTAAGCGTAATTCAAGTAGATTTATACTTACAATCGGGCATAATGGAGTGTGCAGGTGTTGACGTTATTGGCCCTAGATCGTTAAACAAGGGAAGAGCAAATTCTTGACCACTCGGAAGGACTTTATAATGATCCGGTGGAAGAAGATGTCCTTTCTCTATCGAGTTTTCGATCCACTGTGGAGTAACGCACTTCATGTTCCACTTTTGTGCAAACTTAAACTTGTCCCCGTTAGGATTTGGAACCACTAAAATATCAGTTTCCCTTTTCACAAGTTCCGACGAGCATTTTCCTCCTAGTTAAAATAACCAAGATCGTAATTAATGTTAACATTCTCCAACTACATAATTTAAAATAGACAGCTTGGCTATTAGATTAGAGTTAGATTACCTTGTTTTTCAATCTCAGATTTGAGTATGTTTTTCTTGACAGCAGTAATTTGCGACATGCAAATATGTACTTTGTAGAACACGGGACATAAAAATTTTACGTATTGAGAATGGCTCGCGTCCACCGGTAAAGAATGATTATCCTGCCACACCTGTCGTATCCAGTCTTCTGTCATAACTGGAATCTGTTCCTTATTAGCTTCAATACATTTCGGTGTAATTGCGGAGGCTGTGACCACGTGCGTAACGGCTTTAGTTAGAGAGGTTGAAAAAGATCCATTCATCCACCTGACCATTTGTTCCAATTCATCCTATAAAATCACATTTTTAAGGACATTGGAATTATAAACGAGTCATCAGCCCAATATGGTCGGAAGTATCGGACAGTAATGCGTATGCAAAGTACTACCTTGGTTTTCTTATTCTTAAATCCTGATAAGCAAATGATCATGTTCTTCATAGCCAGTGAATAAACGGGACAATCTTTTGTGTCAAAAGTCGTCTGTTGGGGATCATTGAAAACGTGGCGTAGAACGGTTGGGCTCAAAATTCTGTGCAAGTCAAAGAATAATGGTTATGCAATTATGCATTTAAATAATAATTGTTTATTACGTAAACCATCTTATCACACAAAATATTTTTTCTTACTCCACACGTGGGGAAATTGAAAGCTGCTTCACACAATGATCAAACCCTGGACTTCCAAACGGATCAAAAATAAACACACTCCCAGCGTTCTGCAGCCCCTGCGCCTTCACCTCTTCATCCGTGATCCACTTGACATTAAGAAAATGCGCTTGCGCCGCCTGTACTCCCAAATAAACAAACACGCATCTTTATCAATAACTTTCCTTTGACAAACATTACTCAATTTTTAGCATAACCATCCAAATGTCAGGTCAATTAACAAACTACTTACCACAAACATTTCGCCCAGATTAAGTTTCTCACACTGCTCAGCATTTTTCCCTGGCGGAAGAACAAAGTAAATGTAGGGCGGCGCCCTGTCATCCACCTGTTGCGACAGTTGCGAAAACTGGGAAAACAAGGGATGCTTGGAAATCGCAGAGCTGGCGAACGAGGACACCCGCTTCATTTTTAAGCATTAATCTGTTATTCATAAACTCCTCACTTAAACGAAAGAGACTTAATTGCTTAACCTGTCTTTAACTCTCAAAATACGCCAAAAACAAAGGCTTCAATCAGCAGCAGCGACTACGAAACTATGAAAGAACTCCTTTTTTTACTCAACACTAAATGACTAATAAATGATAATAATTATGTCGAAACCGAAACTAGCAAAAGGTTATCATCAAATTTTTTATCACTAGCAATCAAGTCATCGCCAAAGAATTTTATAGATCTACTAAAAGTTAATTATTTTTTCGCATTGCACTTTTGCTATTCTTATTATCTTTAAAATAATTTAATTCATTCCAATTAAAAATATTGATGTAGTAAATTATAATATTTTTAAAAAATGAATTATTTTCCTCCCACGATAAAGAGTAAACAGTTGTCTGACAAGTAGATATAGAGAGCTGCACAAAACAAGAGTGTAAGACAACATGAGAGACTGCCTCGCGCGGAATAACCGTCAACATTGCAGCGGCCACAGAGCTCACTGACAGTCGAGCGTGTGCATATTTCACACTATTCATGCACCTCATATCATTGTTCTATTGTTATGCAGCCGCTGCGTCTGACTCGACCATAAAGACTAATCGACTTTGTTCACTTTTTTTTCATGCAATTTTTTATGGCATCTCCAACGAATGCTGTCGGTAACCTTAAGTTAAGGACCTTAAGTCTGTGCATTATACTTCTTTTTATGGCTTATTATCATGATATGGTAATGAGTCCATTGACGTTAATATGTTAATCGTTAAGCCCTAATGTCTAAGAACCAAACTCTGTACTTTTCCAGCGCTGACTTGGGTACACTTACAACTCGTACCTGACCTATTTTACTACAAAGAAAGAAAGGTCTTCATTTTTTTGTCCATTGCCATTTTTGTTGACACTTTAGTATGTACATATGTAAATATTATATTGTGCATGATGGTTAGGTGAGTTGAAATGAGTTGATGACAATGAAAAGAATATTCTTTGAGTCAATGTTTTTTTATTGTACACTAAAACCTTTATTGTTGTTCATTGCAAATTACAATATATTGTTACTTACAATTTGTACAATAATAGTAAATACAAAAAAAAAGATTCTGTTGGGTTTCCATTATTAGCTTGCATTGCCAAACATACATTATCTAATGTAAGACGTTTTTACATATTTGGAAGATGTTTCAAGTTAAACTTATGACATATAGTATTCATTTACTTTCTGATACTTACTCCTTATTACTCTAATTGAAGGTGTAAAGTGAAAAAATACAGGTGATCCTGATGACGTATGTTTTCGTGAAGTAAAGATTTATAATATTATGTTCCGGTCGGGCATTATGGCAGGTTTCCAAAAAAAAGTATGGTTGGAAAAGATGTTGAAGTGTTGACGTATATGTATATACAATATAGAAGACTTTAGAGTTTAGAGAAGGGAGTTTTCGGAGATATGTAGTATGCGTAGAACTATTCTCTATTTTGTACCTAGCTATGCTTCGAGCAATTAAATAACCATACTTGGCAGGATTAGTTAGGTGAGAATATGATAACACCTGCAACTTTAAATGGGATGCTAGAAAAATAATTTGATATTTGACATTATCTACTGAATGCTTTCTTTACTTTGATGATGGAAACAAAACAATTGAGCCATGCTCATATTTAAACTATAACTGCGCGTGCTGGTATTTTGTTTGGCTTTTTTTGTGATATGAAAATAAGTACAATTATTATTTTTCTAAAATTCCAATAAAATTGTTGATGATATTATATACCTATCCATCCTGTATATAATAACGTCGAATTAGCATAATTATGGACAGAACTAAATGGTGCGGTTGTGGTAGGTCCAGGAAAAATGTCCATGTGGTGGAATTAGCGAAAAACTGCCACTTCTTAAGCTAAAAAATTACCACATGTAGAGCAATTACAATTTAATAGTATTATTTTACATTTTCTTAAGAATAAAACATTTCCTATTGTGTAATGAGATATTTTTTAACAAACTTAATCCTTTAGATAAGTGCCTATTTAATATCATTATACATTATCATTAGCCTAACTTGGCCGTATTGATATCGGTGACAAATTAATTATCTTTATCGTCTATCGATGTGTAGTAATCGACAAAATTTCGCTTTTGCGTGTTTACAAAAGGAAAATAAAAGTACAAAATGAAAGTGTTTTATTACAGATTTTTCTTGGTATTATTAATTAATTAATATAATTTTTATGTGAATGGCTTGAAGAAAAGAAGATTTTAATAGAGAATGTAAAAAATGGTAATGAGGTGAAATGGCAAGTTTTGAAGGAATAAATATATAATAACTCCATAACCTAATTTTTCCCCTAAAGTACATTAGCTATGCTAAAAGTTCATGAAACTATAATATTTAACTAACTATAATTTGAGTACCTACTTTGTCGCCTTACGACTCAGCCCATGGATTTGCTCATTTGCTGAATTGAGCGATGTCATTTATAATAGATTCCGCATTTGTCGTCATCGTCGACTTTTGCTGAAATATAAATCAGTCCGATTGGGTCTAAAATATCTGATTAAAGTCCGAATGGAGAGGATAACTCCATTATTTGCAATTCATCGTAATAGTTTTTTATAACATAAAATGATGTAACAGCTTCCTTTAAGTTTTAACTTTGCTGCACATATTGGACTTTAAAAGTATATCATTGTTCAGTGTAGTGTATATCATCACTTATTCTTTATGAATATTTTTTAAAAAATATTTACTTTTATTATTATAATTAGCTTTGTTTCATTAACTGATGAAATAAGGAATAGTTTTGCAGATGCATACTATTGTTTTGGTTATGTCGACTGAGCGAGTTTAACTTTTTATTTATTGTAAGATGTTTTATGTCTGTCTATTTACAACAACTTCTCTCTGCGTCTGTCAGAAAGAAGTCAGAGCTCGAAAGTCTTCATGCATCACTTCTTCATCTTCATAAAAGCGTATTATTTATGTAATAAGAAACAAATTTGTTATCAACGGAAGGAATTTGTGAAGATCGTAACGTTATATGGGAGAATATTAATATCACTAATAACTCTTACGTTTCCACAGGCTGATATATCAGTTCTAATGTTACGTATATTTTATATTAGTTGTAATCATTATTGCGTTTTAAACCTAACGGTTTTTTCTGACTATGATTATGACTTGTTTCTTTACTTGTCGCCGAATTTCATAGTATTTTGAGTCAAGATCCTTGACGTAGCATTTAATGTATTATTATGAACATTTGTGCACGGTTGATGAGTTCAGCCCAAATACTCCATTACCACTGTTCACACGTCATTTCTGGAAAAGTTTTCAATACTCTTCTTCTACTTTTCTATAATAATTATCTATTTTCACGGGAATTCGTCCATCTCACGCACGCACGCACACGCAGCAGTTTTGATGTGGCAGTAGTATGTAGCACTCTCCATCGAATCACAAGATTGATTTAAAAAACTGTAGTTGTATTCTCATCTAAAGCATCTTGAACTAATCGTTCGCCCTCTGTATAAAGTACGTACTCTCCGCGAATCTACAAATCATATCAAATAAAAATTTAAAGTGTGCTCTCTTTCATTATATATAGTATAGTATGCTGTCAAACAACAAATTATGCATGTTATTCCTTGTCCTCGCCGAGAACAAATGGAATAACATTTTTTATAAATACGGATTTTTTAGTTGATTTTAGCTTTTCTATACAACTGACTATTTTTTTGCTTTTTATCTACTCTACGGTGACAGTTATTCACTGTCACTTTTTGCCACAAAAGTTACAAAGAGCACATTTTAACTCAAGTACATATAGAATCTCTACATAGATTCTTAAAAGTTATCATTGAAGCTTTCTGTATTTAAGTAGGAACTGCAAGTGAACTACGTCTTTTAACAGTGAAACTAGTTATAATATTACTACTTCTTAAACGATCAACTGGTCTGATTACTTTGATTATTGCTCACGACCATTCAAGACAACACAGATTTTTATAGACAAAACAATACAAAATATTTTGTCCTGAAAAATAGCAGCTCAGAGGTTTCAAGGTGTTTGGTCATCAAACCACAACGGATCATGCGGGATAATGCAATGCAAACATTGTAGAAATGACATGAGAGAAAACAGGGATGGAATAATCAGCAAATCGTATTCCTTATAATAATTAACCTGTTGAAAGACAATGCATTTGAAAAAAATCACAAATCTCACAGTCATGTAGAATACATCTCATCCTGGACATGATACTACTATAATCAAGGGAACTTGGGCTTAAAATATGTATTCCAACATCTTCAGTTTCATGCAATAACCACAAAAGGAGTTTTTCAAGAAAGCAATTCTGCTCATGGCATCATAAAAATTAACAAAGACACACACAAACACACTTGTTGTAAAAATGCCGTTATTCTATAGATTTTTTTCGCCTTTTATTTCGGTCATTTGTCATTGTCATTACAAATAAATATTTTCCATCATATATGTCATTGGTTGATATAAGTATTAAAGTATTATTACTGATTGATTGACTATTAAACTAATGTTAAACTAGTACATGAGCTTTCTTATGTTATTTTTTTAAGAACACAAATATTTTATTAAGAAACGTTACAGAGTAAAGTTCATTAATGTGAGGTACAAATTAAAAATGTAAATGTAAGATAAGTTACTGAGAAGGGGTAGTATGAGAAGGTTGAAGGAAGGAGATTTTTAGGAATGTTTGTTATATATGTCATATGTATTTGTCGATTTAAGACCTTTGCTTGCATAATTGCATCATATTATTATTACAAGTATACATTTTTATAGGGACTTAATATAAATTAGAAATACGAGTCGTACCATTTAATCCAAGGTTCTTGAACGGCAAGGGAAAAAAATGCGTGCATGTGATGAAAACAAAATAATAAAAGTAGTTTTTTGGAAAGGGAGAGCTATTAGTATAAATAGGCATGTATAGTGTGTGTTAGGTAAATACATAATAAGTCGTCCTCAGAATCCATGTATGTATTTATCGTTTTTTTAGTAAGTAATAGAATATATTTAAAGGGATTTTCTTAATGGTGCACATCGATAAGTTGAGTCGACTGGATAAGAACTCTCTTTAAGTTAAAAGTCACGAGGTGAAATATATTGACATGAATGAAAATATTTTCAGATTGATCGTTTCACCGCTTAAAATCGAGCATTTTTGATTAAATTCGTCTCTCAAGGACTTGAAAGCAGCTTCTACTTAACTTAAGTAAGGATTATTTTGAAGTAGGTATGTATACTTTATTTACACACATTATTATGGCAAAGGTCATGTTTATTCCTAAAATTGTATGTACTTTTATTACTTGCATAATAATTTTATATTTTATCGTTGGATTTCGATGTTATATGTTAGCTATATAGGTAGGTATAGGTATACATATTATGGAGTAAATTTTATTAGGTTTTTTGTGGCTATTTTTGGTTTTTAGCTTTTTTTGCCCGTGATTGTGATTATAACAACATCACAACAAATTTACTATCACACTGTTACGTTACGATATTATTATTACTGGTAATTATTTTTTGGGATTACAATATAAAACGTTATTTTTAATGCTTTCCACCATTCCCTCTGGAATACCTCATCAATCTATAGAAAAGTGTAGAAAAACAAGGCTTCATTGTATGTATGATCCACCTTCATGTTCACTTATCTTTGTTCTAGATAACATTGCATCCACTGGAATAATATATTGTACGTTACGTACTTGTTACCATTTTTTGTCTTACTACTCGATATACATACTACATACACGCTTACTTCATACCTTTTTCTCTCTGCAAATCTACCTAGGAGCCAGGCATATTGACTGTTCTATATATAATCTCTATGTTTATAGGTAGGCTTAATCGGAAAATCGGTTTACAGCTTGTTTGGGAAAAGACTAGACCGAATCATATAATTTGATATTACATAGCAATCGGCAATATGTAGAACGTGAAATAATATTTATCGACCCTGTCCAATAATACTACGGCTGAGCTGCAACTAACTAAATATTTGTCTACTCAAATCTACTTACTACTTTCACACTTTCACTGTCCGGTAGATAGTATACATCTAAAATGAGTACATACTGGTTAAGTTTGTGAATGGTATCGCGTATCATGTTCATAATATCTACATATACATATATATATATATGTGCTACAGGATTTCAGAGCAATTAGAATTCAACATGAATATCATCATCGTCATATTAGATGGACCTAGGTATATAGTATAATCTTCCAAATAGAAAAATCTCATTTCCAAAGGCATAAGAGTTGTAATACTCTGCATTGCTTTTTTATGATTGAAGTAGCTAACAATTTTGATATTTTATATTAGATATTTTTAAGTAGCTTATTTGGATGTAGATTATTAAACTGTGTTTAAAGTAAATCCAGCCGAATAAGAACAAAATATTTCATATGTTTATTTCAGGCTAGTATATATATTTAGTAATGTCTGATGTTCAAGGAAGTTATTATATGCTTCAATATCAAAATAACGCATTTTTGTTAAAAGCGATAAGTAAAAGACATTGAAAGAGACATAGACCTCGTATGGTATGGTTCTATAATCAACTCATTCTTGTATAAATGTCATTACAGAGTTGAGAGTAAATTAGTACTTATTTTTTGAAAATATATAGGAAATCCAAAATAATTATGATATGTATGCTTGTGAAAAGTCTTGTTGGTTTATGCTTCGTATATAGTCAAAAATTTCTAACCAAAAGCAAAGCGCCAGGTCTCAACAACAATCTAAATAATGAATAAGTAGTTTATAGTTTCAGTTTAATTTGTAAAATAAGTTTAGTGAGAGAGAGAGAAACTTTTTAATGAAGCAACCAGTTTTTCTAAAAGGTTATTTTTTTCCTATAGCTTTATTTTCCAATCTATATGTTCATTGTTGGAATGTCTACGTGTGATTTTTTATGTTTTGGTTAAAGTTTAGCCACATTTCTAGTGCCAGATACTACCATTAAAATATCCAATATATACTTATATAAATCTTGGCAAGGGCAAGGACTAAAAGGTTACCATTATCAATGTTTCACACAGGGTCACCTTCAGTTAGAGGTGTTAGTTATGCTGAGCTAATAAGCTGCACTACTACAAATATAGCTTTATTATAATGTTACGCCAATTACATTTTTACTATTTACTGTAAGTTTAATTTAATATAATTTGGTTTGTGTGGTGTTCAACCATATCGCACGATACAGTTCCCTCCCGTGGCTTTAGCACATATTTTATGTATATATATTAATTAGCACACTTCAGGTCAGGTTATCATCGAATCACTTGCAAAATTTTGTCCACCCAAAAAAGGAGACTTACCCATACAAATTCATTCTTGCAATTTTCTAAATTCGGTTACGTACACAACTCAATACCATTTTTATATAATTTACCATGCAAAAGCATAACCATTAACTCTAGCCTGTGGTGGTCTGTAAATATCTCTTAAGAATTCTCAAGTACATATCATTAAATTTTTGTTGACATTCCCATTACCTTTTGAACAATACATTCATATAATCATCATGGAACGACGCATGCACAGAATGGTGGACACAGATTATTAAAAGTGGTTTACTCGTAGTATTAAATCAAGGACAAATTTGATGAGGAAATATTTGTGTAGCGGATGTGTAGGACAATATCGGTGGTGACATATATGGACTGATATAATTAGATATAATTTTTTGCGACTGGGGCACAGTGAGAGTTTTCTGTTATTGATGGTTATAAATGTCTTTACAATATAATAATAAATGTATGCTTACTTTAGTTTTAATTAATTTTTTACACATAGGTGATAGATTTTGGTTACTTGTTATTATTTAGTTGCAAGAGGAGGAGTGGGTAATTTTATTGTTACTAATTAATTATTAGTAAAACATAGCGTTAAGAAACTTTTTTGTTCGTTGATCCTTAAGGCTTTTTTCATATTTCATATATTTAGGTATTCTCATTTTTATGTTCAACTTGAGTTGATCCCATTAAGTACACAACGGCTTCACCCGTATCCTCTCTCAATATAATATTTCATCATCATTCACTGACCATCAACACGAGAAAAGTGGGAATGAGTGACTTTATTACCTGCGAAAAAATACAGGAAATATGCAGGTGGGACACAAGAATTCACAGGATATACAAGCCGCAATAAGCCAAAAGGACCAACTTAATGATAGAACCTAAATAGTGTGGGGTAATAAAAAAACAAAATAAAGATTATAAATTAGATAAACACAAGAAAAACTGTTCTCTTGTTTTTCTTACTAGAAAAATAAAAATGCGTTTAAAATTATATGTATATAAATATATACGTTATATATTTTTTGTGTTGTTAATCATAAATAATAAATTATTGAGTATGAGTAAAAATAATAAAAATAAAATAATTTTGTATAAAGAAAGCTTCAACTTGAAACTTTAAATTAAACTGAATCTCATCTACATGAGCGTTTCTTTTAATCCAAAATTTCAAGTGAAACAGAGTCTCTCATACGAACGCTTTATGCTTGACAAAGAAGAATATAAGGAATATGGAGTAGGCGATGGGGAAAACGATTCTTGAGACGACATCTATGGTTTTGGCCACCCGAATGGGATTCTCAATTATCCGATTTCGGAGCTGAAAAAACAAAACAAAAAGAAACAGTTAGAGCATTGTATTGCGTTACCTACAGCCAGAAATAGATCATTTTTTACGTATTTTTGCAAAATCCGTAAATAATTTCGCGCGCGAGCATTTATTCAGCAGCATGATCACATAAATTGCGCCCCCATAATTTTGGATAATATTTGCACGCACAATGGGTAATATTTATAATATCCGCTTTTTACGTAACACAGGTACAGAATTTTAATGCACTCAAAATCTGATCGCAAACGCCAGCAATTATTAATATTACGACAAACGCCAAACAGCATAGTAATATCAAGGAATACGTTAATAAAGGATCATTAATGGGTGTTATAAGAAGTTAAGTTTTGGGAATTTAATTCGGAAGATGGGTTTCAGGAGCAAGGACTATTTTCTGGCTTTCAGAGGTGGTTTGCAGTGTTTTTATTACAAGTTTTTTGCAATTCTAACAAAATCCTATTGAAGTTTTCTTCAAGAAAGAGGTCGAGTTTATATTGTAATTCCTCATTGAACCAGAACAAAAGCCAAGTGGATAACTTATGTCTAAACAAATGTTCAGATAGATTTGAACGGTAAGTAGTTTTTGGGTATTAACCATATTAACAGCAGGGATGGAAAAGCCCAAGGTAGCTGCAGCAGCATGCGTTGGAGATGGGCATGTGGCACAGGCAACAATGTCTGTAGGATTGTTGCCAGCCTGTGGTGGACCCATGGGAGACTCCATTTGATCTTCCTCATTTGCCTTCTGGTTCAACTGGAATAAATTAAATGGGTTTCGCCTCGTTGAAATCATTCTTTCTTCTTAGTTCTCCAAGAACGTTAAAAATACTTGTATAATACGTGATCTCGTATAATATGAACTTTAAATTAATCAATAAGCAATTTCAGGATCATGAAATATGGACATAGATCAAACAATGAGTTTTTAAGCTAATTGCAAATTGAAATTTGTAGACTAGTAATTTACAGACTGAAGTAGAAGTGAAATAGTAATTAAAGTATATGGAACTTATAGCATGAATGAACGAAAAGGAACCAATAAAATATGATCTATTATGATAAAATGAATAGTACAAAAGTATGATAATGGGAGGTAGGATTACAAATTTATAGATACTATAATATATATAACATCAGAGTTAGCCACACTGAATCACAAACGCAACACAGACATAGACAACATAGACTATATTATAGGAAATATTAGTTTATAGTTTAGATATAGACATTTTAATACGGAATCACAGACATCGAGTTGTGTACATTAGGTGAGCTGTGTGTGAAAAGGAGTTTGTTTCGTTGCTTACTTACTTTCCTTCTCACCACCCACCCATTTGATTTGAATCATTGACTTTTAGTTGCAGCGTGTCTGATTAGAGGACGGAGTGAACTTTACAGTTTTTGGATGGCCTAGTGCGTATATATGCATGTTCACGCTTTGAAGTAATGATAGGATCTCACGAAAACGTGCATAGCTAAATAACAGCTATTACCATTACCTTTCAGACTTTCTCTCTGTGTCCATTTTATTTGATGTAGCTCCTCTATGACAAATTTGGAGGTTTTCTATTTTCCCTTTGAAGTTATTTTATATTGCTTTTTGAAGGGAAACATTGTTCTTGCTACAAAGTGCACCCTATGCAGAGAAAGCTCTTGTCGTCATCATAAACTCAAAATTAACTTTAAGTACGTATATAGCACAAGGAGAAAAACTTTTTTTACCTTTTATTTTACAACCTCTAATACTTTTAATCGGAAAACTTGAGAAATGGGATGTCATACATATTTCTTCCGTCTTGGACGTATGTTCTTGCCAGAGTTCTTTTTTTTTGTTCTGGGAATGTAAAGTATGAAGGAATGGGCATAATACAGTTGCGAGTTGTGCCACATACTCTAGTGACTTGTGTGTTTGCACAGGTATAAGTTATACGCAATAAGTAAGTTGAGTGGGAACAAGAAAGGAAGCCGAGGAAGGAGTACTTTCCTTTGCTTCTCTGTTTTATATAGCACGGGCCAATGCAATGTCATCGTTATTTTTTGGATTCCTTCTTCTTCTTCTTCTCCTTCCTTCCCACTTTGATCGTTTGTGAAGAAAACGAGAGTCATTTGATCAGGAAACATACTCTTTTCTCTTTCTTTTTTTGGACTCATTTTAGATCAGCGAAGGAAAAGGAACAAGCTCCGTGGGAATAGAAGAGATTCTAATAGACAAAAAGTATGGTACTAGGTTTCATAGAGGCAATATGGCCAGCTATCTTTATGCCTTGATGTGGATGATGTCGGTCTTTCTTTCCATTCCCGTCATTTAAGGTTTTACACCTGAATGGATCTTCTTACAAGCTGATTGTAGTCGCGGCAGAGAGTGAGTAGTACTAATGGAGATAACCTTTTCCTTCCGCCTTTCCAAATTCATTCTACCTCCTTCCTATCAACGCATCCTTCCCTTCTATCCCTTTGTGTGCAGTCTGAAAATGAAGACGACTCATTGATCGTCATCTTTTCCCTTTCGCATTATGACTACCCGATAACAATAATCGCGTTGATGTATGCTTTCGGTACATTCTTGCGAAGAATGTGCATTTTACACCACACTGCGCCTTCCCCAGACATGTTTAACTAGCAGAGATATTAGGTTAATACACGCCTATTATTTTAAGTATTAAGTAGCTCCTCATGGTTCAGTGGATACAATTTTCCTCTTTTTTTTCTTTCTTGGATCCGTTTAGTTGGGAAACAAAAGGTTTTTTTGGAGCATCTTTGGATTCCAAGAACCTCTTTACGAAATCGGAATAAACAACTATTTTGGGCACAACCGTATGTACGAGTGGTGACGTCCAGCATAGTAAAATGTGGAATTCTTCGGTAAATCTGTGATCCCGTTGCTTTAAAACTAAGGAAGGTGGATTGGGAATGCAAGCGAGCAGCAGAGCAAGGAAACCGTATTAATTCTTTTTGCGCACTCTGCATGTTATACAGATTCACACAGATAACAACGGAAATGCTGTAGAACAAATGATAAAAATGAGTAAAACGACAGGGTATACGAACGAACAACACTGTCTGTCTACATTGTTTTATATTTTATTATCATAATAAGGTAAGCTTTGTCTAGCAATGCGGAAAATGTAAATTTTGATGGGCATTTCACACACAAAAAAGCTGCAGAAAGCGTAAAAAAATCTACTTTTGAGATTACACATATTTTTATAGGTAGGTATATTGCAGGGGAAAATATATTAGGTCACTATCTACCATCATGATATTATGTAACGAAACGGGTTATCTACAATTTAGCGAGATTACAAGAAAAAATGAGGAATGCAAATTTAGCGTATTACACACCTGCGCCGACGAACGCGGGTCCCCCGGCTCATAAGGTCTTCTAGGTCTCTTTCTCCCTATATAATTCACGAACACAAATTCAAGAAGTGATGCATAGATAAAGAACATGGAGAATCCGTCCCAAATATTCATCGCTGTTAAATTTGAGACCACTGGCAAAGTGGAACGGAAAGTATTGCTGAAATTCATCAACAGAATAATTTATGAAAATGTTGGTTTTCCGTCGTGCGGGGTAATATGAATCTTAGTTTAAGTAATGCAGACATGTAGTGGTGGTAGCGAACCTTGTGGTGAAAAAGTTGAGCATGGTTGTGACACCAAGCATTACTCGAGCAGGAACTGCATTCCACTCTAACCAAAAAGTAATGAAGGATGATGTGACTAGTATTATGTCTGGAATAAACACAGTTGTAAAATAGTAGGCTCGGTCACGGTTGAAAACAAGTTCTACTTTGAGGCAGCTGTAATTTCCTGTTGTACAGAGAGGAAGATGCAAATTCAAAAAAATACAGCATCGTCAGCAAAAAATGAGGCTATTTGTGGTAATGGAGGAAAATACACGGTAATAATCATCAACATTCACTATCGCCATCAGACTTGCAATGTCGTAACTTACCTCTCCAGTGAGAGGACTCACAATAACTCGTCTCATTCTGAGCCAAGTAGGCATTGAGGAAAGTGAGATTAGGAGACTTTCTCAGAACACCTGCATCCGTTTGCCATCTAAACTCCAAGGCATCTTTTTCGTGAGATACTGGAAACAAACACGTACACACAAACTTAACAGCATGGAATAAACGAGAAGCATTTACATCATTTTTTCAGCAAGTCGGCTCCAGAAAGAAGAGAGAGAAAAATACAACGTGCCATATGCACTACTTACTGCTCTCAATAGCAAAGGTGCAAACGGGATCATCAAAAGGGAAAATAGCTAAGTTCCCCTGACATGAGAGTATAAGATGGCGTCTGCGTAAAAAAATTACGAAAAGAAGAAGAAAAAAATAAACATTTTCATCATCTCTGAATATGACCAACACAATGAATACAATATTAGATCCTTATCCCCACAGGTGCATAGATAAGAGTAGAGAGAAAGTACAAACTTCACACGTTCCTTCGTGTGTTCATAAATATTTTGAATTTGCATCATACACAATGTTCCGTGTATACTATAAACAGTACACGTACCTCGTGGTAAAGTACACGGTGCCATTTGGAAATATTCTAAGCGCCACATTGACGGGATCGAGATTCGACCGAAAGTCTCCATGTTTGACAAAGTAGACATCAGGAACCCAAACACGTCCCCAGTGATGTAGAGCGTCTAAATATGGTTTTCTTCTTGGATTGTAGCGCATTGGAATCGCTTCATGAACATCAGCAATATAAGGTGGTGCTGTCCCAGACACGGAGTCGAAGATTTCATGTTTCAACCGCTTGTCCATCCACACCAGGTGTAGTAAAAATTCTACCTCATATTTCTGCAAAATTATTGCCAAGAAGAGAAAAGAGTGAGTGAGTGAAGGGAAAAGAAAGGAGATGGAAGGTTCACATTAGGAACACTCTTTAATACACGCTTGGGTGTTGTAAGCCCCATTAAATGAAAAGCATTAATTTTTCTTGTTCTCCTTTCCCTCATGTTGTTTGTATTGTGTAAGCAAACTTAATAGTGTAACATGTGTGGAGCATGCACTATAAACTATTTCACATATAGATATATAAACTATACTTTTCTACTCCTCATCACCCAAGTTATAATAATAACGCAAAGAAAAAGGGAAAGCGAGTCACTGCAGTGAAGATAAAAGCTATATTTTTTTGCAAAATACAATTTCATGAATTACCAGCGATGATTCGTCAGGGGATGCTAATGTTAGGAGTAATACACTCACATTCACAGGCAGATCATCTGAAAACATGAGGAAACAGAATGAAAACCTTATATATAATATTGAAAGAATGTAGATATTTATAGTACCCTTTTTTATACAACTACTGATATGGCTACTAGTGACTCAGACTGAGCTCACTTTGCTGTGTTTTAATAGCCATGATAAAAGGAATTATTATGAGTATTAGTTATTTTTATGGCTGTCTTGCAGGAAAATATTACATGTCATTAAGTTTGCATTAGCTGAATGAGAAGAGTATATATTACATAATGCATGTACTATACATTCGAAAATGTTATAGTTGTTGGCGGCACCAGTGTAAATCAACTTGTCTCTAGTAAAACAGGAAATAAAAAAACTACCTACATCTGTGCGTAAACAGAAGATTGAAGGGAACGTTTTATAGAGCCAACTACCACGCATTGTGTAAGATATAAAAAAAGAAAGTGCATACTAAAGGTACTGGTTGAAATGGTGGTGAAGTGAGTGTAAAGGAAATGAACTTCATTTCTTACCTTTACTCGGTGGTAGTAGTCGCTTATCATACCTATCCTTACTAATTAAGAGATCTAGTGCGGCCTTTTCACTCAAATCTGAGCTTATTCTGCAAAATTAATTTTCCAAAATTCATCTACATTAATTTCACGTTTCATCATGTAGATCGACCATACAGTTATGGTATATATATGTAACAGTTTAAATACTTTAATGGAGGATGACGGGGTAGCGAAACCAGTTCTTCCGCTACAACCGGTCCTAAAATAGGTAATAGGGCACATGCGGCGACTAATATCGGAAGGAGCTTGTTCCCAACCATGTTGAATATTTTCTGAATACATCAGTAAGAGAAAATACACTTATTAATTCAATTTCTATCCAGTTCTATGGAATATCATGATAAAATATGATCTTTCAATTAAAAAATATTTATATTAAGCAAAATGCAATGACTATTTGTTTGAATGTTTAATTTAATAAATGAAAGTGTACCTTGAATAAATAATTTCTGCCCTGATTTTGTAAATCAAACTGCAACGAGTCACAATACGATGATGTGGCCGTCGCAGCTAAACTTGTAGAATTTAAAGCGGAAATAATAGTTTTACGCATTTGGAAGCCAGCTCGGGTAGGCTCCGTCGTCCGTCAAAAAGGTCGATTTTATTTATTACACACAACTATTGTATAGTTTCACCTTTTGTAAACTTCTTTATTTATATACCGTGTTGTTTTCAAAGATATTTCGTTTATTTCACAGCAGTTTTATTCCGGTGCGATATCTGACTAGACGTTTTCACGCTGAGCTTGATTTATAGTAACCGTATAATTGGATTTTAAAATATAACTTTAGTAATATTGTTATTATTTATAATATTTTTACAATGTACTTGGGTATTTGTTATTCACAGGACATTATATATTACTTTTCGTAGGTTAGACTAGAAATAAATATCTCCAGTACAGCGCACAGTAGTAGTTCCAGACTAGACAGCTCTACATTTACATAATATATACCTTATGAATGCACGGCTTTCATTAAAACATTCTCCTGCTGGATCTGTTCAACTACAAGTAATGTAGATAGACAAGCATATAAACAGGTAAAAGTAAACTTGATAAAAATTCTAAAGTCGTATCTCACTGAATCGGTTGCCTTCTGACAAACTTCTCGTATAAAAAAGCTATCATGAATTGGGAAAAAGTTACTTTTAACTGGTGTACTTTTTTTCTTATATATAGTTTTGCAACTATTTAAGAAAAGTTTTTTTTCTTCTTCTTCTCTTTGTAATAGTATGATGAATAGGAAGCGGTTACTTTTTTGTTGAAATTCTCGTTTTTGTGCGCTTACCTAATATGACTAGAAAGAGTGTAGAATGCAACGATGCATAAATATTTACAATAAACGTACATGGTTTTTTGTTAACATAATACAGATGAAGGCATTCACTTTAATTACATTTTGATATCTTAAGTAAAAAGAACCGAGTTTTTTTTTATCCTCCGCTTCCCAATAATCTTGTAATGTTTTATAATTAGTAACGTTTCTCGGGAAAAAGATCGAAGAATGAATGGGCTTCAGCGGCAGCTTTTCACTTTTATGAGCTTTCACTTCACAGTGTAGCCTTCAGAGAGAAAGAGAGAGAGTTTTTGTTGAAGAAATGCTGTACAAAGAATGTTCCTGTGTATTGTTTCGTCGTAGAACACGACAGGAGCGAATACGGGTACTACAAAACATAGGAGCACCCAAGTTTTTCGTTATCACAATTTATGAGATTTTCCTTGTGTTTCAGGACTTGAATACAAAGATACAGATAATACGTAAGTAGGTAGTTAATAAGGTTGCATATTGCGAGAAGTAAGTTATGACAATAATGTACTGCTGTGCGGCGCGGTTCTTTGCTATCTTGAGAATATTAAATAGCTGATATCGCATCTGATGTAGTTGTTGTTGTTCTTGGATGTGTTGGTTTCGCTTCTTTCCTCGTTGTTGGTAACTGGTGCAAAGATAATATCATCATGATCACCACCTTCCGTCTCTTTCTCTTCTTGTGCAACCGGTGAGAGTAAAATAATTTTTGTCAGGTAAGAAGACTTGTCCGTGCTTTCACTATTACTCGCTGATGTGCAACTACGACGGGCACTGTTGGTGCTACTGGGGACGATTTCACAGGCGACGTCAGTTGTACAAATAGTATCGCTTTTGAGGCTGGTTGTTGCAGTAGCAGGAGTCGACGATAGTAAGCATAAGCTTGGCATACAAAACGATGACAGGAGCAGGATTTTGGTCGGCACTAGTCCTCTTGTTAAGCTCCTTTGGGTCTCATGCATCTTTGCTAATGCTTCCCAAAACTTTACTCTTCGCCACTTTCACAAAAATAATCATAGGGGAAACTTATTCAACTTTATATCTTTGTTTGAAGAAAATAAACTAAGTTTCGAACGAACGAGAGGAGAAAAGATGGAATTTTACTGGAATTTTGTGTACAACTGTTTATTCAAGAAATGGATGTAGCAGTAGTTTTTTTCCGTCTTTGAGTAAACTACCAGCGCTGGAGATGTTGTTGATGCGAATAGATTATGTGTGATGCATTGCATAGCCCCATGTCTTTATCTAAACAAAAATAAATAAACGTTGAACTGTTTTTTCCTCTCCTATCGCTCTACCTCTATCCCTACTAATTTAGTTCAGTAGTAGCAAGGAACGCGACGCAGTGCGTTGAACAATATTTCGAATCATATAGACGATTCCTTGATGTGACTTGATTGGTGTGTAGTCGCTGCTGCAAAGATGTCATTCGATTCGCCACAATTGTTTATTGTATACCTGTAAAAACCAAAGAAGAAAACATTTGGTTAAATCACTGTTTATTTTCCAGCAAGTGGTGAGGCATATCTGTAAAATCAATGCATACTCAAAATGAAATACCAAGACTTCATTTACTGCATACTAGAAAACATATATGGCCTTTGCTATTATAAATATTTATCAAAAGTTATGATGTTTTACACAGTAAAATTGTGTTTTCGTTAAAATGTACATCAGTGACAACACACGCTTATTATGTGAACACTTAAGATGTTCAAAAAATTATACTACCTACATGCATTTTGCAGAAAATGGCACGAAATCACATAAAATGTCAGTACACTGGGAATTTTATGGCATTCTCATTTTCATTCAACATTCTCCGTCCCTATGCATTTACTGCAATGCAGAGGCCAATTTTTGCAAAACATACATAATTATAATGAGTGTAGGAAAAGGGCTGTAGAGCAATTTTTGGGATTGTAAACCAGTTGAAATGTAATAAATACGTAAAAGTACGGGATATTTTCAAGCAATAAGAATCGCATTATGCCGTTAATAAACTCAGGATCCTGAAACGAAAAAGTAGAAAATTACGATGAACGCAAGCAGTAGTGTGTCTGGCTAAACATTTCAGAATATTATGTTCGTACATACATTCGTATGCATAATATCCATAATATACTATGCTAATGATGACTTCCCTCCGACTACAATCTAATCATTATATACACTTCCTTCGACTGGTAGCTTAACATCGTTGAGTTTAGTGGGCGTATTAACCTACAACTCTATATTTAATGTAGGCTGCATGATTTGAAGGTTTTTAGCGTCTAGTGCACTCGGCATTTCAGAAAGAGAAAAGCTTATAATATGTAGCATGATGATGCGTTGTTGTAGAGTGAAAGCATTTAAATGCATTGTTCAGATATGAAATGTCAGGGCCGACGGAAAGGTGCATTATATATGCGTGTTTCATCAGAGAGAAAGCAAAATATCACTGCACTTTATTTCACGAAACTGGAGAGAAAATAGCGGGATGTATTGTATAATGTAGGGCATCGTATTTTTAAATGGTAGCAATCAGTACCAACCAAGATGTTCATCCAATTACACTGGTTGTAACAAAAGCAAAATTGGAAGTTATGAACTTTGGAATCATTTTGCGGTTTGGAAATGTAAGAGTTAGTTACATCACTACAAATAGTACAGAAATAATTTGAGACACTCAGAGGGGATAATAATTCCCAAGCTACCTTCCATTAGAATGTTAGAGTGAAATTGGGAGAAAATTGCCGAGTATGTAGTAATTTACATTTTTTTGTGAAGTGGAAGAAAATAAAGTGAGTCATAATGTCATATGGAGTTTTGATTGCGTACTTGCTCAACAGGGACACAGATTTGAAGAGGATACAAATTTCTAACAAATTATAGCACTTAGACTCTCGGCTATCACGCATACGGAATTACACTATATTCTTAATGCATACCTTTGTTGAAGAAAGTGATAGCATCATTGTATAATGACAATGCTGAGCCTATTTTTAATTTCAGTACTAGTAACAGAACTATTTTCATGCATTCAAACTTCATATTTTACACCTATCTCATTGTTCTGAAAATTTATAGTAAAAGTTGAGAACAGTTTTAAAACCGACTCACCTAGAAAACGTCTATAATAATATGATAAAATAGCCCTTTTCGTTGAGGTACATAATACATTCTTCACGTGTCTAAAAATTAATGGTGTGTTTCAGTCTGGAAAATTTCCTCTGACACAAAATGTTTGGTTTCATTTACCGTGCTTTTGTATTGAATAGAAGTATATTTTGAGTTCAGTCAAGCCATTGTTTTCATGCCAAATGAATTGTACGCATACACAGTGGTTGGGGGGAATGCGTAATTCATTAGTAAATATTCGAATGAACGATAATTACTTGTTTTAAATTTACACGGTTGTTCCATTACTTTCTACGCTTCAATGAGCAAAATTTGTCGTATATATTACGTTGGCAGGTATGAATACTCACGACATGCTTTCTAATATCCGTGCACCATACTCGAACTACTAGTTTGAAGCAATTAAATTGATGAGATGGTGCTATAACATGACCAAAATGGCAATCAATCAGGAACGCATGTTTGAATTTGTCTCCTTTTGTTTACACACCACACACATGCATACATGCTCCAGGAAGCTATTCACGAATTTACCAAATTAGAGGTACAGAATTAAATGCATAAATACTAGATAAACTTGATAAAACATGTAGCATTCATTCAACAAAATTCAACGGGTGCATTTTAAACATTCAGTATTATTTAAATTTTTCCAGAATATATATAATGGAATTTTTTATGCTACCAACAATACTGAACACCAAAGCCGGATGGTATCATTTCAACATTCAACAATTTTTGCAAAGTTTAAAGATTGCGGCATCCTTTTGTGTATTCCCCGTATCACCCAAATGTGAAAATCACGCTGACATATTTCATTTGCTAACACTTTCACTTTTACGGCCAACTTTCTTTGAATATTTCATTATTATTGAAGTATGAATAATTTTGTTGCTTGCCAGACAAAAATCAGACAAGCGGAAATTCGACGAAGTCAATGCAATTCAAAATAACAACATCAAGTCACTTCATGCATAATGCCTACCTATACCTTCCTATCAATACAATGCATACATAAGGCATAAGGCTGCGGATTTGTAGTTTTAAACTCAGCATCCTCGCCACATACTAAAGCCATATCTGATGTTGTTTACTTCAAAAATATCATTCATCATTTCCAATGAATCTGGTTTCTCTTTGCAATTAAGTTTAAACCAACTCTCTCGCATACCTAAAGAATGCATGTATGTATATTAAGTTTCGTCTCTGTCATCTTTCATCACTCGTCAGCGAATAACAATGAATAACGGATGTAGTTACGCCATTTGTCATCTGGAATGAAATGGAATCCAGGAGACCAGTGAGCCGTTTCGCATTACACACTCGTTGCTTCAGTGCTTTGAAACAGAATCTCGTGGCATGACGAAAGCTGTGACACAGTTTTTGATTCAGCAGATATGAATGCGTTTCACTTTCAGTGTTACTCAACAGCAATGCGGATGCGGAGAACAGATCTTTTTAAAACGAGTGGACAGAGTGAGCGAGTTCATTCAAGAGTAAATCCATCGACCTAGCTTCGTATGTGTCCACTTGGCAAACTGACAATAATTATACAATGCCCATCTACTTGTTGTGAGTCTAGGTATAATTATTTGTGTATTACAAAGTGAAAATAATCCACGATATGAGGACTATAGTGGTAAAATTACAATACTTTAGTAAACAATACAAAATGGCAACGTCCCACCTCGAGATGACCCATTTGATGCACGTATACCTACTCAAAATGAAATCAGTATACGTATGTACAAGCCCATATAACTGAATATTATTGTATTTTGGTAAGATTAGCGTTCCACGAGATTTCAAAAATATTATTTCAAGATTCCCATACAGACGGACGGACGCTCAAACAATGTACGCTCATTTTCCCATCTCTAAGAATAACAGGAAACCCAGTTTGAATTGATATTTGCGAAAATTGATCCAAGTTCATCTAATCTGGATTCGGGATATAACCGACATCGACAACAACCTTTTTATATCGACAACAATAAAAACATTCATGATGACAGCAGCTTACGTTACGGATACGGCTGTAGTATAAAGAGAAAGCATTAACCATTAAACCATGTAGTCTCCATATAGGTGGGTAAGTTACCACATGCTACAGATACCCACGACATTTCCCAACACACGACAATATAAATTGGAAAATATGAGTGACAAACTCGTTAAAGTTTGCCAATTTGAACTGGTAAGTAGATATGGGTTTAGAATAAATTGTATTTTACAAATAAGTACAGCTACATGGATTTAAAATCATTTCCCTCCCTCTAATATGCAATTACTTGTAACACAGCATTGGTTTATCTCTGTTTTCATCCATCTTCTTTATTGTATTTATTTCTAAACGTCATATCATTTACGTCATGCTAACATCTAATCGTATATTCTACTTTCTTTTTGCCTTGTATCATTTTCTCTGCTAATAATAATTGTATAAAATTATATACCTTTCATTTTACGTGGCGTAAAGAAAGTAAATTAGTTGATGCTACTTTCACATGACATATAGTTCACCTCTACAAGAACATGAAACCTTTCGCCGATTTCATCAGTTTTCTCGTGAGACAGAAAATGAGAAAATTGCCGTCACCATTAATGCTTAATATTACATACGCGACTTCATTTCTGCACTTCCGCTACCCTTTCACTTTACTACGACGATCCATTTTCCTTCCATCACCGTTCTGATGTGCAGACTCACGTTGGTTTCTTAATAGGCCAGCGTAGAGAAGCCATAACAGTAGAATAATATAAGGAATTTGTAGCCATTTATAAGGAACTATGCTCGACGCTGCCTTTCCCTTCCTTTATATTATGAACACACTAATAGCTTTAGTACGAAGCTCAGAAAATTAAATTTTACTTAATGGTGGTGTACTATGTGCACTTATGAGCAATTCCCGGGCCTGTTCTAGTAATTTTGACACAAGAGGTAATAGCTAGTCCAAGCCATTTTAAATTAAGCGAATAAATGAAAAACACAATGGATAGATAGATAGGCAAAGTTAAAAAACTCATTGCTTATTCGAGAAATTTTCCATGTCATTATTTCTGCTAACGGAAAGGGAAATGGAGATGTACTCCTACGAGCAAACAACAACAAAGATATTGAATTTTCGTGTCCTAACTACGAACCCATCATGACCTAGTGCCTGGTGGTTATAATGGGCTATACACCAGCACACCATTATCAACGTCCGCTCTCTGTCTACCAAAGCCTATTATTATATTACGTTTACTTCATACACCTACCACCACTCTGTTCATCCTTTCTAGTTCAATAGGTTATGTAACAAAAATATTATCGTGGCAAGCACGGAAAACCAAAATGTCAGGGTAGGAAACCACAACAAATGCAACTCCAGTCACATAAATAGATAAGAGTACGCAGACATGAAAAAGAGGCAAACCGAACAACCTTGCTTGCTTTTTATTTGCTTCCAAAAAAGTTGGGAATAAATATACATATAGCATAGCACGCTGTCTGATTGATTTTTTCGTGTGTGGGTTTTCACCACGAGAACACTAACTTACTCGCATTGTGGAATTTCAACAACAAAAGTCAGTGGAGAAAGCTAAAAGTACCTGTAAAAAAGGCAGAGTGCAGGTTCCTCCTCCTCCTCCTCCTAACTTGTACCTTCGCTTTCAACCCATTATTACTATTTTTGTAGTTCATGCATGTAACGTAATTCATGATAGGAGAAGAAAAGCCTACTTTGGATGCATGCCTTCTCCTTTCCTCGCATCTGTAATTGTTTGCCATTTTTCCTTTCCCGTTACTGCTGCAGAACTGAAACAATCTTACTTTTATTACCGGAGAAAAGCATGTTATAGAAATGGGGAAAAACAAAGCCAGTTATGTAGCTCTTTGTTTTGGTGTGCGCCATATGAAGTGCTTCTTGAATGCATGTGTAGCAACTATAGGTGTATATATGTATGCATGTATGTATGCACATGTAAAAGGAATACCTACTTAGGTACATATACACTTTTCTCTCACTTGCGCCTAATTCACAAATGTTGTACCGTGCGGAACTGATACCTCTGTGCTGATATATCTCTTATCATATTATGTCATGTATTCAATGCATGCTTGCATTCATGCTGGCATTATCACGATATTGCTTTCTTCTTTTTTTTAAGTAATAGCAAAGAAGAGCTCCGTTTCTGCCATCACATTTTGCACACCCTATCATGCAATCATGCACATGGGTTACCCCTTATTATTAAGGCATAACTAACGACTGTTATCTTATCATCACTGTTATATGTATTTGGGGCGACGATGATGCTCCTTGTGCCCTCTCTCCTCAATTTTGTACTTTGTATTAACTGCTATGCGTGCGGCGTAAATATAATGTGTGTGCCTAGGTATTCAGCTCACACACACACACACACAAAGTACAATAATAGTAATAGCAGACAAAATGTTAATGGTATGAGATTTCTATCGCATCAAATAATTTTTATACATCACCGATCTGCTAGGAACAAGATCGCGACCTCATACCGGGAATGTACATATCAGTATCCTCCTATATGTATGGATTTTTTTATCTGTCCTTTACCATGTTCGACAAATGTTCCATTTCTCATGCCAGTATTTTCATCATCACAAAACGCAATGTACAAGAAAGAAGTATTTCATTTTATTCTCTAATGGAATCATGGTAAGCTCACGAAAATTGGAAAAAATATGACCTTCGGGGATAAAAGACAATTTCCATTCTTCCATGCCAAAACCGGAAATGGGATAGAATGACCAAATTTAATGCGCTTTTCGTTATTTAAGGCAATGTAAAGAGTTTGTACACGATAAGATGATCCCGGTTGTTGCGGATCCTAAAAAAATGGTAGACAAATTATATTTTATAGTCCCAGTTCACAGGGTATCAAATCACTATTACGGCAGTAGCAGCGCCATGTTTTGGTTTAACTTTCTAACATTGTTGTTGGTTATATTTGTCTCTAATTTCGTTTTCGTGGTCAAAGTTGCCTATCCACAAAGTATTAATCCCATGATGACGCTCAAAAATACAACATTTTGGAACGGAAAAATGATTTCCCGAGTTTCATATTTTTCGTATTTCGTAGATTTAATGGAAGGCAATGAGTCGTTAGATAGGAGGAATGTATATGGAAGGCTTTTGATAAACCATGGACCACGATACGTACGTGACATCGTTAAATTTCAGGTTATTGGAACAAGGAACATTACTTTGAAATCTGCCCTGGAGAAATTGAGGTGTTTGAGAAATGACGCCAACAAAACTACATGTAGCTGGGGTAAAAAATTCTATACTGGGATTTGTTTTGGTGTAACTCACAGTAAAATCTACTTTTCAAGTTTTAGGATAAAGGTTGTAATAAAAAAGAGGATTTATTGGCATTTGGATTCGTTCCCTTTTGAAAGTTGCAAAATCAGAAACTGAAACGGCAATGGAAATGAACCATAAAATGAGATGTAAACATCTCATTGTATCCACAAAAGTGTACACTGAAAATTTGTAAATCATCGCACAATGTACATGTCTTGCTGTCTGGGGTTGGCAGGTGTCCCTATACAAGTAGATATTTCATATTTACCTCTTCTTCAATGTTGAAATAATACCATCAGTTTCCTTTGTTTATTGTAACCACTTCTACAAAACAATCGATGCATTGTTTAGTAATAAATGGTAGAAATTACGTACATATTAAAATAATCACTGCTTTATACATTGAGATATAAACATATAGATACGTGTACAAATAATATTTTTTCTCGATACGCTTTAAGCAAAGAGGTATTATCAAAGGAAATACGGAAACTGAAAGATGTTTCCCACTGAAGCAAAAATACCTTGTCTGCAGACTATGTGCTTTTTCTTTTGCGCATAATTCATAATAATTTTTTTAAATAAAATTTTACTCCTATCCAAATAGATGTTTCAGAACTACCATAACTGTTAGCTGTTTGACGCGTGACGGGCCAATGACGTATATGAGCAGACATCCACATATCAAATAGCTTTCACTGCCTAATAATTTGCATGTTCGTTGGCTGTGAATACTGTTTCTGTGATTGCGGAATTGGACATTTCTGCTGAGTAATTTTTTCCCACTCAATGCCGAAGAATTATTATTTGCTATTTATTGCGGATGCAGAAAAAACAATGCATACAGGAAACGAAGCATAAAAAAGTTTCATGATGCTTGCAAAACAAATTTCCAAACCAAATCTAGCTCAACTCTGAATCTGGATTACTCCGGAACAAATCCTATCGTGCCTGCAACTGGTGTAGTCAACTGTCATTAGAATAAAGTGGAAACGTGACATTTTCACCTTTTTATGTGCTGTGCTAGTGCTGTTACAGTGCCGCCGTAGTATACGTAACTATACAGCTTTGCCAGTCCAAAGTCCAAATTGACGAAAAAATACAATATCCTTTCACCACAGCTTTAATTTTATTCAGTACGTCGGCGAACCAAATAATGATACAAATGTGGAAAAAGCAAATGCTTAGATTTGCTATTTACCAAGGGCGTCCCTACACAAGTCGGGCAATCACAACAGGAAGCAATCTCCAGGGACAGGTATAATCAACTAAAGCAATATAAATATACTATCGCACCGAGTCGATTTATTCCCTATTTCATTTTTATAAGTCAAGGGAATTATCTGAACTTTTAGTTTGATTATATTTTCACCAGGGGCTGTTCTTTCTCACACCATGGACGGATGATCTACTTTCGGTCACAGACAGGACATGGAATTCATTAATATATAAATAGGTCTGAAAACTCAAAAGGTGTCGACTTGTCGGTTGAAACAAGAGCGCGCAAACTCGGTTATACCTGCAACTTAATATAATTTACTATGTATTTGTCAAATGTATAAAGTTACGTTATGTTTACTATAACGAATAAGGATATCTTCCGGCAAGTTTGCAGTTTTCATTACCACAAAAGTTATGGATTAGTTACATGTCTTTTCAAACCCTTCACAGATTTATCATTGGATGACAAACGTGGATTTGAATTTGACCACCACGGAAGGTTATAAAATAGTACCATAACTCAACGTCTAGTTATACAGTCCTACTTTTCTTCCTCAATGCTTTGGAGAAAATTAATGTGACCTCCTTTGTGATGTTCCCTTTTATTTCTGTCAGTTTTCATCACGGTGTATACGAGAGTTAGCAATTATGGTAATACACGACTCACATTACTAAATTAATCTACATTAACAGATTAGCGGTTTTTATGGTTTTAATAGAGAAAGAAGTGGAAATAAATCTGAAAGAGAAAACCAGTCGAAACTGCCTACATAACGAAATAGAATAGAAACTCTATATTTTTAGGCTACAGGTCATTTACCAACTTTCACCAGAACTACCGTATATAAAGTATATGAATGCCTTGTAGGTACACATTTATAAAAGGACTATGGTTTGTGCACATGCACATAGTACTTTCTCTTTAGTGTATACCTGTCCACAATCCATTCAGTATCTTCAGGAAACCAAATACAAAAAAATAAATGTGTAAAAGCAAATACTACTTGGATTTGTTATATTTACCAAGGGCGTTCTACACAAAAGTCGGGCAATCACAACAGGAACGAATCTCCAGGGACAGCTATAATCAAGTAAAGCAATATATTATCATGATTTCTTCTCGTTAGTGGATACATGCGCAAATAGCATCATTATATTAAGTACACTACCACTCTCAAAATTATTTAACGTGTACTATGATTGATGGTGATGGTAATAGTGTTCTGCTACTAAAAAGCCACTTTCCTTTTTACTCAAATCCCTTTTTACCAAAATCCCATTTTTTCTTGTCGGTTTTTGCTGACAATGGTTATGTATATGTAACACTCAAACAACTATTGAACAAGTGATGGTTGCAAATCGTACAGGCAGGCAGTATCTACCAATCGTTCTCTTGTTAACGCAACTTAGCTATTAATTCGATTACACATTTCAATTTTCTGGATAAACTTTTTGGATATTCATATTGTTTAGGTAGTAGCAACATCATATTTCTGCAACTTACATTTTAGATCATTATGACAATGTGAAACTCAGTTTCAGAAACTGTTTGATTTGATATGAAATGTGATGATGCAATATGGCTGCGGACTTCAATTGGTTGGTACAAGTTGACTTGGTCAATTCCATTTTGTAATGATGAAAAAGATGAAAGTTAAAAAAATAATTTTGTATGCATGTAGGTAAGTATTCAATACACTTTTACAAGCAGTGAAGTAACAACACGTTTGCTTTCATTGAATGTTGCGGCTCCGAAGTTTTTTCAATAGACAAATTGTAAGAATATGAATGGAAATTGAAGAAAGTAACCGTTGCGTTGTAGTATAGCTTGCATTACCAGCTACGCTATTTTTGTCTGAGAACTGTGTATAGAGTATTTACATGTAAAAAGTTGGGCAGCTATACCTTTCCACGTGAATATAGCAGTTAAGTTCTTTGCTTGGTAGTATCACGTAAAGTTAAGGTTCGAATGGTACTAAAAGCACATAGTAACACAAAGTAGTCAAGAAAATGTGCAAAATTCGGAGAGAAATACATTCAAAAGTAGAGGCAGGTTAAATAAATATTTTAGGCGAAATGCCCGCCTATTTTATCTGCAGACCGCCATGTACCTTTCGAAAACAATGAACCATGAGAGGTTCTCATTTTGACCAACAACGAAAGAGAGACAATTTTAAAATTGAAAGAAACTACAAGCAAACGGAATAAGAATTAAGCGCTTAACCTCTTGACCATTAATTGCTTACTATGAGGGGATCGCGTTTGGAATAAGATAATCAGGTGGAAACTTGAGCTCATCCCACTTTTTCCATTCAGGGCGAACTGAAAATAATCAATACGGATTTTTCAGAAAAATGCGCGACGGACAGACAGACAGACGTAACGACTATTGTCACAAGAAGATGTTTGCACATATTAATAATGCACAAGTGAAAGCGCGTATTCACACACCCATGGACCTATGGATGAAAACACCTTTTAACTACATATTATCAACAATAACTCCAGTGTAATGTGAAATGCTCACTACAAATGAAATGAGGTCTGCAGCTGATGGTTTTACTGGTGGTAAGCAACGTTTGTTAAATTCCATCCAACTAGCGAAAAAAAATACAGTTGAAGTCGGCTTTCCTTTGTTCTGGTTTTGTATTAAGGTTATATGGTAAAATCAAATAACTCGGACAGCAAACAACTTCATATAATCCCAACAATACTCCTCTCTTTCCAATTTACTCCGGTACTACTGAAAGACGAGAAATTGCACACAAAAAAAGAATGAATAAAAATGCCAAAACATATTACAGCAATTCGCACGGAAATAGTAATAATAAATGTGTGGGTTTTATTCGCTATTTTATTCTCATGCATATAAGAACTGTGCATAATACAATTTCACCCAAGTGTGGTTTTTCGATTTGCTGGTACGTTGTTCATCTGCTTCTGTTGAGTACAGCATTGTGTGTGTGTGGACAAGGACATAAATTTTACTTGAACAAAAGCCTCCCTGTTCTAACTCTGTCAGTTTAATCATTGGAAATGCACAGTGCAATGCGCATACGGAACCTTTTCTTCACATTTACTTCACCAAATACTACTCCTCTTACTTTTTAGTTAGTTCTGTTGTCCGAACCGAAAACCTCATCCATTTTCACTGCATTATATGGCCGTTATATAAAAAAGTAGAATGAGGAGTAAGCCCTGGAGTAATACATCATCATGTTCCCATGCTTGGTGGTGGTGGTGAACTTCTGAAACTGATGTGGAACAGCACAACCCCTTGTTGAAAAGGATTATGCACTGGCGGAGATGAAAGAAATGAAAACAGTGATATGCTTGCATGCGTTCTCCGAGGACAATTTTGTTTCTTTGCGTACGCTATGCTACTACTGCAAGAAAAATAACAATGTTTAATAATTTCGTTGTAGTAATTAGCTTTCTCCCTTTGGTACATGTCGTCATTTATGAACCAGTACACATTACTATCAGAGAAAGTAATTTTCAATCTCCCTCTTTCTAGTCGTGCAGAACGAGGCTATTTAATCCTTATTATCTGGGAGTCACAAAGTCTACTAGTTCAGCCATTCGAGCGACAATCCTTTGATAAATAAAATAAATTGTATTTACTTTAACCTGAGGATTTGCGGAGTCTTCAAATATTTACATGGCAAATAGAGGAAATCATGACTTCATTTTTTATAAACTATCCAAAAGTTTTTGTGGACATAATGTATTTTTTTCTATTACCACTATTGCAGCCTTCATCCTTGTCAGCTACATATTTATGAAGGCCAATTATCAAATAAAAAACATCTATCATTTAGTGGCAGGCTAGTTGAACTGTAGTTAAATATTTCCTGGGGGTGAAAGCATGAATAAAAATAAGATGGATGAAGATACAATCCATTGATTCTTTCCGCCGGTATACACATTTCAGAGAGGGGAGTGTAATAACAGTAATAAATATAAAAAAAATCAGAACCAAGTCAAGAGCTACAGCAGGCTTAGAATTGAGTCCGGAGCGTCCATAGAATAACAATAAACCACTGCCTATTATGTAACTGATTCCTGGTTTGCAGGACAAGTTTCTCTTTTCATCCGTCGGAAACAGGCAAGAATACTGACTGGATTTGCTGAACTTCCATAATTTCTCTACACCATGTTCAAATCCTCAGATCCTCTCTTTGACTTCTATCCGCTTTTGCTTCTTGACCAGTGTCTTTTATCATCTTTGTTGTGTTTGAGGCAATACATAATGTATGAAGTCGCCACAACTATTGTATAAATGACTTCCCATTTCTTTTGGTCATGGTCATAAATTACACCAAAACTTTGTCGACTACAAACAGAAACTTCACTCCAAGCATTCATTCAACATTCTGTATTTAAATAAACACATAAATAAAACTGATAAAAGAACGGCTTGCAACTATCAATCCGTACCATATGCGCCATCATGCGAGTTCTGATTTTTCCAGGATATAAAAGTATAAACATTTCCACTTTCTTTCAGCTTATCCGCTGCTAGCATTAACATGTATTGGCAAATGCGCTCTACATTTGGCCTATTAGATGAATCCCTTGCTCAATTTTGATGAAAATCATTTTAGTAGTATTTATGCTATAAAAATCTTGGGCTTTGGATAACTACGCTATCAGCGCCTTATCAATTTTTTGTGCCAGCATGAATAGAAATCCTATAATGTACTCCTAAATTCACAAGCTTTACATGAAGAAATCTCGGTATAAAGTGAACAGCTCGGTTAGCAGAAGCTCGATTAATTAAGCTTAAGCAGCAAAACTAAAGACCAATGCTAGCAAATATCGAAACTGTTCTCTACAATGTTTATTACATATAGGTGTAAGCATGAGAAATCAATGCGGTATAATATTTGTCAGTCCGTATTAGGCCATCTCGAGGAAAAACCTCATCCCATTTTGACCACGAATTTGGCATGACCATTGGACCATGGTGGATTTTAAGCCAACTGTTGGAGAAAGAACGTGCACATATGATCGCAAATGGCAAGGGATGGGTTTTCAAAGGCACATGACCAAAATGACATATACAAGGACTAAAGGAGACATCAGATCAGCACAGGGGATATAAAGTGGTAATTATTTTCAGACCAAACTCTTCGTCACATTTATGACATGCTTCATAGCCAACCTGCATGACAGGTACCTAATGATTAACTGAGTTGGTTAAACTATTGAATGGAGATAGGCAGCAGAGAAAAATACATACACCAAATACATATTTGTATATAAAGTCCATGATCGCTAGCCACATTTTTAATTTTCACCACCATTTTTTGTATTTAGGGACACCAAAGTCGACTTTTGTTTGTATGTGATTGTTGATGATCCAATTTTATACGCCAAATATCTTAGGAATTCTGTTTACACGACGTAAGTAGGAAGAAATTCAGAAACATATCAATACAGAAATGCTACGATCGTTAACAAGCATTCTTCCTGTTGTGTAGACTTGCAACAAAAAAAGTCTAGTAAAAAGTGTAACATCTGTCCAAATTTTGGGTGATTTTCTTTATTTACATTTCGGAAACACGATACACATTAAGGCAAACATTGGGAAGGAAAGGAATAAGCCATTCCAAGCAGTGCAAAGAAACTATCACTCACAATCACCTCATTGTATGCGCTCAGAATTGTAAAACCTGAGCACAACGTGATACATCAGATACGACTTAAACGACGCTTCCTTTTCAAACAAGATTTCCCTTTTAGAGAGACCATCATCCGTAGAAAATAAACGCAAGTAAATTTTTTGCAATGTACGCTCGCATTAAGTAAACATATACATTCCCGTATTGGCAGATTCTCTCGTTTTCTCGGCTCATAGCCCGTGAAACCTAAATAGATTACCTAGGTATGCTCGGTGGTGGCACATTTGAAACAAAATGGTAGTACAAACTATTGTGCTTTCTTTGAAAGCAATATATTTTCCTGACGATACGGTAGATCTAGCAAAGTAGTAATAACAACAGCACCACCACCACACCAAAACTTTCACTGCTTTCATAGCACGGGAGTTTTGGTGGCGGTGTTGGTGAAGACCCAGTCAGCCAGCATCAGTAAAATTTATGTATAATTCATATGGTGTCTGCTTCCCAACAAAACAAAATAATATAACTTTCAGAAAACAACAATGAAATTTGCAACTACTGCCATGCGAGTCGTCACAAATAAAGGAACCGGTTGGTTTTGGTACCATTATTATTATTATTTTATTATTATTATTATGTATACGATATTGCAGTTGAATTTCCTTTGAACATACTGCATGTCCCTGTGACTGTGAGTAAGTGGCTGGTTGAGTAAGTGAGATGAGAACATCACATAGAAGACCCCAGGAGTGTACTTCAAAAACAGGAAGTATATGATAGTACAAAGAACACTGGAAATAACCGCATTGGTGCTATATATATGAATGTATGCGTAGTCTTGTACGTAACAACAACATCGCAGCAATGGACTTATTCCTTTCACCAAGTCCGTTTCACATTATTATTATTATATAACAAAGCCACTATCAAGTCATTGAAAGGGTAATACAATGTTATATACTCTGGTTGAATTTCAAATTCCAGACGTTTTCTCCACACCTAGAGTAGTACTTAACTTGCACGGTTTCTAGTAAGTCGGTCCATGTTATAGCAGCTACTCAAAAAATCATGACAGAAAAAAAAGGAGATCCACTTTCAAAGTACTTACAACAACGGTTGACGCTAGCACAAATGTACTTACTACGAAACGAATCATCATTTTCCTAGCACATAATTTGCCATAAAATTCTACTTCTTCCTTGTTTGAACTTGTTACAAAGAAGACATTTTTTGACATCCCTCTGTTCGACGAAGAAAAATCATAAAACAGAAAAACATTTCACATCAAACCAATTCTTTTTTTCCCGGTTGAACATCAAAACACTCATTTCCTTTCATATAGAGAAAAGTAATCAAATACCTTTTCAGTTTACTTTACGCAATGTAAATATGAATATGAACGATTTACTATTGGCAAATAAGACCTTTGAAATTTGTTGCTTTGATCAAAAACAAGACCATTTAAATGAATGATTTATCTCAACTTTGTTCCCTCAAAATAGCACTGAACCCATTCGCTCAATAATAGATTCACTACGTCGTTCGACGACGGTGCATTTGAGCATTCTTGCGGTTTTCATTCAACGTTCCTATCTATTTCATGACGTAGCCATTCCTTCCTTCTTACACAATACGACTTTCCCCACTCGCCGCGCGTCCTGCACTATAATGCTTTTGCCGTTTGCTATTAATAACCGTCAGAGTGCAGTATATAAAAACAGAATTGCAATAAAATGGAACAAGCGTAGCACTTAAATGGTAGAATAGTGAGAGATGCAATCATGTCTTTGTTTTATATCATAGCATTTCACGTTCCTTTTTATTCTGACGCTCATTATTACAGCCATTGTGGAAAAGGAGCACTTTCATCAGCGATAAAGTAGCTTTCACTCCTTCAACCTCAAGTCAAGAAGAAGAAGAGGAGGGGGAGGAGGAGAATAAAGTATACTAGTATACAGCAGCAGCAGCGGCGAGGCATTTAAAAACGAACAAATGTTCACTATCACGAGAAAGTAATAAGAACAGCCAAGTCGTCTTGACAGAAACAGTACTTCGGTGGTACTAAAAGGAATTGCATGTATTTTCGCAATGAAAGCCCTTCCAAAATATCACAATGATAACGTATAAAAGAGCGTAGAGTTATTCTTGCATAATGTATTACGCAAAGTCATCTTTTCTGTTGAAGTGAAGGAGGCCGATGAGGAGCGATGAATGAAAATAAAATGTACAAGTGGAGCAAGTTCAAGTCAGCCAGCAAGAAGGAGCAGCAGTAGCAGCGTGTAAGCATCTTCGTGAGGTTGTAGACAAAAGGATAGATTAATGAGCGTCTTGTAAGAGAATAATAATATTAAAATATCATCTGAGAAAATTACTATTTCTCCGTTCTCTGTATGCTCACTCTTTCCCAACGGTATAAATTTGAAGTGGTGTGTTCTCTGTCTTCCGCTCTATTACTATCCCTTGTCATCTTTTATGTAGACTTGTAGTATTTCTTCAAAATGTCTCACAATTTCATAAACTCCGTTGCATCTGTGTATTCAAATGTGAAGAATAAGTTGGAGATCCACACACAGCAAAAAGCAAAATTATATAATAATATGAATTTCATCAGGACAGCGGAATATTTCTCCAAGTTGGGATTAGTGCTCGATGGCGCAGTCAAGCCATCGATGATGCAAAATGTAGTCTCCAGACTTGTAAGAGATCAGAAAAGTTCGGGGAAATTCACTTCACTAAATAGTATTATTAGACAAAGGTTCTTATTTCTAAATCCTCGTTAAAATATACTCTATACAAGATTCATAAGGAAGCTGGGTCGCAGCACACCGTGATGAAAAATGTTTGCCTTTATATAATTCCCTGTCACATATTAAGCACAAGAAAGTCCGATCATAACTACAGATGCATATAACATAATAGACTTCATCATATTGTTTAAGTCCAATATAGAATGTTGAGCCCCAAGGTCTCAAATGTTAATTTTTTTTAGCTTTTTGATGCATCGATCGCAGAACAGAGTATATGATGGAAAATAATAGAGTGGATTTGAGATAAATAAGTAGTATACACATATCCGTTTTCCTTTCAGTATTTATTATAATTTCTTCTTAGGCATTCCAATTCATTTTCTTTTGCAACGCACGCAGATCTATCTTCTTCCTAGAAATGGATTTAACTGTTTCCGCTTCTAGCAAAAAAAACATCATAAAAGTGAAACCTCTAAGGACCTGTTACAAGGTACAAGGATGACGAAGAAAGTTTGCGTTAGGAGAAGGAGGGAATATTGTAGTAAAAGTATTCTCAAGATTCATTAGAACAAGTGCACATCTTAAAAATTTCAAGAAGGTCTCTCATGCAACTTTGCTACTGTTATACTACTACTACCTTTTTCATTTTGATTTTATGGGGTAATAGGGTGGGTGCCTCCGTGCGAGTTGTAACTTTTAAATTGCAAAGTTACTTTTGAATTGACTGGCATGCAAAGCGTATATATATATTTTATTAGCGTCACAAGTTTTTCCTCTTCTCTGTCACTGACGTAATTTTCATGAAAGCGAAAGCCATTTTGTATGCCTTGGCATTTGACAGACGTTATCAACACACTTTGATCTCGCTGCGACTAATGTTCTTTCACACTGAGTGAATTTTAAGAAGTGTCTCGCACAATTATTGCTAGCTGATGTTGGTAACTAAATATAATGGAAAATCTGTTTTAAGCGCTGTTGTACTCGCTTAGTTTCAGAATAAAGTTTCTCTCAATAGAATCCACGCCGGTTACCTCCAACAGGATATGAATGCAAACATTCAGTAAAATAAATGCTCAGTGCAGCGAAGTGAAAGTAAATCCAATAATGCGAAATAAATCTACCTACATAGCTTTGCTCAGTTCAGTTTATGACGTCTCTGGAAAAATACTTACTTCACACACGTATAGAGAGATAAATGGAATCCAAAGGGCTACTAGTGTACAATAACGTAACGTTAGTTGTTCTACAAAATGTGAGCAGTAAACAGCCCAACTGTAACAAGAGCTGTTAGCCTTTTATGCACGACTCACTTAGAATTTCGAATCATTTGTTTGTTTTAGCAATGCGGCAGTGTAGGTAGGTATATGTCTGTTCTAATTAAAGTCGTTCCTTCGATCCATTTGGTGACACAACACCGAATTTAGTCCTTTAGTATACCGTTAGTAATGCTCATTATCGCCATCATCAACACAAATACCATATAAAAGATTGAAATTGGAATGTAGAAGACGTGTTCTCCGAAACTTTCGGCATCCTGAAGGAACTGAAACTGCCTACTTGTTTATAATAATAGCAATAGCTTTTGCACAATCTTTTCTCTCCACCGACCATGAATTAGATGATGCTGGTCGCTGGTCGTACAATACATTTGTAAATGGGATCTATACAGCCGTACAATGCTATTCCGAGTTATATTATTATTATTCCTCTCGTTTCCAATTCATAGCATAGCCGCTTTCGTAGATTTTAACTGGGTAATATTATTCCCCAGAATTCCCTATTCATGTTATCACTGAAGTAGCATATCGGGAGCCTTTTCTGGAACTCGAACCAATATGTAATGTAGATGATAACGTATCCCTCATGATTCCACTCTCTCGCTCACGCTTTTACTGACAATTTTGTGTACAAGCTGGAACTAGAGGCTAGTTTTTTGGTGAGCAAACAAAAAGCCCTGGGTCGTTTGTGTTGTTATTCGTGTTCGCTCCTCCATTTTCATACTTTGTGTATCGATTCTAATATCTCACGCTACCTTTATTGTTGCGTTTTGTCTGTCTGTCTGTCTGGTTGATTGGAACTATTGGAAAATCCCCGGTGGATTGATGACTTATAAAAAGTAGAAGAGAAAATTTTCGTTTACAAGTCCATTTCGATTCCACCGATCCGAATAATTTCATCGGCAGAAAGAGTGCCTAAAAGATTTTGAAAATGCCACGGCTCGCAAATTGACTTTTGAATTCAAACTCAATTTGATTAAAAGAAGTAAAGAAATTATACAGGGTAAGTTATCGATAAGTTACCGTATAGGCAAGATTTCGGGACTACCCCAAACAGAAAGTTGAGATGGCCTTAGGTACTTTGTACATAGCGTTAAAGGGGTTGTTTTCTAATGCGCTCAAAATCAAATATACATTTTAGTGAACACGTCTTGCCCAACAAGTTAGGAGTAGGAGTAACCATTCATTTCGGTTACGTGCATATTGAGTTACCAAACGTGTGCAATCGATGTATAAATTAATTGAAGCGATTCGATGAAAATGTTTATTTTTTGGACATGAATATATGATATATTATGGTGAAAATTTAACCATTAACATCAAGTATGTAATAACATGAATGAGCATGTCTACAATGAATGCATAATGATGGAAAGTCGGTATACCATACTGTGGCTCACTGTGACAAGCCATTTTTTGTTATTATGAGCATAAAGTCATAATATACATATGTAGCTTATCAGGACTCAACAAATACTAAACCTTATATCAATACAAACCTAACAATTAAAATTAACACACAGCAAATTAGATACACATTATAATCATCAGGGATTTTCATCAGCTATTATATGGAAGAGGTTCGTGTTTGCTCAATAATTTACACTTGGATTGTGTATATGTGATATATATTGTGTTTGCATTTTTGCATGACAAAATAATTTCAGAAACATAATCCGTCTAGCGGATTCCTATAAAATAAGATACCGCAGAATGGAATAGAGCAGTGGTAATGATAATGAGGACATCTGTAGCAACTACGGTTATAAGTTGCAGACTTTGCAGAACGTATGGCATATGCGGTACGTGGATCGTATCCGTATTGATTTCAGTTGGATTCGTTTCATCTTGAACAAACATATCTATAGTAATTATGGAATGAATTTAATAAGATTCTAAACCAAAAGTCTCGTAAAGCAGGGAACCATGAACATTTTCGGCATTCCTAATGAACGGTCCTCCTAATCTTGCTATGCCATATGCACAAAAACCGTTATGTACTTCCCATACATTCAACATTGATAGATGCTTCATCAAATTCGATTTTAGTACATCAAGGCGCCCATCGCATTGCATCCGTCCCCTTCCTCTACGGAAATGATAAAGTCTGACACAGGTTCTTGCTCGGATGAGCCCACCACAACTGAGGTAGAGCATCGTCATTCCATCTCACCATTCAATCACAGTGACGACGGAGGAACTCAGAGTGATAGCAGTAATAGCACCTCAACCTCATCCTTGGCTTCCTCTCCCCGTTACAATGAGCGACACCCACGAGCATTTGAAAATTTCAGAAAGAGCAGTAGTGGCAGTGGTCGCACTTATTACGGCGGAGGAAATTGCAACTCATCTACAAGAGGATCTTTCGTTGTTCTTGGAAGTCGCACTTCACTACCCCCACTGGATGAGAACTGCCCTCTGGACGCCACCGAGTCACAGCTATCACTGAAACTTCGACGGGCCACAAGGTCATCATCATGGACGAATCAAAAGATCCTGGATGCCATTGATGGGCTTAACACGAGCATAGAAGATTTGGATCCATGTCTTGTTCTTAGTGACAAGGCTTCTACCTCGACTGGCAACACAGTTGCGACCGAGAGCAATTCCAACACTGTAATGTATTCCGTTTTAAATAGCAAAATGCTTTATATCATATCTAATTTAAGTTGGATCATCATAACATGCAGCACATGCAGAAATAGCATATGTCACTATCATAGCATCATAGCATTTTCCCTTTCTCTTTTGTGCTTCCGCTCAGCCTCTACGGAACAGATAGAGAGCGGAAAGTGGAAAACGATCTCTAATGCTATTACTTTTGCTTGGGTTCGGTCATAATCATGATAAAATGTTGTTTTCCATGCAGGAGTCATCTCGACAGGGTTCCTTTGAAAAGTTCGTCCTTCCTAAATCGATATCCAATTTGATCATGAAATCCCGTTCCAGTGGCTCTGTAAATCCGCCAACATCAGCCCAAAATAGAGAGAATAGCTGCTACAATTTTCTCTCTGGGATTAGAGAGGATGAGGACGAGGAGCAGCATCAGGATGATACTTCTGATGGCATTGTTGCAACTGGGATTCGATTGACAATAGCTCCAACAGCAACTTCTTCCGCGGCAGTGGAGAAATGCAAGAATTTTATTGCCAGAGGAGGTGAAAGTGTGAAAAACTGTGATGACCTGATTTCTTCCATTTCAGAGGAAATAACTGAGACAGCATTTGGACGTCAGTCCAAAAGTGGCAATCCCCTTGTGAAAGATGATGCAGTTAGGAAAAATGTTTTGACGCAACAGCAACCAGAACTTTCACCACAAGATAGGACTTTTTCTTTGGGGAAAGTCAGTATTCCTTACTCATCGCCTACGCAGACGAATGATTCTACTGATGATGTGGATAAACAGCATCATCAACTTCAGTTGCAGCAACAACAAAATTCGGAAAAAATTATGCAATCTCAGTTTTCAGATACTGCCAGTGTTGTTCCTGACAAAGGGAGTAAAAATGGGAGGCCTTCCAGCTCACAAAATGTGGAACAAGACTAAAGAAAGCAGCAATAAAACTAGAGAACGTGAAACACTGAAATGAAAAGTATGCTTTGTATTTTTCTTAAAAAGCATACGAAACATCCTTCTCTTTTGGGGACAGTGTTTGAAAAAAATGTTTTACGTTACTGCATGATAAGTTAGTTGAAGTTGGTTGGTGTGATGTCACGTATCGGTATAAAAAATCTTTTGAGAGAATGTTGGGTATAGAAAGTAAGACAAAAAAAATTCGCTCCCTTGTAAAAATGATTAAGCTTTTTATCTGTATGGAATGTAATCCAACATGAATTTAACATTGAATGGTGTACTTTTTAAATGAATAAAACTGATTAAGTGAGTAAAACAAGTAACAAACAGTGTACCTACGAATTTTGTTATTGAGTTCTAGACATTTGATTTGAATTCAGCCAAACTTTAGAGATCTACTAATTGTTATAGTTAAAGTACACATAACATCTGCGGTGGACAATCTTATTCGATATTTACATTGATGAGGACAGTGAAAGCTCAACTGAAGAAGAATACAGCTCCTTAGAAAATTTGTTCTATTCTTCTGATAATAAATCATTCACTTTTTATTACCCTATAATAATGCTCTCGAAAATGTTCATGCCAGGTGTTTATGGATGTCTACTTTTCCCATAATTCTGTCCACTTGAGTTGTTCCTACGCTTCTAGAGCAAAAAATACTTTCACCGGAGAAAGATGTTGGATTTGTTCAACTATACCAACGAATAGGTAGATACATATATAAATTCGGTCCACGAATATAAAACCACCATCAACCAACGATTTTTTTTCTGTGAGTTGCACGTACTGAAATAATAAAAAATCGTACGGTTTTATCATAATCATAAATGTTGTGGTGTACGGACGTAGAGACAAGGCTATTATCCCTGCTTTTCACACTTTCCGGGCATTACGACAACTATATACCGCGTTATATGGACCGATAAACATTTTACATTCTAAATCGGTTAGCCATTTTATTTCACACTTCAAGACCAAACAGTTTTGAATATGGACCGAGCCACAATAGGTCCTTTAAGCCGGTTATACTTGGTTATACTCGGTTCAGCGCATATATTCTCAGAGAATAGAAAATACAATTGGTACCCAGCTTCGGCTAAACTGCCAATAATATTTATTCAGCAATGACAATGACAAGGGTTATGCTCAAGGTATATTCTTTATTTTACTACGCATATATAAAAGTATGGCACGTATATTATTTATATTTTTAACGCCTTCAGTAATTGCCACCGTTCATGGGAATGCACAAAATTGTATTCATGATTTTTAATTATATTATGCATAATATATTCCATGCAACGCGAGACATGGCTTTATTTTGAATTTAGAAGCACAGCAGGAAGCGCTTATATTGGATTTTACACAGAAAGAGATCGTCGGAGGATATAAACTTGCAGAAAGGGAGTCACTAGTCATGCAACCGTTACAACACCATTGTTGGAAATTCATTTCAACATGTATGGTAGCTGTAGAAGAATTAGGTTCCAAAAATTAATTCATAGGTCAACAGAAGGAGATCAATACTAAGCTGTACTAGGCATAACATGTATGACCACTCTATTAAAAGTCGAACATATCGCAACTTAACATCAGTGTATGCCATACAGACGTACCACTTGTGTAGCTTATTGTTGGCGTTTTCTGCTTTTCAATAATAAAGCTCAGCACGGCACTCACTAAGGCCATAGTAGAGTCTCCTCCGTTATTTTCAAACTATTTTCTCTCTTTTCACTCGATTACTTTCTTGAATTTTGATAAAGCTGCCATGAAATAATGTGTAAAAAAGGATAATGCTCAAGTGCTTATATTATTTCCTTTGGATTATTTTCATGTCATGAATGTCGGCATCATCGTCGTCGTCGTCGTCCTGAATGGATTTTTTGGAATTGAAATTCGTACAATAATTCTCGATGCAATTTTCTCTACATAAAACACGTATAAAAGAGCACAATGGAAACATCAAGGATTCATAAGTAGAAGAAGAGCAAAAGACCAACATCATTATTCTCCTCTCGGGTGAGAGCACTATACCCCAGTCGAAACATAAATTTAAAATGCGAAACGCATTTTGTGTTTTGGAACATCCCATCAGACCTCATGCTGGTTTCTTGGCTGAGTGTCTGCATAGCTTTATCATTGGGTGTATTTATTGCTAAAGCAAGACAGTCTCCTCCTCGGAGAGAGAGAAGAAAAAAACTATTATCATCATAAGTTCACTTTCAGTCAGTCACTATCAAAAAACAGCAGCAGCAGTAGTAGTAGCAGCGAGCGATTGAAAAAAAATCTTGGCATCACTACATTCAAAATCGTCTATGTGCTCAGGAAAATGATAGAATGATAGAAAGAAGGCTTTTTGTATGCACTGCTACGTGTGTAGTCTACGTGTCTCCTTGATGAATTCACTGTCAACTTTTGTGCTGTAGCCAGCCAGAGTTTCCAAATCGCAAACTCTCCCGAAAGCTATCTTGCATGGCCTAGTAGTACACACAACAACAGTTGTGTGTGTGTGCCGAAATTCGAAATCAAATGAAGCTTTCATAAACGAGTATCTTGCTGGTCTCAAGTCGACTTCAACTCGAAACCACCATAGCAAGAAATCCTTTTTGTGTGCTCACTCCCTACCATTAAAATTGTCTTTGTGCTGCTTTCTACTCTCTGCAATCACACTGCTCTTGCGACTTGCGAGCTGGTTATCGACGGGATTGACTGCACAAAAACTACTTGAATATTGGCTACAACCTCTCGTCGTCGTCGTCGGAGTAGGTACGACCACTGTTATTATAACAGGTTACAACTGCCAGTAGCAATTTATCATGGTAAATCGTACGTACAATGTATGTAATTCTATTCTGATTCATGATAAAATGCATCCTCCTTAGAGCTAAATGGATGCATTTGAACTTTCTGCTCACTTTTTTTACATCTTTGTCTGCTCTGCTCACAGAATCGTCTCCGTGTGTGGAATCTTGAATTTATTCCGTGCAGAATTCTTCATTACAGAGTTTCGCGCCATGAAGTTTGGCTATCTTCAAGAAAGATTGGTAGATAACATGTATTATGCAAAAGATAATAATCGATACTAAAGCTTTGGTAGCGTTAAATTAGGAACAATATGCATATTATAGGTATATGTATTTGAAGTATGTACAAGACACAAAGATTCCTCTGTGCCTCTAAATTCTGAGTCAAATAAGCAATACAACAAAACGAAACACTGTTTTGAAATAGTCCTTGGTTTCTGTTTTCAGTTCTCATAATTAATTGTGTACTATTTATTTATGTTTTAATCTTTCTAGAATTTGGTGATGATAGTCAGAGGGGATCTGTTGTTTGCTTAACGATTTGCGAACACCAAACGATTGTATTTGTTGAATACACCGTTGCATCTTATTATGCCTTGTTATTCGACATGGACAATACAATTTCTAAAATAGCATTATAATAGTTATGTATATTCCTTTATTTAGCTAGTTTGTTTGAAATATAAACAGGTACGGTATATTTATGTACGCGTGATAAGAATCACTTTAAAGGATTTTCATAGGCTCAATGGGCCAAAAATAATGGCATGAAATAGTTTAATCGGAAACGGCATGTAATAAAAATATTTGTATGGAATAATCGTATTACCCTTTGTATAGAGTAAACGAGCCGTTAAAAATTGTGAAGCCTGAAAAGTGAAGAACAATAAAACAAAAGGAGAAAAGACAGATACAACCATCATTTACTCTATATTTACCTATATTTCCTTGTTACACTTTTTCCACATTTTACTAGAATTTTTTTTAGCTTGTTTGTTTTATTAATGCAATAAAGTTTTCTGGTTATATATTCCGTTATTTATCTGTCTTATGTACTAACAAAGATTTAGCATTTTTTGTAGAAAAATGAAAATTGCATAAATTTCCCCGATTGTGACACTTGAAAATCTTTGACCGATTTTATTTGTTTTTTCTTTTTATCCTTTCTGCATTCAATTTACATAAAAGTGTGGTGTCTATATCAAAGGATATGAAACTTTCCTTTCAAACTGACCCACTCACGGAAATAGGTAACCTGAATCCCAAAAACCCACAAAGGTTTTTCTCGGAATACTGGCAATATATGTCCGTGCGGTTTTAGGGGGAAGTTACCAGAGATTTGCCTAATACTCCGTCACGTCAATTGGGGGATGTAAATGGATTCTGATATCCGAAGGGTTTCTGGTACCCATATTTCACGTCTAATCGAGATTTTCAATGACAAACGTCTGGAAACCTACTTCAAGCGCAACAACATTCGCAAAAATGTCGCCGTGCTCTAAACTTTCTCCGGAAACTGACAATTAGGGGGCAAATCGAGAGTGAACATTTCAGGTGTACATGATATGCTGCTTAATGGCGTACCTGGACTTTTGTTGATATAGTTGAGCACAATTGTGTTCAAATCCATGCTTATGCTTCTGCATGTGTGATAATTTCAACATCATTATGCTTATGCTAGACAAAGCAATGATTGTTTCGAAAAGACCCAAATGTTTATGTTCTAAAATAAGTTATTTATAGTTTGTTGTATCAAAAAGAAAATCTTCCTTCAGTTTAATTATAAATTACAAAAATTGAATGGTAAGTGAAAGGAGAATACTCTGGAGCGGACGGAGGCGTTCATTTCAATAGATTTTCATTAACAATGAATGAAACAAGATATTATGAGACGTCAAAAATATGTACCATGAATTCCCGCACACAAACAATCGCAGAAAAGTAACAAATTATCTTCGCTTTAGTGCTTTCTGGCAAACATTGTAGGTAGAAATAAAAGTAATAATAATATGAGCCTTCAGCAACATTTCTCCAGAGAACCGCTACTTCTAATGCAAATGTACGTCAACAGTGCTCTTCTGAATTTTGATTAGGTGTAACATAGCATAATATTAGGCATACCTACTTATAGAGAAGTTTATGGCATTCAAAACGGAGCGATAAGACACGGTATACTTTTAAACAGTCGAACACAAAATTGTAAAAGCGATATATGCTAGCGAAAGGAGTAAAAGAAGAAATTATGCCGCTTTTCATTCACTTCAAAGACAGACTCAAAAGGATGATAACACCTTTGCTTCCTTCAAGTGAAACTTATGCCGTCCTTTTTTATGTCCGAGGAGAGATAAATAAATAAATGTTGTTGCTGCTTGGGCAGACCCTCAAAGTTGTGAGCAGGAACTGATTACTTACCATGCTATTTTCGTAACATTAGAATACAGCAGAAGATAAGGTCATATGTGAAGTTTATAATACAATATTATATAAATACAATTCATACTTGAGAGAATAACCAAGTTTCAGTATATTTTGTTCATTGCAATCAAGTGAGCACACTTTAAATTTCATTGTATAAAAATGTATATATAATTTGGTATGCTGCCTCTGAATGGTGCTTTTGTAAATTGCCTATAATTTGACCGGTTGAAATGTGTTCTGTTATTTTATCCTCATTACTTTTGCCCCCATTCCAGACACATCATACGTCACAAGCACATTACAACAATAATTTGCAAAAATTCTCACCAACATCCATATTTATATCTCATCTAAATATATGCTGATCATAAATCATATATAGCAGCCGTCAGCCAGATTAATATTACAAGCACGTTTTGACGAAAGTAACAATTTACTCTAAAATGACGATAATGGTGTACCAAGTTTATTTAATTTCAACTTCCCTTGTGGCAGTGATCATGATCAAGTAAAGTCATGATTTTACCCTTCTGCTTGACGTGATTTTATTTAAACAATGAACTCCTTTTTATCACAACTGGGATGCTTTAAAAACAACTCTTTTTTTCGGGGGACAGAAAATAGCGATAAGAATTTTAACATCATATTGATTTTCAATAACTTTGCAATAACCTGGCTGAGTGCTATGGGACATAATCATTACAGTAATAAAACGTGGTTCATAAATATAACCGCCTATTTACATTTTGGCCAGAGGTTTTATTTTATCAAAAGGATATCGATAGTGTAAGGTGGATTGATGTAAATACCGTTAAAATATAGACTCGTACCTTTTAGCCCAAACGTCGCTTTTCTGTCCGAGGGATTAAATGGCGGTAAATAAATACCTTTATTTAACCTTCACCACCCTACAGGGATTAACGTCACGGCACAGCTTTTACTAAAAGGGTTAAATAAAAGTTGGACCCGTTTAATGAATGTCGCAGCGAAGCCTATACATCGACAGAGCATTTCATCCGGTTTTAGGCAAATGAAAAATAATAATAATATATAAAAGTAATACTATTATTAGTTAAGGAGGTTAATGACGTGCTTTCTTTGTGCAGAAAATACACACCGCCATCAGCGGTTTAATCTTAGACTGTGTGAAAATTACCGTTTATTATTCATGCGTTACTTATATAGCTGCATAACAAAATGCTGCTAGTACAAACGCGAGAGCATGTAACGAAATGTCAGCGTAAAAATGTTTCCTCTATATATAATCCTTTGCTATTCAAATCTTTTATCGTTGCTTTCAATAATGAAAAGGCGAATAAGTAAATAAATGCATTATTTATATTGTTTGTTGCCGCAATCTGTTTGTAACAGTTTCGTGATCAGTAGACAGAATGGCTGATAAGCTTACTTAAGCTGGTTTCTGAGTGCGGCGGTGATGGCTTTGATGTCATCAGAATTTCGTGCTGTACTAATTAACGGTGAAAGCATGAAGAATTGTGTTGAAAAATCTAGCGACGGTAGAATGCATATGAACGCAAAGATATATACTGTAGTACGTATACAATATATACTAGCGTGTGTGGCCTGCATTTTAGATCAAGCTGGCGTCTCAGAAAATAAAAAGCCAATCACGCAAGGAACTCCAAAAGTTGACTAATGGCGGCAACCGTGGTTTTCCATTCTTCCATTTTCCCTTTTCCTTTTGTACTTTTGGATACCGTAAGTTAATAAACAAAGAGTGTCACACATTTGTCCCTGTTGGCTGTGGCTAAGACCATTTACCAGGAACAAGCTAAAAGCTTGCTTGCTATGTTGTCAACAATATGCCATCGTAATGTAAACGAGGAATGAAGTTAGATGAAAGATGCTTTCCGTTTTCACTTCCATGCAAGCAATGATAAAAAAGGTATCTAGACCACCAAAGTCGGCTATACTACTCTGGAACACTTCCGACTTCTAGAGTTTCGGTTGAATAAGTGCCTTTTAGCTTTTACAAAAATCGAAGCAAAGTAGCAAAAACTTTTGTATAAAGAACATTTAAAGTAGGTTGCGGTTGCATTGTTTGTACAATTGCACAGTGTACAGATAAGGCGATATCGTATGCATTGCAAACGTCTCATTTTCATTGTTCCTGACCACAACGTACTTTAATGTTTATACTTGTAATCATATATAGACTTCACAGAACAGGATTAGTTTCTCTATGAAAATAGTTACTAACTACTAATCTTCTTAATGCAACATACATAATACTATATAGTCAAGTGAAAACATGACTTGACTATAGTATTATGTACAAATAGATTGATCAGTTTCTTTACCGACATTGAGCCCGCAATTTCTAAATCTATCCCTAGTATTCGTTTGTGGCTATTTTATGTTCAATTCAATTACTGCGGTATTGGAGCACATTCGAATAAAAATAAGTGTGATGATTAATTGACCAGCGGAATGGTCATTATTGTTTCTTTATTAGAACGGAAGTTGAAAGCTAAAACTTTATAACATCTTCGTGCAAAGCTTCTCATTCAGACATGAAAAATAAAAGGGAACGAAAGAATGTTAATGCATAGTTTATTCGGATATTCTGGCTTGCATGATTACATACATGGACTAGCTATATAGGCAGGAAGAACGCCTTTGTTTTTTTGTAAGCCGTTGTAGCTGGCTGGAAACTATAGATGCCGGGGTGTAGTAGTGGCGAGTCGTGATATGAAAAGAGGCAATAATTGTGTCAGCATTCAAAGTAACTATATATGTAAGTATGTACATGCATAATCCAAAAAAGGACCTTATCTGCTTTAAAGATTTCGCCATATAACGTATTCACCATTTTATATATACAACTTGCATAATATTATGGCTTTCAATAGGTCAGAGTTTCTCAGACAAGCCATTCAATGCTCATACTATGTGCAAATTTGCATAATATTATTATGGTGTATAGTGCTCTTCATGTTTCACCAGATTTTTCTATTGATATTCCAAATTCCGTGCAGAAATTACATAGTACTCTACTCGTGTGTGTAATTTTAACAGTTTCACAACATTTTGGCCGCTACAGTATGTATACTGGGTATAGAAGATATAGAGTCCGCAAAGTATATAACTGGTTGATATATAGAATCTAAAGTCAAACTAACTTGCGTGTATATGTATATGCAATTTCTTTGATAACGAACTCTCTAACTTTAGTAGTAATAGAGAGGTAGGTTTAATGATGCAGTGCAGTAACAACAACAAACCTGCTTTCTAGTTTATGACCATGACCAGCCAATGAGAAAAATTTGGATAAAAAAAGTCGTAGGCATTTCTACCATTTTATGACTTCTTTTTCCGATTTGATGGCTAGCCTTAGTGAAAGCCAAGGACAGGAAACGGGAATATGTAACGTATAATAACAAACTGCACAAAATACAATCTCGTTGACATTTTTACACTCGGTTGATTGGACAGCTGGGCTTTTACTCATGCACACGAGGCAAGAAAAAAAAACCAGACAAAAATATGCATGCTGAACATTATATTTTTACATTTAGGTCATTTTCAGTTGACCATTTCCTCATTTTTGCTTGAAAACATTAGATCCTTTCCAGACACCCGCGGCATGTCGGAAAACATATCTGCCATTTTCCCGATAGAAAAGAAGAGTCGGTGGTGGCTATCCCACAAATGCAGGGATTATTAGGGATTACATGATTACTAATATTAGACATGAGTATTATGGCCAGTTGCACATTTCTTGGATTCATTTTTGCAGTATGATTTAAAATGTTATGAATTTGAAATATGAAAATGGGTTTGTATGACACGTGTATATATTGAATTTTGAAGTAACCACATAGTTAAAGCAAACACTTTTATCGTTAAAACGTTGTATACTATGCCATTATTAAACTGGACTAGCCATACATCAAAATCTGAAAGCTCATTTGACATTAATGCTGACACTTTGTGCATAACCTTTAACAAATTCTTAAAACATTGCTTTTATGAAACATTCGTCTGTGTGTATCTTGACTCAGTTTGCATTACGAAAAGAAGTGAGATGTTTCTCTCTGGAAGGCTTATCAGTATCTATTACGACTTAAGTGTTATTGCTTCTTATATTTCTGCGCGCAATCACTATAAACCTATAATAACCCGCTTCCTATTTTAAACATTCTTTTGGCTTTACCGTAGCACTCACTCCTACAGTTATTTGATATCACCATCATCACCACCACAAACAGTCCGACAGCTGGATTTCATCTTCACAAGTCGCAAGTGAGCAATTTAAGCTGTCGTCATTTCCCTTTCCCTGAGAGAAGCATTCCTTGGTGAAAGATTAAGAGCTATTTAGGTTGAGCAAAGGCGAGAATGGCGAGATAAATAAAAATATGCTTATGAAACTGACTCAGAGGAGAGAGGAAAGAGTGGATGGAGATAGGGAAGGAACCTCGCGTTGTCGACTCTCTCCTCCTTGGAGTAAACCAAAACCACAAACAACAACAGACAACAGGCCACCACAATAATTTTTTACGGTCACCTCACCGCACAGCTCGCACTTTAAATATGAATAGACAGAGAGAGGACGAATACAAGAGTAGGGCAAAGACCACCAACGTCAAAGGAGAAGTCTCATGGCATGGCCTTGTTATCTTTATCAGTGGATTATATTATGTCTTAATGAGTGTTTTCATCAACCTTAAATGACCGTAACACTAATGACGAGTGTGCTTAATACATTCTTAAAGTAAGTTATCTTTTAAATCTTTATAATATCTTAAATACTTTCTCAAACTTTTAAAGCATCCTTCATCATCACATAAAAATTATAAAAGGAACATTTTGCATTTGAACTGTTTATAACTTGAAATTCTTAAGTTCATGAACAGCAATTCTGTTCTAGTGGTTGTGGGTTTTTAATTAAAAATTGTAATGCCATAAAACAAACGTATCGACAATTTGTGTACTTCCGAAATTTCTCTGCACGACAAGCAATGCTATGTCGATATAAACACCAAATATATTACGGTATGCTTACAGCTCCTTACTGTACATAAAAAACTTTCAATCTTAAACACAAATAGAAATGTGGTGGCAGTGGAAAAATTGAGTGTGCCTGGAGGACCCTTCAGTGAAAGCACTGCCAAAATGTCGCGCAGTTCCCAACCTACGTAATTTCACATCCCATTTTTTACTTTGTACTCGTTTGGAATTATGTGGGAAAAGGAAAGGTTTCATACGACTAGTAATGTTGTTAACAAGTAGACGCTAAGAAGGAGAAAGTGCCTTAATAGTTCATTTTTTCCTGCCAAAAATGTGACAAAATCTCATAAATTTTGTAAGTGGTTAGAATTCCGAAGAATATTGTGACTTTATTTCAAAGAATTTTTTGAGTTACTCTACTCTCTTCTCCGTTTACAGATATTCCTCTAAAATGTTTTCATAGATAACACACATACTCGCAACAAAATTGAGAACTTTTAGCATATGGTTGGATGCATGAAGAAATCTTACGAAAAAAAGACTTTAGGCGAAGGAATAAATTTTCCTTTCGTTTTCTTCTTTTTGACTTCACCGAAATATCAAACAAAAATAAAAGTTTTAGAGTGAAAACTTTTAGTTCCTATTCTTGAGTTATGAGAAGCGTTTTCCATCTTGTCAGAAATCAGCTCCTGGACATGTTTTAATCTTCCAGGTATTGTATGAACCTTGTGCAAGAGTTGATGGAGAGAAAGAGGCGAAATTTAATTTTAGCCAACCCAACATCGTACACCCACCAAACGAAAGCAAGAACTTGATTGATTGGTTAGGTTGTCAAACAAAATTTGCATCACTTTCTCCCGTACAACATTGACATCATTGACCTCATAATGTTAAAACGTTCAGCGTATATAAAATGCTACATGACATGCTGCTGCCAACAATTTCCCTGAGATGAGATCTGACATGACAATCCGTAAAATATGAGGGAAAATATAAAAAAAATCGTATAATAATGTGTTTGTTTTTTCCACAACAGCAATTTTTCAAAAACTTTTAGCCCTAAATTTCATTTAGATAATTGAAAAGCCTGTGTATGCTTCCCCGTAAATGGAATACTTTTCACCCTCATGGTGGTGGCTTCCTCAACTCCGACGTAAAATCCGGCGACAAATTATAATCCTCTTTAGAACAATAGGAAAGGGGTTTAAAACCCAGGGACCAGAGAAACAGATAAGGTGCAGCAGAATTTTCCTTTAAATCCAGGCACTGTATATGCCAGCCAAATCAACAAACTTTTTCTGTGATTTTCGAACGACACGTTATTAGTAAATTGAAAACCATATTGTTCCCACGGAATATTATTCTAGCTCGTCTCATTGATTTTGCAAAAGAATATAAACGAGGGCAAATAATAGGCTAACACATTGACCATGCTGGTAACGGTAGTCGTGGTGTTATCTTGGTTCTGTCAACAAGATTTCGACAAGACCGAAATCACAAGTTTTTGAGGATTTTTTAGTTTTTTTCTATTGGCATGTACACTCTAGTTATTTATATTACCTCTATGTTTAAATCAGTCGACTGTCATCTTCTCCGACAAATTTTTGAAGATCTTATTTGTATTGTAGACCATAATATCATGATATAAAACACATTATCACATACGTTTTGTACATTGTCAATATTTTTTCACAGTTAAGCAGATGAATTATGATGTAAACTATATAATTATTATAACAGTATAGTTTCATTGAAGTAAGTTTTTCCTCGTATAAATCTCACACAATCACGATCTTTAAAAATACGGTAAATGTCGTTTGCCATTTTTCTGAGATCTTACAATAACTTCGAAAAATATTAATCACACCGAATGAAGCAAGGTAATAATAACTTAAGCTAACTTATTCCCAAACTGTAGTGCCTGAAAATTGTCAGTTAATTTTCGAGAAGCATCTTTTAAAATTACTTTGCATATTCGGTAGTTCATTTGAGTACATGCATATTGAAGTGAAAATGTTTTTTATTGACAAATGTTAGCACATATCTCAGTAGACTGTGTAAAAGGACACGGATACATTTATTTGATGTGTAGATGTTTCATGCTAAAATAGGTTTGTGTAGTGTATAATGTTGCAATTTTATCCTGGATGTGTTTTGATTATGCATACTACAAAACAGACATGACTTGTCTAAAGAATGCCTTGTCTAAAGAAGGACTTGTCGGAATATATGACATTCGACTTATTCAAACTGTATTTCTGTTGCATGTTTAATACCTTTCTTAATCTGTCTGTCCTAACGTTTTTCTATTGTTTAAAAAGAGCTTACGGTTTGTCGCCGTTTTACACAACGCTCGGGAAGGCACAATCCTCATGGTGGCGATGAAAAAAATAGACGTTTTCGACTGCTCGCACTCTCTAGACTGCGTTCTCTACTAAAGAGCTTTTCCGTTCTGCCTTCACCTCACATCATCTTGAACAAACAAAGCATGAAACAAACTACTTGTAACATTCTCTCTCTCTCCCTCTCTCTCTGGATAGATCGAGTGAGTACTTCACTTAAAACATCTAGTCAACGAGGTGTGCAGTGCACATGTCGTGTCGCAGAGATCACAAACAAGATAGGAGTGAGTAGAGAGAGAAGAGTAAAGTGTGCTAGTGCAACTCATGGGAAAATATTCAGCCGCACGTCACTGCCTCTCTGATGAAAAAAGAGAAAATTAGTATACCTAATAGAGCAAACCGAGTTTTGCTGCTGCTGCGAGTGAATGAGAGTGTGGCGAACTCGCACACTCAAAATGTAACAAGAAAATTACTTATATACATCTCCGGATATTCCTACCCAGGTCATGTTCTATGTCGCTGGATACAAAATGCAGGCGTATCCTATATAACAACCAGGTTTTTTTGGTGGGCGAATTTGACCGACCTAAAAATACACAAATGTTAGATCGTATGATATGGAGCGGTGCGCATTTGTGTTTACAAATTAACTTTTCCTACCAACAAAAAGTCAGATTGGATTTTGCCATACATGTTTAGTGGACGCGAACGTAGTAGTGTCAATACAATCCTACCCATTCTTATAATAGGTATGTGCGCTCATGTATGTATGGCTGTTTACACGTAATATATGGAACTAGCAGACTACAGAAAACATAGTTCGTTTTAGCATCAACATCAATTTTTTCCCTTTGACTTGTCATTCAATGTCCATTTTGTACTTTGACTCGTACAACCAAAATGCATTTGCCTTCTGGCTTGATGATAGTGACAGCATGGCATTACAATTCGGTCAGGATATATGTGGGCTGGATGACAAATTTTAATCATTCTGTTAGTGTCCCGAGACATCCGGGCAAATTCGGGACAGTCTCAAATTACTGAACAACTTTTATTTCATTAACGGTTCAGCATGTCAATCTCGACTGGATTAGTAAATCCATTCAAGGCTGTTAATCTAGTACGGATCATAAAACGGCGTGTCAATCAATTACTGACTTTAGCAAACATGTACCAAATTTTTTTATACTCTTCTTCATTTCTGTGATATTAATAGTGTGGGGTAATTAGACAGCATTGTTTATTAATATTGACGGAAAACTATGAATACTGCGGATATCTTAATTTTTGTGTGTATAACTAGGTATGTTGAATAGATATAGTGTAGCCTTCATCATTTTTGTCCATTCAAGTCAATCTTGAATGAATTCTATTAAATTTATAGTATCCCGGATCTCATTAAAGTTTGATTATGTACACCTTAAAAAGCCATTAACCTGCTAAAACTCCATACACTAAAAAATGACGAAACCGAAAGGAACGTCGTGATCGTGATATGGTTGAATGAATCCGTATTAATCGTTGTGGCTGCAAAAAAGCCGAAACAGAATGATTATTAAAATTCTTCACATTCTTCCTACATATTATTAATTCATTCAGTGTGCTACTTCTGCTTCATTCGCTCTCTTCATTGCTTATTCCAGTGGGCAGACTTTTTAACTCTCGTGCACGAATGAAGCAAGCTACAGTAGTTTCCTAAAAACAAATTAAAATCGTTAATTTTTTAGAACAAAGGTATGCCTGCGTTATGTAAACTTTGCAATATACAAGTAGTACATACATGCAAAATGTATGGTGGCACAATACTCACAGTAGTAGTTTTTTGTTCCGTTCCAAGTAACTTGGTACTCAGTTGGCAAATGAACCGTATAGTTAGGACTGATGTATAAAGACTACTTTCAAATATATTGACTACAATATAAATACAAAACAATGGGCTCCACTTGGGATCAGGTATCTCAAAACGACAGGTAGGTAATAGAAGAATGCTGTATGCAAACAAAAGTACACAAAGATTCCTACCTACCTATATTTTTTGGAGCTACATCATAATTTTCACTCGTTGTTTGATGCTTAACCAGACCAGGAAAACGGTCCTTGATATCATATCCTGTGAAACGGCAGTATTTTTCAAATTCCCTCTAGATTTGCATTTCATATGAATGAGATGTCTAGTGTTTCTCTTTGTGTCTTTATAGATTCAAATACAGAGAGAGCCACCATTATTTTATTATTTACTGCTGGCTTACTTTTTCTCTTGCTCATCAAGTGTCTACGTGTCTGTTGGTGAAGTCTGTGAAATGTGTCTAGTTGTATAAGTAACATGAGCAAATTTTTGTTTAAAAATTACATTCAGATTTGTTTATGTTTTGGCTTTTACATACACACACAATCAAAAAACAACACGTTCACCGTTTTTCGCACATTCAATTGAAGCTACACATGTACCTACGTGTGAGTTGGTGTACAAAGCCCTTGTACATCCTGGCTTACAACGAGCAAATAACTCTTCAGCGAAAAAAATAATAAAGAACATACCTACTTCCCATAAGAATCCATTTATCAGTTTGTGCACATTGTACTCTTTTTATTTTCGTACATGTGTTTCTTCGGGATAAATTGTACATGTTATTTCTAAAAACCCACATAAAATACATCATGATAAGAAGGAGGATGATGATGATTGTCATTGTCTGACAGACCCACAGACAGCAGTGTATCAATGCCAAAAGTTCCATGTATACATTTGACTTTATAAAAAAGCAGTCAGTCAGAGAAGAGGAGAGAGCAAATGCGAACGAAAAAATCTCATCATGAATGATAAAGACAAGCTACTCCGTACTGGGAAAAGGAAAAGAATAAGTCCGTAAAATATACGGATGATCATGTACCACCAAAACAGTTGGGAGTTGTTCCCCGTCCCAGAGCTTGACTATAATATTTTTTTGTGATCCGACATAGGTATGTACATACCTATATAAAACATGATACTATGCAATGCTACCACAATCATACTGAAACTCACACTTGTGTCTCTCTCTCTAACTTCTGAGCTCATTTCAATTAGACCGATAAACCTTCATTTTCTTGTGTAGTTCACTAACCAAGTGATGGAGGCGTCCTGTCCTTTCTTCCCACTTATTCGTCATTCCCCTGCCTTGCCTCCCGTTTTTTCCGTCCATATAGGCAATGCAATGTAATATGAGTTCATGCAATGTTTAGTCGTAAAAATAATGTAACATGTCTTTCTGTCTTTGTGTCGCTCTGCGGCCCATGAAATCTAACCTCTCTTTCTCTCCTCGCACACACAAACCCTCTGCATGGACGACCAAACTGTATGTAGGTTAGGAAAACAAGATTTGGTGCGACTGACTGAGATTAACTACTAGTCATCTCAATGCACACGTCTCCCTCCAAAGGACTGTGCTTATGGCAAAGCTAGTACAGGATTTGTCTCTTTACTTTGCAAATAATATCCTAGTTAGATCCTATTATTCGATACTTGATAAATATCGTCATGATCTGATTGCAAATATATCGTCAACACTTTTCCCGTTTTTCAAGTACTCGTCTTGGGCAAAACTTTTTTCCCAACTCCACAAGTTACAACAGAATTCGATTTAGTGATCCCAATATCATTACTGATTAATAATAGGGAAATGGCTTGACTCAACGAATAAAATGACTTTCCATTCGTCTCTTATGGTTTTTTCATTCATCTTCTGATACAGATGATGAACGGATTATTTTATGACTTTACAGCTGACGGTAAGTGATATCTTAAAAAGCGAAAGAGAAAAACAGTTGGGGACATCGTTCATCTATCGAGATTCCAGCAGATTCAACCAATGCGATGTATCCGATTTCCCCAAGGAATGTCATTGCACCGCTGATGTTGCTGCTGCTGCTACTGCTAGCCAAAATTTAGTGAGCACTTTACAATATTCCGATCTGCTATAGTGCTACTTTTTAGGGTGAATAATTCATGCTGATTTTTGCAAGGTTTTGCTTTTTAGAAGCATATCCTCTAAAATGTTATACGGTTCATACACTTGCATAAGTCAAATTTAAAAAGCTATCGTCGTATTTTTATTTATGCCTATATGTTGAATGCATTACATGTTAACGTAGTGGCAACGTGTGTTTACTTGGACTGGTATTCCTATTATATAATATAACAGGAGACAGCAGCAGTAGCGGCATGAATGATGTCGATTGCCTGTGTCTGCTGCTCTTTGCAACTCGCCAGTTTCCACGTACTTCCCATAAGAATTCATACATCTTCAAAAAGGAAAACATGGTAAACATGAATGCAATGCAGTAGTTGTGTATCTTATTGAAGACACTTTATTTTAAAATATACTACTCTGCTACATCCTTCAATATCTACGTATAGCAAATATGGAAGGATGGTTTGCAGTAATAGGGGAAACAAATCTTTCTCTACCCAAAGTGGCCGTATCGCTTTACACGTATGAATGAAAGGCTAAGCGGAACTCGGTACAGAAGTTCTCGAGGAGATCTGGACAACTTCTACTACTACTGTACAACACCAGGCACACACTTAAAAGAACTACCGCATAGCGACAAAACATGCTTGTCTTTTTCTGCTACTGGATTTTTCTTTGAAAAGAAACAGGATTTTCGAAGGGTTTTATCGCTATCTCTATCACACAGTACCCGCAAAGAATCCTCCCTTAGTGACTTGATAAACAGGAAAGTAGTGGGTGTGCATTGTGTAGGAAAGAAGCAACACCAGAACTCTATGCAGGTTTGATGTTGTTAGTGTAAAGTAAATATATATACACATACATGGCATCGCTGCGTTACGAGTACTTAAGGACCTATATCCGTTGGAATATGTATGTATACAGATTGCACAATCCTATCAGCCAGTCAAAAATGTACGTACAAAATTGTATATACCTAATATGGCTATAATATTATGTATATGGGTGATATATACCCATGAACACTTTACTCAATTATTGTCTTCCTTAACGTTACTTTGCTTATTTGGACAATATAACGCAATGTGACAGTTCTCCTAGAGATCCCACGGACAAGAGTCAAAATTGCACAAAAGAGACGACAGATGAGACCAGGGAAAATACCAAGAGAATAGTTTTGTATCACATATAAAAACAATGGCACATGTCCCCAGTATTCATCTTTACTTTTTTCTGAGCGTTTCTCTCTGAATATCAACGTTTGTCTACAAGTAGGTAATATACTTTCTCTCGTCGACACACAGGTATGCTGGAAGAATGCCTGCCATCGTTCTGTAGTCCCAGCATTCCCCACAGGACTGAGGAAAACATACAACAGGGTTATGTACTGGCTCGTAACTCCTCCTCTTCCCCCTTTTCTCTCGCAGATAAGAATCTCGGTTGCTGACTTGCAGGGACAAAATGGAGAACATTGAGAGAGAAAAAAAATGTTCCAGCTAGATCATATCTCTCCATCCTGTTTTCTGTATAATTCAATTGTTTCTTCCTTATTTCGTGAACTGAATCTATTTCTTCGTCTTCTTGTGCACGTTCCACATTTTCGTCTTCATCTATTTGAACAAACTGATTTTTTGAGCATCATTGTATTCCACTACAAATCTCGAGATAGCAGATTCAATTGGACTGCTTCGAAACACGAAGCTCAATCATTGAGTAGATGGTGTGCAGACAGCAAACGGATTAAAATAAAGTAATAATACAGCAATAAAATAACAAACCAATTTTCTCTTTGGATTTTAGAGAGCGGAATGGGCTTGTTTAAAAAAATGAAATTTGAGTCAAATCTTTGTCTCGCGATGAAGATTGACAATTTTCTACTTAGCTGTACGTCAAATCCAATAAAGTTATAATATGTTAGCGTTCGAAATGTATATTATCTTGCTATCAGTGTTCAATGGGAAATAAAGAGAAAATGTAACCAAGTATAATATATAAATATATTAGTCATTTTGCTATCTGCAAAAGAAGAGCTGACTTGTGCAGACATCTTTTTGTGTACATTTCATTGGCTGGAAATGAAAGTTGTTCCAATAAAAATGTATAGAGGTTGAGAATGGAACGAGAACAACATTCCCCTTATCATTTTTTCTTTTAAAAAAATATCGCATTAACGCGTACAACCTCGCTCACTTCATTCTGACATCTCATTTCCTTGGCTGGGACTCGTTCCGTTAATAAAAACGATGAACTCGTAAAATGCTTTCTTTATATTTTATCATGTACATGTATAGATTCTCCTGCTGCACCAAAAAGTAAATTGAGTATCATGTGCATAATGCAGAGTTAACGAACCAACGCCTTTATGATTACTTCAATGATTGGATTTACGTTTTGGATGCTTTCACTCTCGAAAATAAAACACAAAAATATTCATACCGAATACTTACACTTTACATACTTCCTTTTAGCGGCGCTTGGATCAGTGCACATAGGTAATTATGCGTGTATATATACCGAATGCAGCGAGTTCCTATATACGTTGAAGCAGTTAGTATTAAAATATCCTCTCCAAGATGAGATTGTCCTTAATTTATTTTTAGGAAACATGTACAGTGCTTCTAGGGGCTCCCTGTAAAAGCGAGAAAGGAGTTGTTCTGCCCACTTCTTTTTCTGTTTAAGATTCATTACGAGAACGCCTGACTTAAGCTTACTTAACGCCGAAAACCGAGGAATCGCTGTCGTTGTCATCCTCTTTACATTCATGAATATGCATGTCGTGTGGATCTTAAGATGATGATGGTGAAAGCTAGCGAACCATTCAGTCAACATAAAAGTTGTAAGGAAAATTTTCCTTTCCTGTGTAAGTATGACTGTAATATTGAAGATACCACTTGGCCAATATACTCTCCACTGATGCATGCTTGCAAAAGCAAGTTCTAGTCTCTCTCGTCTCTCTCATGATATGGGCACTTGAAATTATTAAAAAAGTACCAATATGGCACAAACAGCTCTTGTAATCAGAGTACTGTGTACACAACATACAAATATTTGCGATTCCATTTATAAATATTCAATGGAAACTTATTCTTAATTTATCAAATAGCACGTTGGATAGTTATGCAAACAAAAATAATACTGAATAAACTTTTCTCTCGAGAAGGACATGTTTCAGGAAAAAAAAAGTATTCCTATAGACTTACCGTTTCTGACGAATCAATGAAGAACAAGGAACAAAGTTGGTTGGCTGTCACGTTCCCATATATCTTTTATATTTTATTGATTGTTGAGATACACTTAATTAGTCTCTTTAACACCATTCTCATTTACCACCAATCACTATTTTTATTATTCCCAAGTTTATCGGGAAATAGTCAACAACACGGTAATTGTCACAGTACTTAATAGTCAATATATTATCATGTAGACATGTTGTTAACTGTTCGTCTATTGAGTTTCTTCTGCGCGCTTCTTACAAAGTTCTATTCCATGAAATAATGGTTCCAGTTTAGAGATCAAACATTCGTTCAATAGAACAACACTTCTTCTATTGTAGTCAGTTTTTCGGTGTCCCTGTTCTCTGAAAGGAAGACTGACGTCCACACAATGGCGCTGTAATAAAGGTCTGTTTTCATCTCAGGCTTGAAGATTAGTTAGAAAAATCCTTTTCATCCCGAACACAGCATAATATCAACTGCACCACGCACACAAAACTGTATTGTAGACATCTCAGAGAGGTAAGAAGACCTTGGTAGAGATCTGGAGGCTTTGTTACTCCTATTGTTTCGCTAGCTCTCTGACATACGAGCATGAGCTTTTTTTAAGCTGCAAGCTTTAATATAGAGAAGGTACATAAACTGCCGAAAAATTTGGCTGTTTGCTATAAGGTGACTTTATTATGAGTCCAGAGAAAGTTTCTGGCTACAACTAACTGTGAGTAAGTAAGTAAGGAGCAGTAACTTTTTTTAGTTTTACTATTTGTTAGTGGTATTTTAACAAATACCTTGTTCCACTTCTTATTTTGATAGATTTGATGAAAACAAGGGCATATATTAACACCAGTTTCCACACTACCCGTCCAACACGTCCAAAGTGTAGCACAATGAATCCTCAATGAATATATCTCTTAAGCGAGTTTTCTCTTCTTCTTCGTCTACTCTTTTCATTCATTTAATTTTCCTGTTGGGTGCTGCTTCTGCTGCTGGTGGACGAGGGGATGTAGCAGTAAGGGAAAAGATAATGATACCACTATACCCCGAGAAACCTTTTTATTGTTTTAGACAAAATGCGAGAAGTGCTTTACGATAATAGCATCACAAACTCAACACAAAAACAATATTACTGGAGATTGGAGTGGAAAGGATATCAGTGTTTTTTTCTCTCTTCGTTTTCTACGTCGTTACGTAGCGCAAATTGCTCTGTTGATCCAATCCAGTATGCTAGCAAAGTTGTTTTCCTCACTTGAGAAATACGATAATATATTATGAGTGAAAGCTTCTTACTGTTTTTTATGAATCATTCAAAATAGCACTAAGACGAAAAGAAGATCTTGGAGACTGTAATTTTTACAGTTTGTCCTTGCCTGAAAATGTATCCTACTACTTTTTACCCTTATATAGGTATGTATATTCTTTATTGCATATACGGCAGAACAACAATAAGAATACACAACTGGAATAAAAGGAGTGTCAGTCAAGTCACAAGTGGAAAGATAATCCTGAGGGACAGGTGATTTTTTGTCTTTGGATTTTGAAATATTTCGCTGGTGTTGGTATCCAGGTATATATGTAAGTAAGATACTTATTTGCTCACAACGAAGATACAGTACAAAAACCAGCTAAAATGTAATTCCATTGGACAAACACGACTCCAGCAGCTTGTGTCGTGCGTTTGTTTGGTAAAACCCACGAAGAATAAGTCGTTTCATGATAAAAACGGATGATGAAATCAAGAATGTAAACACACAGTCACGCACAATAGTAGTTGTATAATCTTATATATTCACATGAAGGAAGTGAAAGAAGAATAAGAAGCCACAAAAACCAGTAGTGGTAGTAGTAGTAGTGTGTGATGATGAATGAACCTAAAGGTGCCAGTTATTGTTGGGGAGAAAAGTAGACAAGTTGAAATGAGAGGATGGATCTCTCTGTCCGTATTAGAGTAGTACTACTACTAGTTGTTGTTGTTTCAGTTGATGGTTTGGTTAGGATGAGATGAGATGTAATATTATGGGAAGAAAATGGGATACTCCACTACATTTTCAAGAAAAAGGAAAGTTTGTCGGACTTTCTCTCGTTTTTTGACGGCTCACTGACTAGTTTTTTTTTCATATATGTACATGAGAGTAAAGTAATGATAAAAATGTTGAGGGGACGTCGGTCTCGTTGTTGAAGAAGCGAAAAAAGAGAGATAGATTCCTTTGCACAAAGTTGGGAGAGAAATAAAACCGTCTTATGCTGCCGCTGTTCTCTACACTGCTGCTGTTGCTGCTTCTGCTACTCCACGAGGAAGATGGGCTGAAAGCACATCACTACTACGGTAGTCCTGCTGCTCTCGACATGCTTTTACCATTCCGATCTGATCTCCTCATTTTTGTGAGCCTCTCAGGATCTGCAAATATAACGTGGTATAAAATTTTTTCGCACTTCTCATCGGTTTTTTACGCTTGACAGTTTGTGGTAGTAGTAGTGGCGGTGTATGGTCGGTGGTGGTAGAATATGGGAATTGTGTATCTAATCGTAAATCTGTTAATGGCTTTCCTGTATATATAGTAAATATACTAATAGGTTTCCTATCCTTCTCTCTCTGCAATACATGAACAAAAATGCTTGTCTTTCTCTCTGTCCATATCATGCATACTTGCATGTGTAGTATGTGTAGTAGTTGTAGTGTGTTCACCGCCTAGCGAAATCGTCTGCTAAAGATGTCAGTATTTGAATGATGAAGTTAAGTTGTTGAAAGAAGAAAACAAACTTGAAAAGAGTATGTTTGTACAAGTGAATAATATAACCAACGAGTAGTGACGCAAAACCAACAAAATGAACGATTGTTTTCCCTAACATTTTTTTCTGGTTTTTATATCTTTGTACCAGTACATGTCTACTACTGGTACTATCGTTGTATTGATGTAGATCTAAAGTATAAGTGAATCTGTGTCATTGTAGATTCGTGACTGACGGAGTATAAGTGGGCATTACATACAACTCACTCCGAGAAAAGTTATTTCTTCCAACTGAGCTTCTTTATTAGCAGGACATGCACATAACACGATGATAAGCTCATTCTGCGTATGTATATGTTGAAACAAGTTCCTTCTTTTGTTATTCTTTAGAGTAAAATTAAAAAAATAATGGTAAGGTAAAAGCGATTACAAAGACGTAGCGGAAACAATAAGCACTATTAATGCTGCTATTCGCTGTGATATAAAAAAGATTTGCTCAAGCGATGATTGAAATATTGCTGATTGCGTACTTATCAAATTCCTTTGAGACAGCTTTCACTTGCGTACGGCATACGTGTACTTGAAAAAGTCTTATTTGTAATTCTCTGGGGAAATGCGTCACTAACGAATCATGGGCAAATAAATTGACTTCATACCTCTACGAAACAAAGTTTCCGATTGCTGAACGAAATGGAAAAATTCTTATGTGCAAGTTTTAAAATGTGATTATCGATTGACAGACAGACGGATAAGCATACTACTTGCCTAACTTGTACCACGATTGTACAAACCAAGTATGTAACCATATAATGTGATGTCTGAGAAAGTACAAGTAATAAGTATGTATAGAGTTTAGATTGAACACATCTCTCTTGCATCACTTTTCATACCAACTTTCTCTTCTAGCATAAACATAAAACTCAAAGAGAAGGTATTCTGGAGGCAAGCCCCGTACTTACTCAAGTTAATTATTATGGTTCTACTTATTTATTTAGCAGAGATGTGTATACTTTAGCCTAGTCATTGTAGGAGGGGAGGATACAAGAAAGTGGAAAAGAAAATGGCAATTTCTACTTCCATGCAAGCCTACCCGTATTATCCAAATATCAATCTGTCATAATAATATTCGGTAAAACACACAACTCTACAGTTTAGTTTGACTCTCATTAAAAACAAACCAATAAAAAGCGAGGACTGATTGCTTTACGGGCTATTTGTACTTTTGTACCTTGCACACGTCTATTTATTTCTCATTCCCGCTTTGTCTCTCTCCCTTTTTAACCCTTTTTAACCTGCCTTTTGGTGTTGTATGTCATGACATGTTATGTTTGCGATTGAGTTTTTATATTTTGCACATATCTCCACAAAATAACATGTTTCTTTTATGTTCAGTCAGACACAAACTGCTGCTCCTGCTACCCACCTCACACATGTAGTTCACTCGACTCACTGCCCCTTACTTTCCACTATCTAATACTTATTATTGCAAGCATTTTCTTCTCTCTCGTAGTCTACTTTTCACTACCGTTTTACTTTTTTACTACTACCAAAACAAGCTGTGTGTGTGTGTGTTGCCGTCGGTTCTCCTTTTGCCTTGTTACTTATGCATGCTTACTTACTCAAACTCCTCTCTGGTTCACTTTCCTTCCCAGCACACTGACGACACCACCACCACCAGCAAAGGTTCCGCTTCACCATACACCAACACCACACGTTATTACGATCACCACCACTTCACCTATGAAAGCACAAAAAACACTTTTTGAATAATAAACCCTCATACTTCTAACTCGGGCTTCACTCAAAAAAAACGTACAATAGTTATGCAAATCGATATCAAGATAAAGTATGTTACATTTTTTTCTGCTGTCTGCATTTCCCATAAGCTTATGTATTACCGTATTACAATATATGATGAAAGTCGTAAGTCTATTCATATTTCATCCTCGAGTAATTCGCCACCAATAATATTCCTACAATTGGCTTGTCGTATAAAGAAATTGTATATGAACGAATGACTAAAGGTCTCAACTTCTTTGCATGTTCGTGTTAAAGTGAAAAAAGATCTGCTTAACTTATCGCCTCGTCGTTTCAAAAATACGCTCCATTGTGTTATTTAATATTAGAAATAGGATTGATCGATTTCTTCGTCATTGCTTTTACGGACATAAATATATCGATAAAATATATAGGCATCCCACGAGTGCAAAAGCCGTTATAAATTATCCCTTCAAACGCACACTATTACTGAGACCATCTAGATATAGAAATGGTAAAAAAATGGTTACGGATATCACAATACATTTTTAAGAGACAATTGCATTTAAGTTTTAAATACATTGAAGGGGCTTGAGAGAGAAATTATTTCCCCGCAAATAACTTTCATTGCAGACAAACATTTTCAAAGAGTGACGAAACAAGACTCAAATGGTGTGACTTTAGGATGGAATTCCAAAAGCAAGCTAAACTACTATTTACAAAATATACCTATGGTTTTTATACGTGTAGGCTGCACAGCGCAGTGTTTTGCATTCGCACTGCTAAATAAAATTGCAAAAATCAAGCAAGAGGCTTAATAGAGATGTATGAGTCACATAATATCAATTTACACGTTTTAAAGATCGCGAAAGCTTGTGAATGGTTTCTCTTCTTTTGCTTATTTGTTAATTTTATTCACTATATAGTTTTCCTTGCAGCCACTTCTTTTCCACACACGCTTCATGATAAGCACAAAGGATTTTCCATTCTGCTGCTCTACTACAACAAGGAATCCCATTCCTACGATCACTCAAGCCGATGCAAGTAGACGCAGCAGCGGAAGAAAAAACTGCAAACATCTTTTAGAAACATTTAAATGTTCCTTTAACAAAGTACAATGGCCTAGTCGTCGTAGATTGTACATGAGAAAGAAAATGAAACACACTACTACTACTACGACTGCAGTACATTTAGACACATATTCTTTTTATTTTATTTTATTATATATTTTTTTGCAAAAAGTAAGAGAGGGGAAATACGATTGACTTCTTCCTTCTTGTTCTCCTTGTAGCAAAATTTATGTACGTGTTCTCTTTTTTTCCATTGTACTAAAACACAATCCTGATCGTCATTTTAATTCACTAGTTGAGTGGCTTTTGTATATACCATTGGTAAAAAAGTGAGTAGTGAACTAAAAGTCTTCTCTCTGACTCTCTGCGAATCCAATGTGCGACATACACAAAAAAAGATAAAAGCCAAGTTTTCTTTTTCGTTGCGGTGCTTGGTGATTCGGAATGTTATAGAGAGAGAGTAGCGGTGGAATATAGTGTGTGCCTTCGTCGTGCCATGCTCATTCCACTTTCCTTCTCGTAATAAGTTGGATTTAACAAGGATGATCGTGTTTTTCTGCTCTGCATTGCCTCTCTCTGTATACATATTCTCATTTGAACCTTGTAGTAAAATGAAATTCATTGCATTATGCATGTATCTAACCCAAAAATCTAATGCTGCTGAAGCTCATGAGATTTCCGCTTTCCTAGTAGATCGTCGTCGTCGTACGTACCATGCATGTACGTTTGCTTGGTGCCATGTAATATTAAGTGTAGAAAGCTTTCATTCTCCAACTAACCTGGATCTTTCATACAGAGCTATTTATGTATGCATTCATTATGTATATAGGGACACATTTTAACATAACATTAAGCGATATGGCTCCTTCCACTATTTGAATTTTTTAATGCTACACACAGCCAACGACATTTTTTTCCTTTGCACACTGGCAGAAAAAAATAGGAAAAAAAATGTTTTGCAATGACTTGAAAACACGTTTTGCTTGATTTGCAAACATTGTCGCTAGAAGCGAATCATATTGTTCTTTTCCTGAAGAATCGTATAATTTTCTTGTTTATTCGCTGTGGCGGTCGATATGATGTGGTTGTGCAGGTACAGCTACTTTTTTCTTCTTCCTTTGTTCACTTCATGGAATGGATACAACAACTATATACTTTTCAGTCCTGAGGGACTTTTCCTGAAAAATTCAATTCTCAAGTTACACAATTCCAAGTTTACTTGGAGTTGGACTTTTCCTCTGTTTTTGCTGCAGCAATGTGTGGTCGTGGTCTACGACGCGATATTATTCTGCCAGTTTCCCTTTGCTTGCTTTCTTTTTCTCTCCTTAATACTGCAATACCCATTTTGATGATGATAATGCCATCGTCATCAAAATCATATCGTTGATTGTACCATGGTTGTGGTTAAATGTATGCAGGAAGAGCATAAACCAACGGAGAAAAAGTAACAGCAGCAGTCAAAATTTTCGTACATGCATCTATCGTTATTTTCTGTATGCGAAAATTAGTGTAAAAGAAAACCAATAGAATTGGTATAACACGGGATTGCTGCAACGCAAGCAAATACATTGCAAAGATCAGCAGTTATAAATGAGAGAAGGAAGAAAATCACAACTTGCTTTGAATTTCAAAATGTAAACCGGTAAACCGAACTGTTCCTGTGCCGTCTTTGGAATTCATTAACAATTTAATTATTCACCTGATAATGAATTATGGGAACGCGGGGCGTTATATATGCTTTACTTGAACTAGGAAAGTCCTCAACATTCATGAATTTCTGAGTGGATGTGAAATATGAATGAACTGTAATAGAGTTTTGTATTGATTCAAAGGTAGGTAGTTAGTTACTCGAGATATTACAGAACATGTTCTTCAAAATTATAACTGAATATATTACATGAATTCCTACGAGATCTCAGTAATTGATGATTGATGATAAGACTACAGAAAATTCATTGTCTAACCATTCGCCATATACCTACATACATACAACTATACAGTCAAGTACTATCTAAGCCGGACAATTTGATTTTCAGATAATACGAATGGTTCATAAAGTAATGCGCTGCCATTCTTGAATTCATCCGGAAAAACGGCTCACAATTGTGCAATAGTGAATATATAGAGAATAAACTGGCAATGCTACAATTTACGTTGAAATCACATTTCAACTTCTTGAAACACATTTGCAAGCAACGGGAAACCAGAGGCGTGAATTTAGCAATTCGGAAGCCAGGACGAAATAAGACGCGAGAAAAATCCAGTTTTCCAACACTTCGTCGGTCAGACACGATTTACTAGTAGACCGAGACCAGACTGAGAATAGTGTTCAATGGAAGAACTTGAAAAGGAATAATGATGCTTGTACGATGAGATGTAAAGTATGCAGAAGAGGATTAAGTGAAATCATATAGAACATTGAGCATTTTTAAATCAGTCCGCACTGTTGGCGATGACTATATATTTTGCAACTCCGTTTATCTCTAAATATTTTGTGCATGTACTTCGTTTGAAGCTGACTACGTTCACATGTTTACCACTAGGCATTACTGGCAAGTACAAAGAAACTGATGTTCATTCGACGACTCTTTATGAGAACCAACTCCTCTTTATGCACGATCAATTTTTCATCATGTTTGCTTAAAAGTAATATTATGATCTGATCTGTGATCTCGGATTTGGTGAACAAAAATGTTATTACACATTCAACATTTATTAAGTACTAACAAACAAACGGTTAGTAGGCTACATGATGATATCCAATTACATACTTTTGACTCTGCCATATTTTTTTTTACTTTTCCTCTTTATATTAATTTCATTCAGAGATTGAGTAATGAAATATATTGTATTGGGAGAAAGCGTATTTTAGTTGAAATTGTAAAGGCAAGAAGAAACGTATTTTTTATAAAATAGTTGGAGTCAAACTGTACAGATAAAATAAAATGCCAATTTCTTTGAAAACGAAAGAAAAGACTTTTGTTATCGACAAATAAATAAAGACCAGGCCAGATATCAACCAAAAAACTTATTGTTATAACCATTTATATTATTCTGTGAGAGCACTCATACCCAAGTCAAGAACATTTCTTTCTGTACTGCGCACTGTACCTCTAGTTTCCTGTTTATAAGAGATGTTGAATTCCTTTCGTGGCAAAACGTCGTATTTCTCGGTTCAAGAAATTCAACTGTGTGCAAAACTCTTTTACCAACATGTGAAGCCCTAATGCACAAATAAATATGCAGTTTGCTGGCAACATACGGTTGAAGGTGAAAATAATTTTATAAACCGTTGTATATAATATTCTCTCCAACACCCACATATTACATCCCTAGTCTTGGTTTGGTTTGCGGGTTCGCGGTTGCCTGAATGTCATTCAAATATTGAAATTACACTATATATAGAGCCGGTGGTGGGAAAAGTGACAATAAGAATAATATAAAACTACTATACCACACCTGACCTACCGTTTCAAGTCTATTATGCCAGGTCTTGGCCCTAGAACACGTTGCGCATTCCTAAATTCCTACTTGACAATCTTGACATGGCTCTTTTTCAAGCTAAATGTGAAATACTTCTGGTTTATGGTGACAGGTGACAACAACCGTAGGAAAAATTTCTATGAAGGTTAAAGATTTTAGAAAAAGCAATACATGAATACGTACTTACTACAATGCATATATTCTTAAATGTGTAATTTGCAATTTCTCTTTAGACTAAAAGCGGGTGATTCTTAACCCAAAAATTCTTACGTATGTACCAAACACAGAAATACGATTATATTGTACATACGTGTACCAACTCACAATAAGAGCCCAAAGTCCCCTGCACAATGATAATATACCTATATGCAGTGCGATGCAAAGCAAACCGGGCTTTATACCTAGCAGTCCATGAGAAAGAGAAACTACATTGTGAGTTGTGAAGGAATAACTCTCGATTGGTCTTGTAATAAGGTATCTAAAGAGTCGGTCGATCATTAATGATTAATGATCATAAGATTTTGTATTTTTTTATGAAGTGAAACAGGACATTAATGGCTTAGGTTTTGATAAATCAGGGAGAGCTATAATAAAACTAGCTCATTGACATTGACACTCGAAAACTATTTATAAACATGACTTTCTTCTCTTGGTATCTTATTCGGAGTAAATACATGATAGCAGTACTGAAAATTCTGACAACGCAGCGGCTACTACGTACATGTCTTCAATGCAACGCTCTGTGTAGGTACATGTTGAATTCCGAAGCAGAGTGAGCCTCATTTCTTTTGGGTTATTGATAAGCTCAAAATCAATACATGCTCAATTGCCACAATACTTCTTTCATACAATCATACCCTGAATGCTCGAGCGTGCACCGACAGCAGATTCTCACAAATTCTTGATGTGAAAGTAAAACAATGCACTTAGCGATCGAAGATATCATTGATTATAGATAGGGAGCAGAGCAAGAAGAGAAATAATGTATTACAGCGTGGAATTTTCTTTGTTTTCGCAAAAATGGTTACGTTGTCAAAAACAATAGGAGTTTTATTTACTGCGTACTAGTAAACATGTAATTTTACACACTAATGGTGGGAAATTGGAGCAGAATCTGGTATATAATATGAGCGTAGAAGTAATAGCAGTAATTTTGCAAGAGCATTTTGCATAGTTTACTAGGTTAAATTACAGCACAGTCGATTTGGCATGGATTTTGCAAGACGATTTTGCTCGCTCCTCTTGATGACATGACATTCTCTTCTACTACTACTACTACTTGCTTGAAGAACTAAATTTAAAAAATATTTAGCTGGTTACAGAATTTTATTGAGTAGGTAGACAGAAATACCACGATCGTAGTATTTGTTAATGGTAAGAAAACGGTATCATTTACATGTATAAGTGCATAAAGGCGTCATTCGTTCGTCGTCGTAAGTGTAAATTTTTATTTGAAGCGACACAACAAAAACTCGTTTTGCAAGGTTTAAATTAGCTAATCCGCCAAAACAAGCAGCAAAGCCTGGCCTAGGACTTTTCTAATATTGCTTCGATCAGCCTTTCTCTTTCTTTCTTTCTCTTGGCTTCCGGTAATTAATGCTGTGCCTGAAATTTTCTGACTTCTTGTCTTGACGTGTCTTTGAACATTTAAGCATGCCAAGAAACCAGCCAACCACACCGACTTACACTTCGGAGTAGCTCAACCAACTAACCAACCATATACTAACGAAACCCGAGTCTTGTTACTGAACTGGCTCACACACAATCCATCAGAGAAAGAATAGTGTAATTGCAGAATCTGATTTCTTTCTGCTGCTAACCCTTTATTACCACTATAAACGTTACCATATCCATCATAGATGTGGAGCTTTGTTCTTCAACTAACTGGCGAAGAAACTTCTTCTTAACTTGTTTGCAAGAAAGAAAGAGCAGATGGAAGGAGAGAGCTACTTATATATACCTACAGTTTATGTACATCGCAGATGCAATGTCGGTTTTCATTAGCCACAATTTGATGTGATGCACGATGTGAGTGAACGTGAACGACTGAACGAGAGAGTAGTAGAGATCCTAAAACACACTTGCCAAGTGCAATGTTGGCATATTATCTTTGCTAGCTTGGAATAAGATTTCGGATGATAGGAATGGGTTGGAAACGACAAAGACAAATTGAAGCTTGCAAAAAGAAAAAAGTGTTCATAAAATTGCATGTAAAGAGTTTTCGTTGACTTTCATACAAATGCTACTATACTAATGCAAACATAATACACATCTACAAATACCGTTATCATTAACTCTGCGTTTAGGAATAAATAGGTATTAGTTTTGGGAATATACAGCAAAGGAGCACGGTGTGATATTGTGTACCATAACGGCTGCAAAATCAATGCAGTGGTTATATCAGGAGAAAAGGACATTTATCTTGACATTAGTTTTGAAGCACATATTTTATCTTGTGTACTGCATAGAAAACTACGATGATGATAAAGCACAAAAAATAGAGTGTATGCTTAACAGGTTATGAATTCGAAAGAAAGAGCCTTATTTTTATTTATTTATAACAACAAGAACGGGGATCGTCCGACTTTCCGACGAGACATGATCAGAGTATTGATCATTGATCGTTATAAAAGCTATACTTCAGGACAGACATGATTCATTATTTGATATAAAAAAGGTGACAGCGATGTAGAGTTCGGAGGAGTTTTATTCAGTGACAGAGTTGGTAAGAATGGAGGTTTCATCACAATTTCATGATGGAGATGATGACAGAGAGTTGTGAAATTTTGCATGAGCAGGGGCAGAGATATATGTATACGGTACAAAAGTTTTTTTTTGCTGTCGTGTCTTTCAGCAAACAGAGGAGCAGGAGAATGGCAGCGAGGGCAGTAGGGGACATTCCGTGCAGAAATGGTATCCTTATAACTTTACAATATGTAGCAATGGAAAGGAGCAGAGAGAGAGAGAGAGAGCGAGAAAAAAAACAATGGAGCAGCCAGACGTGCCGTGTTATTTTCTTGCTTGAATTTTTTTAGGTGTGCTAAGAAAAACAGGCTTATTACGTAACTTTTACATATACATGGCACATTATTTAACAGAGGCAATCATGGTGCATTTTTTAGTGAAAAGCTATAATATGTACATATGCGAAAACGATTGGTGCATTATTATTATAAAAAGTGAAAGAGCTAAAAAATTAACAAGTGTGAAGAAAATCTTGATGGTTTAAGAACGTTTGGTACCTTTTTCCTTCTTATTTGATTCTTTCAAAGAAACTATCTACTGTCTCTTCTCGTGATTCTACGAGACAGTGACAATATTCGTTCTGAATGGCCTTCACGGGAAAAATGTAATTCTATTTAGAATAATTTTCGATTGAGAGAAAAACTTATACAGAACTTATCGCAACTTATACACTTGTACCGTAGCACGATTTATCCGAGAGATAATAATATAGTTGCTTTTTGTGTGTGTTTCTTCCTTCTCTATACACACTTGCTTTATTCACACTGTAAAATGAATGGGGAATATTTAACCTTGTTCCAACGGAGGATAGTCCTTCCTCCAGCGATGTTTCCTCCTTCTACGGCAAATTCGGACTGCTACATTTTCAAGGGAAGAAAGTCTGCAAAATGAGTGGTGTGGGTAGTTATGGTGTGCTGCTGCTGCTGCTGTTTTCTTTCACGTTGTGAATGTCGTTGTGTGCTACTTGTGCTGGCATTGGAACGCTTTCCGTATTACATACTCTGATGCTGCGGCTCTTATATACCCCAACAATATATATACTCCTACCTTAAGTAAAAGTAGAGAAAGTAGGAAGGGCGCATGCCATGCCATAGTCTCCAAAAATTTTATAGCTTTTCATAGTTTTCTACCGTATCAGCAGTATACTGGCAAAAAGAGAGAAAGAGAGAGGCAGAGAAAGAAAGGTTTATTACTTGGGCATATTATTACGTACTTCCAGTGCAGTCTGTGTATATATAATAATAATATATGGTTCACACACGCATATAACATAGATGTGATGTGGTTTTACTTTGGACCTTGCCTCTTTCTCATTTCCATTTTCTCCCTTTTGGCAAAAAAATGTACATATGCTACATGTAGTAGTAGCCATGCTTGTGTGTGCTCTAGAAAGAGAAGCTGGTACAGTGGTGTAACTTACAATTTGCAATACACATATTATTATACATACAGATAAATGTAGGAACAGAAGAATGAAGAAGAGAGAAAGAGAGAGAGGAAGATTCCTGCTGCGAGTGTGATGGTGTTAGTGGTATTGCAGACAGTGCAGAATGGTGCGGCATTTCTTGTCTTGTCTGGAAGGCTTTCTCTCTCTTTCTTCATGTATGCCCTTTCTTCTTACACTTTCTTTCTTTCGCCTATTTTAACTTTTTTATGCTTTGCATGAAATTACAAGCTGCGTGGTAATTGTAGCAGCGTATATAGCGGCAGTGTCCGTCCATGTCCAAACTCCATGTTGTAGTAATGTAACAATGCTCGTTCTAATCTCCATTCGAACTGACTTTATTGCCTACTTTCCACTTTATTTTTGCACAAAAGACGTTGTTAGCCACTATATGGTCAGCCCTTTGTAATGTGCATATTATATCGCAAAACTTTGGAGTTTCAGAGTAAACAATGTCAATGCTAACACTGGGGGAGAAAGAGAGATATGGGAAGTAAATAACTTTGACAGTGCTAGCACACCAACCACATACAAATTATTACATATTCTGTGAGACGGTGCATTTTTGTCTAGGAGGACCTTCCCTGTGTGCGATGATGACGAAGCAAAAATCAAGATTTTTGAAAGCACTTGTCCAGTCCAATTTTTATGTGTTTTGTTTATGCTTACAGACAGACTGGCCACATTGCAGAAATTTTTGGGTTTATTTCGGGAACTCATGGCATCGCGTTACCCTGTGTTTTTATTGCACTACCTACTGGGTGCGCAGTATAAAAAAAGCAGCAGTCGCAAATGCATGGAAGGGACAAGTCATAATGGATTAAGGGGAACTTTTTATGACGAATTGTTTGTTTCATTCAAATTTATTTGTTTAGCATTATTCTGTTATTGTAGTTGTTCATAAATTTGCAAAGGAAAATTACTGTTTCTTTTACTCAATGCCATAATATACCATCTGCCAATTCAACCTTTATCATCCTTGGTAGTCCATAAAAGCGTATTGACATTGTGTCAATAAAAACTGTCGAAGGATCAATGTAGGCAAGTTTAATATTGTATATGTTTGTGTGTGGTTTTTATGAACAGAATTACTTTTTTCCCAAGCAAATCATATTTTCTTTGAGAAATGTCCTATAAATATTCGCATGAGCTGTACCATCTTTTATACGGAAAAATGTAAGTTACTCTTTGCCCCAACTTTCTGCTTTCCTTTAGTTAGTACAATTGGCTCTATAGACGAAGCGCATTGATGTATCTTGCTTGTTAAATATGACATAAAACCCGAAATTCATATTAAGGCATATTTGATGAGTTTCACTTAACTTTACTAAACCGAATCAGGTTTTACTCTTTGTTTGAGTTCCTTAAAGATCTAATTCAAATATTGCATGATGAGATGGTAATTACTGTTGTGCTTTACGGTATACATTTCAAAAACAAAGTTGACAACCAAAAGAGAAAAACGAGAGAATTTTGTAGCGCAACCGGGGAAAAGCGCACTTTAGTGCTTAGGTTGCTTACACTATCGTAAACACCAGCGACACTTGGAGGAAAAGTTTCAAAGCTACTCCAAAATCCCATTTTTTCTCTCATTTGCACATACCTACTATGATCATTGCTCAAAAGAGGACTGAAGCACGTTGGTTGGGTTTAGTTCAATAATATTTTATTGCGTTACGCTGCAGATTGCAGAGAGTTCAGTAGGTGTTTCGGTTGATTATTACATACGATATCGGTGGATATATATTGGTTTATAGAGATAGTAATGGAAAGAACGCTAAAAGCCATATAATCAAATACATGTAGCAAGAAAACAAGAGTGGGCTAGAATATGATGCATATTTAAAGTAGTTCATTGGCTTGACATAAAAATCAAGCCTTTCTTTTCTCTTGCCAAAACCTCCTACACATACAAACGTGTGCTGGTTGAGAACGACACCCAGCCACCTAGATTTGGCCGTATGAATTGTTTTATGCTAAATGTTGATTTGCTGATGTCTGCAAGAGTTTATATGAAAAGCGTCGCTGACACACATTATGTAACACATACAAGATGCAGGAACAAAGGATATTTGTTACTTGTTTGTGCTATACTGGTAGGTAAACTATGAAGGAAGGGATACCTACGCTAAGTTATCATTTTTAATACCTAGATGTTTTTGCATTTGTTTGATAATTGATTTGTAAGTCAGACAGACGGGGATTTGATTTGAGAGATAGATTCATCAGTAGTAATTTATTGTCCTGTATATTTAAAGCACTTTCTGGTGTGATGATCAAAAGATCAAGTAGTTTTTAACGTTACCACATCTGCATTGTCTTTCCAGGTTGATAAAAGCTGGCTCAAGTACACTACAGCTTTCCTGCCTGCTACTAAAACAAAAACTCATATGAGAATAGCAATCCCCTTTTAATTCCACAGCATAAATTGGGAGATCTGTAAATTAAGATCGAAGATTGCCTTATCATGCATATGTCTATAAAGTATTACTTTGGAATGAAAAGTCAGGTTAGGTACAAGAAGGTTTGGAGCCTCTACACCAAGAGCACAACATAATATTGCCACAAGTATTAAAAAACCGTTTCCTGCCTACGTTGCCGATCTAAAATCTATATTATTATTATGTTTTGAGCTGTTTTTGCAGGGGAATCAATGTTTACATTGGCGCAACTTGGGAAAAGATGGCAAATGTTATAAATACTATGACGCTTCATACACGCACCATGACGGTAGCCGTTAATGGCTAAGGTAAACTTTTCTTTGTAAAGCTGCATTTAGACTTTTGGATTCTGAACATTCAACACAGACATAAATGTCTACTAAAACACTGTATAAACGTCCGCAAAGCACTATAAAATATAAACAAATATATATACTTATATAAACGCTCTATAAGACACCAGCCAGAGCCAGTAACTAATGTCGTCATTCCATCTAGGTAACATTTTTACTCCACCACCACCGTTCGCTTGGCATATGTACCCAAACCAAAGCTTCATGATGATGAGCATGACACCCACCAGCAAAATGTAAAATTTCGCATACTCAGCAGCTCAAGCCCAATCTTCATCTCGGCTCGCTCGCCAACATCGCTTCTTTTTCGAAGGACTGATGAACATTTGAAGTGTTTTCAAAGATGAATGTTTTTTCTAGGCATGATGCATAAACGCAGTCCATCGCCAACAGTAAAAAAATACGTCTCTCTCTTGTCTTGTCTAAAAAATCCAACTTTTGCTCCTAGCCAGAGAAGCAGTGCACACACACACTGAGCACATTATAGGCAGTCACATTCAACCATCCATCTTAACCGTACAACTGGATTTCAATACTTTTATTTTTTGGTTTCACTCATCATTTCATTTTGTGAAAGACAATCTTTCAAACTTTGCATTCGTCATCATTTCATCCTCTTCTTCCTTCCTCTCAGCCTTGCTAATCCTGCCGCTGCTGCCAATATAATATATTATATAGCTACAAATATAACCGTGCCATAAAAGCCAAGCTATATTACTATATATTATGCGAGCATATTAATTGCGTGGCGTAGTTAGCAGTGGATTGCTTTACAAATGTTAATTTTTTTATGTCCTCTCTCCATCCTGAAGCTATTGCCGTGTCGTAGACAGCTTTTTACAATCTGAGGGAGACGATACCCCGGAGAGATCCTTTCTGCTTAATAGTGTTGTTCCAAAGAGAACAAGTGCACAAAACATTTTGAGACAGCGTTGTTGATTGTAAAAACTGCTGCTGCTGCCGTCGTCACTATTAAAATCAAGCAAATACAAGTGGAATCTTCGAGCTATATTTGGTGTAATTTTACATACCATGCAGTATTATTCTGCATGTAATTTTTGGGGCGCAACTAAAGATTTTCGATATTAACCTAACCAAGGGGTTAAATGAAAAAACTGTGAGCTGGTGTTTGTTTGTGGATAGGTGCTCTACATTTTACTTTTTACATTCTACCGCAGAGTCGTGTGGATATTATTATTACGTGTCTTGATTTTCATAAGATTGAAAGCATCTCTTTGTGCAAAATAATGCATACGTTGTTGTCGTGTTATTGTGGAATGTGCTGAAACGGTTAACGTGTTAGATTTTCTTTGTCTCTAAAATATTTGAATATAATAACAACGTAAACGAATGTAAAATATATACATGCTTAAAAACTACTTGCACACATGCAACCCAATTTAATTACATATATTATTATACAAACACTCTGTTGATACATAATTCGTCCGTGTATTTACCACAGTACCAAGACCAAACCCCAAATTCCAAGATTTTACACTTTGTTTAGCATCCTAGTAAAATATCATATAAAGCAGTGCACAAAGTAGTAAAGAAAAAGAGGAGGACACACACACGCGACGACAACGAGAAAAGTTGGATAAATATTATGTAAGTGAGTATACAAAACGTGTGGTGCACATAAATATTTTAGGTATGAATTTTTCTTAGCTATGTTTAGTTAGTATTTAGCTATGTGTGCGAGTGAGTAAACTTGCTCACAAATTTTTGGCCTTTTTCGTACTACTACGGATGCATGCATAAATGCAAGAGGAGCTTAATAATATTGTTGCTTTTATAACTTTTTTATATAGAGAAGAGGAGTGATATTGATATACCAAAAATATCACCATATATCCATCCACTACTATCCTAAACACTTATATGCATGGGATGAGCACTGTGGAATTGTGAACCGAGAATCTCCATATAGCCGTACATAGAAAACGTACACACGTAAATTTTTACCCTAAAACGAGCTTCTGATCAAGTACAAAAGGATAGCACCATGACAGACTCTGCTCCAGTTTCCTGCAACTTTGTGGGCAATAACAAGATGACGAGGCTAAAGAAGGTGCTCGTGGAAGCCCGAGAAATCAAAAATCCTGAATTGGATTTGGTTGAAAAGGGCATTGTCAACTTTGACGAGCTTCCTGGACTTTGTAAGTATACCAATTATTTTGCACAATTGCACAGTTAGTGACCAGTGCTGAGTAAAACTTAATTTTTTTGGGCATTTCTCTATGTAAAGATATATAATGCGAGTGAGTCATTCATGTAAGGAGTGTGCTCCAAGTTTTACACACCCACGCATTCATACAGGAACTATTAAGTAAAATGAATAGTTCACGTTCTTTTCAAAATTTATATGTGCTTCAGTCCAACAACGTGATGATTAGCGATAACAACAACATCATGCCTAATTGTCATTCATTTAGCATGGCCATTTTTGTAGGGAGTGACAACAATGAGTAAGCTGGATATAATGTGTATGTAGTCAACTTCCCAAGTTTGCAGCACGAAAAACGTGTGTCCACACAAAGCTACTATTTTTCTCGTAAAGTTGTAGTACTTTTTACTTCACATTTCATTTTGTTGTACTTTATTCAATACAAAATATTATTATCATGGATGTTTTGCGTGACAGGCTAAAAGCGCACACATGACAGTTTTAGACTTTAACGTTAGTTTAGCTTGTGCATTTGGAATGAAAGGGAGGGACCACCTACTGTGTACAGTTTGGCCAAAATGTGACAAAATGCCAAAATTGATCTGTGACAACTGAAAATGAAAAGAGGCTTAAAGAAACCAGGTGCCACATATGTCCAATGCAGCGTAATTAAATAATGATATTATGCAGCAGCGTACAGAAAAAGCTCACGAACGATTTGAAAAAAAATTAAATAAAAAGCTTCACTTGACTGAAGTGAATGCCCATGCCATCATATCAGCAACGAGCATGTGGCCAGGGCCAGACCAGTTTGCATATAAAGGTGTCGCTACATAATCACACACGGTCCTTTTAGATTACTTGGCGGATTCCATATATGGAAACGGGGAGGTCTTTCCTTTTAAGGAAACTAGATATGGATCATGATTATACGATTATGAGTGAAATAACATTTAGGAGAATGCAATATGAACATGCCTTGTGTAAAACCTTATACTACCCTTGCATTTCAACGTTATCAGCTATATATATTTTGAATAAGAAAATAACTAAATCATGGTACAACACTGTAATCACAGAGTCAGTGTAAATGACCAGCACACATTCTTACTTTTTACCTGCGGAAGTAATGAGTATGTGTCAATGTCATATCAAGCCGCATGTTAATGCTAACGATAATTATGCTTCCTTGCAGTGTCTATGGACTTCGTCACAAGGTTGACCCTGTCGCACAACAAACTCAGATGTAAGATGAATAAATGTCGAATTAAAGTGTTATATATATGTATATAAGTGATTGGTTTTTATTGATTTGCTTTTAAATATCATATTTTTTAACTTAGCTATACCTTCTACCATCGCAAATCTGGCAAATTTGGAAATTCTCACGCTGTTCAACAATCAACTGGAAGAACTACCAACAGCTATTTCGTCTTTACCGAAACTACGCATTCTTAACGTTGGGTAAATATTTGGAGAAAATGTCATATACCCATAAATATACCTAGTTTCCAAAATGATTACTAAATGCTTCACTTATGTTTGAAATAATTATCCAGCTTGAACCGATTGACCAACTTGGGACGAGGGTTTGGTGCCTGTCCAAGTCTGGAAATTCTCGATGTTACACACAATAAATTGAGTGAAGATGGATTGCCTGGAAATTTTTGGATGATGGGTAAGATGGATTTGTTGAAGTATGTAAGTATAGTTTCAACTCTGGGAGGGTTCAATTGTATATAATCAGAGGACTGTGTATTCTTGTAGAAACTTTGAGGGCGCTGTATATGGGAGATAACTATTTCGAAAATATATCCCCTGAGCTGGGAAAACTACGCAACCTACAAATAGTAAGTATGACCTTTCGTAGTACATTTTTTATCAAGATGTATTCATAAGTTAACCACACACAATTTTCCATCTAGCTCGTCCTTCGAAACAACACCATCAGTCATATTCCTCGAGAAATCGGTTATCTCACGAGGCTGCGAGAGCTTCACATTCAAGGCAACACCATCCAATGGCTTCCTCCAGAAATTGGTAAAATAGACAAATCGTAAATTGCGTATTGAAATGCGCCATGCCAGCATGCCCATGTATATGATTTATGAAATAGTTTTAATGAATGACCTATGAATTTTCCTTGAAGCAAATTTGGATCTTGGTGGTGGTCGCAGTATTATTCGCATTGAAGACAACCCACTTGCACCACCGTTGGCAGACCAGTGGGTCCTTGGACCGCATCATTTACTTGATTTTGTGAAAACAGATGCTTACAAATCGTATGAAAAGCCTTTAAAATTATTCCAATCAAATTATTATATTTATCACAGATAAATCTCGGAAATAATATCCATTCCATTTTTTTGTACAATTTCAGACTTTATGGAAACGCCCACCGTGCCAGACGGTAGAGATTTTTCTTCTGGTTCTGTACAATCCAGTGCCATAGGTCATTTCCTAGAAAACGTCACTCGTGTTCCTGTTTCACGGGGTATATTAAAACTGCGCTCCCTCCTGAAAACAAAGAAAATAAAACTATGTTTACGTTCGAAATTATTAATATTGCTGCCTTAATAGTATTATCCTCATAATTCAACAAATTCAGTTAATACCATTTTTACAACGAATATAAAATCAAAAAGCTTGCTAAAGCTAAAATGCCTAACATTTACAAAATAATCTGACTGTATATAAAATGCAAACTGTGCAAATACTTCCTACAACTGCCTAATTAAATATTTTACTGACTTTTTAAAAAACATTGTTGTATAAGAATTTCTTTTTATTCATGTACCTCCGTGTGAAGTCCAAAGACTGTAAATCAAGTTCTCTGGAGAAAGTTTTCTAAAACCGCTCAGGAACAAAGTCCAATTCTTTTTTCCATGACGGGAGGAAACTATGCCATAAGGCCCACAATGTATTTGCGGCTGTTGATTACCCTGTGGAATGTCGGTAGGAGTGCAAACAAGACAACATCATTACTTTAGCTCTTGATCGATTATATCATCTCATTTCATGGGAGATTACTCAAGAAAGCAGTTAATCAAAGGATAACTTATCATCACTGCTAAAAATTCAAACAAAATACATACATAATATTGATCTACGTACATATTTATAGTACTCGGCCTTTTACAACCTAAACGTAATAGTGACATATTATTATCTGAAAAAAGTATGTTAACTTCAACTCACTGCCTCACTTTTCTCATTCGTACTAAAACTGAACATACTTTCACCGCCTGCGCAAGGATATGTGAGTGCACATTACACGGTATGTAATGCTTATAGGGAAACTTTTTAATTACGCTAGCTATAAGAAACTAGCTGTCATTAACACACTGGAAATTCATATAGGTACATACTCAATTCATTTTTAAACATACTCAAAAGTATGCAATTTGTGCTCTCATTGTCCTTACGAAGGCTTCTTTACAATAATATTGTTTTAGTATCATTTTAAGGGCACAACATTCCCTTGCACTAAATTTACACCTCAAAGCGATAACATAACCCAGCTGAAAGATAATATAGATAGATATTCAAATAAAACATACAACTAGCTAAATTTATATAAAAAACTGAGAAAAGCCTAACTCGTGGTACACGTTATTATTAATAACAGCAATAATACAACAGGTAAACCGGCTTTACAGTACAGCGTAGTCATTTTCGTTAATTATCATCATAAAAACCTACATACTTTTATTCCAAAATGTAAGATAGGAGAGAAGTTGTTTAACAGAATATATATATACACATCTATCAAGCCAATTCCGAAAAAGCGTGCAATGTGCTACTTATCTCCTCAAATACAATAGATTAAAAAGAAATATGAAGTTAACGTTTTGAAAAAACACTTTGTGTGTACATAAGCAGAGAGAAAGGGTTAGTAAGTCAATAGAGGAATCAATATTCCTTCCCTTACTAAAAAAATTATTCAATTTCTCTCGGATACACAGATATTATACAAGAAAAATGTACATTACCATAACTGAAATAGGTATATATGAGTTAACTATATAAACCGTTATTTTGAATGATGAAATTTGCATTTTCTCATTCAACTTCAAACTTGTTGCATTATAAAGCTTTCCCTTGACTGATGTACCCAACCAACATGAATGCAAATTATTAAAAAATCGCATTGTTAAAAGAAAGAGAAAGCAGAAAGAGTGTTGAATTAACCAAACTAAATCTTTTAAAAAGTTTCAATAAAGCGAACATTGAAATTGAATACACTTGGAAAGGAAGAATTATAATATGAATATAATAGATCTGCTTTCAAAAATAAGATTCTATATAGACAGCAATCATTCCAAGTTCCTCATATAGTATAATATATCGCATGGAGGTGATCAATTTCACAACATTCAACACATCAAGTCACTCATTATCATCGTTATAAAGAAATTTTTAAGGAAATAAGATCACTTTATTGTGATTGTGATCGTGAAGGAAAAAATACTGACACTGTACAAAAACATATAATATATGTAAACAAGTATATATATAATATGAGAATATATAGACATAAATAACAGCTACAGTATAATATTTAGGTATTAAAAGCAGGAATTTATTACCTGTCCTGATAACATAAAAATATGTCTACCTCAGATTTTAATGATCATACCTGTCTGCTCATCATCTCTGGCTGTTGCCTGGCTGAATCTCCTCACATTGATTGAGCATTTTGCTTTGCTACGCTCACTCTCTCTCTGTCTACCTTCCTTCTGCTGAACTGATGAAAGACATTTTTGTCTGTCTGATTAAAGTCCTCATTGTAATTGTATTGCTCCACAAGCGAATTGTTCGAGAAATAGTAGACTACATACACTGGCTGTCTCTGTCTGACGATAAGTCTTGGGTTTGGAACAATGGAGAACCGAAACAAGAATGTTCAACTTTTTTGTAAAAAAGTCTACAAGGTTCATGCAAGTCTCCGCTTCATTGAACCGATTGTTTAAAGATTAAACTGCACTCCCTGTTTAGATTCATTCCTTTCCTTCCCTGCACACTGCAACATGGACGTGTACCTTCTTCTGTGGGCGCTGATGTCATAAGAAAAACACCACGTCTTCTCTGACGTCTGACCTGTATCTTCTCACCAGATAAATCATACCTGCCGATGGTGCTCAAAAATATGGTATGAAATGTGACGACGAAACCATTACGACGTTCATATACGGTTTATGCGCTTCAATAAATGAGTAATCATAATAATTCGACAATTTCTGTACACTGAATGCCTTTGATGAATGAAATGAGAAATGAGTTTTTAAAAATATATTTTGTAAAACTAACATAAACCTTCTTTTCCTGAAGTCACTCTCTTTAATCTTGTGCCATTTAATATATATAATAAATGAGATTAAAAGACTGGAATAAAAATGCACACCACTAACTAAACATCTATTTTTTACTTAAAGTTTTAGATAGATAAACGTAATATCTAGCCAATTTATTGTTATCGGTATAACCTTGGTATAACTCAGTAAGTTAAAAAAATCTGTATATATGAAAAAAACCATAAGACGAGTTTCGTTTTGTGTTCTTACTAAACCTAACATACTTATATAATTAATTCAGAATATTTAAATTCCATGATGAGAAAACGTTACAATTGGATGTCACAAACCTGTGATCAAGTAACTCAAAACCTCCTATTATAGCCGCCTCCCCCCATTCCACCTCCACCACTGGAATATCCGCCACCACCTACAGGGACAAATGAATAAAAAATGGTCTAGCTAATCTAGTTTCAGTTATCAATACAGTACGGAAGTCCTATTCCATACTTCTTATATCTGCTAGATAACGAACCTCAACAATAATCGTAACTTCAGGTTATAATACAGTAAAAGTCATCCTTCTTCCTATAGCAATTTACTTACCCTGATAAGGTGCTGGGCGATTTCCGTATTGGTTGCCACCTCTCATTGGGCCACCGCCGTAATTTTGCTGGTAGTTTCCACCAAAGTCATTGTATCCACCGGGCCCAGAGTTATTTCCTTGCCAGCCACCTCCCCATTGGCCACCACCACCTCCAGAAGGTGGTTGTTCCCAAGGGCCGGAGTTGTAGCCACCGCCCCAACCACCACCACCACCGCTACCCCAGTTGCCCCCATCATTACCCCCGCGACCTCCCCATGGGTTTGGTGGGCCTCCGCCGCCACCGCCACCACCTCCATGTCCTCTCTGTGGGGGTCCTCTGCCACCACCGCGGGAGCCACCGTCATCACGTACACTACCTCCGCCGCCACCTCCTTTCATGTTGGCCATTTCAGTTCGGCTCAGAGCTTTCTTGACGTCGACACGCTTTCCACCAATTTCATGGTACTTGGACACTATATAATACAAGATAAAATACATACCATGATGTGACGATCTATTCTACACAACAATATATTATAACTCCATAATAAAGTATAAGATAGACGATTAGGTACATTACACATTTCAGAAAGTTCAGGCCACTTACAAACTATTTTGTCCACAGGGTCATAGTCATCAAACTCTACAAAGCCAAATCCGCGCTTCTTGCCAGTTTCCTTACTTGTCACCAAAACCACGCTTGTAACACTTCCGTACGTCTATGAACAAAGACACACTATAATTAATACTTGCTCCTTACTACTACTCCCAATATAATAATCGACATTAAATTAACAGTGATCAATCATCAATCTACCTTGAAGTACTCCCGTAAATCTTCTTCTTCGACCTCTTCCTTAAGCCCACCAACAAAGATTTTCCTGACAGTTGCCCCCGCCTCAGGTTTTCCTATATCCTCTCTAGGTACCGCTCGCTTTGGCTCGACCTCCCTTCCATCAACCTTATGGGGCCTTGCATTTTGGGCATCGTCCACCATGTAAGCCCTGGAATAAGTGATGAAGCCAAACCCACGTGACCGCCTAGTTTTCGGATCCTTCATGACCACAACGTCCACGATCTCACCCCACTTGGAGAAATGGGCTTTCAAACTTTCTTCAGTGGTTCTATAGTCCAGCCCTCCAATGAACAGCTTCCTACATTGTTCTGGCTCATTTTTACCACCATCACGGTCCCTATCAGAATGATTCTTGTCCTCCTCCTGCAATAATAAATTACAAAACCGCGTCATTAATCACAATACAAAATCATCAAAATACTCTTCACTTAAAACCCGTTTTTAAACTGCTATCAGGATGCCACAATGACACCTAAACCATTCAGTCATCTTACTTCAGACTGGGGCGGTAATACAGTCATCATTTACAGTCATTTTCAACACCAATTACTTATCAATTTTACAAACTCGAATTAGTACTTACGTAGTCATTGCTTTCCTGCTTCACATTATACTCATTAGCTTCGGTCCCCATGATTCTTCTTTTTTTTTTCAGCAACGTTCAACAATATAAATTAGGTAATACTTTTAAGATGCGCTTTACTAACTAAACAAATTAAAAATCCAGCAACAACAGCTATACAACTCTGACAATATATTTAAAACTTAACAAAAATTATTAAATAAATATTATTATTAGTTTTTTAATTAATTATTTTTGAGTAGTGGTGAAAAAATTGGTTTTGTCTCTTCTTCAGATCTACGTGCCAGGCAGAGTAGACAACAGCTCGAAGAAGAATGGAAGCCGGAGTTATTCTTGACGGCGTTGTTGCGTTAGTTCAGTCACACAACAAGCGAGTACAGTAGTTGGATGGATGGAGATAGAATGCTGTAGAATGAACGGATAATATAGAGTCATAGCCGAAAAAAAAAATTATTCAACCCTTTTCGTTATAACGTTTACATTTAACACACAAGAGGATATATTAATATTTAAGGATGGATGCATGTACATTGACTTTTGTTGCGCGTTGTTAACTTTACTTTTTGTACTTGCCTATTGGATTATAACATGCATTTTTGTTAACAGTTTTATACGAAATGCAGATAGAAAGATAGCATAGTATTCATATGAGGTCAGCTTTATAAGCTTATATACTAAAATGTACAGGCAGGTAGGAAAATACTTTAAAGAGGATCAATAAACAACAAGAAAGAAGGAGACTCACAAAAAAATCCGAGACCGACGCTTTGCAGTGAAGTAGGGGCTTTCATTTGAGATGAGAGTGGTTTTAGGGACAAGGGGTTTTATAGGGTCTATTTTGAAAGTATGGCTTATTATTGGAGGGAGAACAAGGGATTAGGGTAGGGGGTTAATAAGGGGTATGAAGAATGACAATGATTTCCTTTTTGTTGAATGTACCCCAGCAGCCGGAGATAAAATGTGTACCTTGTTCCATGCATGCATGCATTTTATGTCAAAGTCAAAAACTTACCGAAAAAAGAGACGAAGTAAGTTTGTACATAATATATCGCATCGGCATCATCAACATGTTTTGTATTTTTGTTGTAAAGTTGATAAAAGGGGACGGGGAAAATGGTATTATTGGTTATTGATAAGAATGTACAATGTAGAAGGAATACTTTTAAGCAAGCTATGATTTACATTGCATGTTACGATTTTCCTGGGCAGGCAGGCAGGTAGGTGAACTAACTAACGATTAGTGACCCGTTCAAAACCAAATGCTAATTGCTAATTGGTCCAGTGAAAAGCTGCTTTTCGTTTTCCTTTATTATACTAGTTGCAATTCCGCTAAGCATGCGATGCTTACGAATATTATGTATTTAGTACATTAGTAGGGAGAACGAGGCTATTTGGGCTGCTTGTCGTTTTGGATTTTTGAATGATAACTAGTTGTCTAAAAAACGATCGAAAAAAATAAGTTTGTTGTTACAATCTGGACCCAAGCGATGGCACAATCGATAATATAAAATAGTCATATTATAAACTGTCGTGTAGGGTCGGAATAAAATTTGGCCCATTCGAGGCTAGAAAATGGACGGAATGTCATGTCATGACTCATAATTTTTTTTTTTAACTTTGTTGATGATTTCTATGTCGTGGCTCGATTCGATAGGTTATCTAATGCCTGATTTTGAATCTTTTTATTTGATGTCTAGTTTTTGCATTATCCTTCTTTGATTTCTGTGATTACTAATTAGATTAGCCAAACAATATAACTTCATTTGGATTTTTGGATCCTTCCATTATTTTATTGAAATTCGTTTCTTAATAAAAATGTTAAAACCGTAAAAGTATTTTTATGCTATGCAAAAACTCCACTCTCACCGTATCCAGCGTCTCGCATTGCCCCCAAGGTATTCCACTCCACTAGATGTTGTACATCAGCTGTTATGTTTGTTTTTGTACGATTCTTTCGGCTTGACTTTAATTTTGTTTTACTGACTCTTCTGTAATTAGTAGTGTAACAACGTGTACCCAAAAAGTTAAATACTGCATTAATTAAATTTGGCCTAACTGCGACTATCCAAAATCTTGTCGACTTCACGAACTCTTCTAAGTTCTCATCAATCAGCAGTTTAATATAAAAGAATTATAAAATGCCTCTCCCACCTGCATTAGCTGCAAAATTGGCTAAACGTGGTCTCTTGAGCCAGAAATCTAAGCAGGCAAATCCTCCAGGTATGTCATTGATTTAAGAATTGTTTGCCAGAATATAACGTGGTTGTTTGTCATTCAATTCTAATTGATTTGATTGCTATCATTATATTTTTTCTTTCTTGTTGCAGGCTTTGTTGAAGAGGTAATTGCTGAAAGTTACGATGATCCTAAAACAGTATCTACCGCTCCCAAAAGTAAGGCTGCATTGGAGAAGGAGAAAAACAAGGAGAATACGTCGAAACTTCTTCGACTAGGTCATCATGGTTGTCCGAACAAGTGCAACACTTATCATACGTGTAGTGGCTTTTGTATAAAGTATTGGGGAGTGGGGAAGGTTCAACCAGATGTGAAATATGACATTCGCAGAAGGAAAATGCTGAAAAAGTACCCCCTACCGCCAGGTTGGATTGAAGTATTTGATCCCGGAATGTACGTTGAATTAAATACATATAATGTATACGCTTATTTTACATCACTGATAGCTGATGGTCGATGGACGGAAAGGAGGAATATAAAAAATCATTTATTATTTTTGTTTGGTTTTTTAAAACACAGGGGCCGGTACTATTACTGGGAAACCGAGACTGACAACGTATCATGGCACAGTCCAGAACATCCAAAAGCAAAGGTTGGCAGATCCGCTGCAGACTTGAGAATGAAGTTAAGTGCAGAAGGCGAAAAACATTCGATTGGACCTGTTGTGCCAACCAATAGACTGATTTCAGTTGAAGGAGAGAAAGAGAGAGACAGGGAAAAGGATAAGCCATATCACGATAACCGTTTCAAGAAACCTGACAACAGGGACAGGAGGCGCAGAAATCGTGACGATGATGAACTGGATCCTATGGATCCATCATCATATTCAGACGTTCCAAGGTAAGCCTGTTTTGGATTAGTTCATGCGTGCCTTTATAGCAATAAACTGAAATTATATTTGTGAAAGCTAATCCTATTTTATAATTTCAGAGGTACTTGGAGCAGTGGATTATTACCAGAAGGAGCTAAAACGGGAGTCGATACTACAGCGTCCGGATCACTGTTCCAGCAACGGCCTCTTCCCAGTCCTGGTGCTGTATTACGAGCTAACGCAGAAAAAACTGGGAAAAAGTAGCCAGTTAATTAAAACTACAATTCTGTTCCTAGTGTTAAGTTGGACTTCTCATCTAAACCAATATGGTGAATGAAAAATGAACTCGGTCTATTTGATGTGTTGAAAGTTTACGTGGCTATTTTGGAGTAATTAAACCAGTTAAATACATGCTATGGAGCAGAAATATTTTCAGAAAACTATACTTCAGATTTTTCAATTTATACTATGTTCGTAATAGAATAGAAACTAGACAGTTTAGAAACAGTTTTTATATCAATGATATCTCATAATGTTAAGGTTGAAGGTGATTGATCCAAGTTTATCACTAATAAATCACTCAACAATTGAAGCTTATTTCGTGTTTTCAATATCTCATAATATATTATCTTGTTAATTATTTAAGCTTGGTGAAAAAGTCAGTACATACAAAATGTTCAAATTATAACATTTACATTACAACCCATTTACACTCTGCAGTTTTTAATTACCGCGAACTGAACTGAACTACATATTTATTTACGAAGCGTTATGTATTTACGTGATCTGTGATGTCGTTTTTTGTTTCCATCTTGTCTTCCTGACGAGATACATTTCGAAGGAAAGATGACGAGCATACAAATTTTCAATTGGTTAACGTCACTAAAGCATCGAAAAGAATCCCTCCGTGTTCCCTTAAAGCCATTTCCGCCTTTTCATGCGACATTTCCAGTTCTCTAACCTACAGAAAACATTATAAACACAAAATTAATAGAATTCAAACGAGAACAAAAAATGCATAGCTTTTCTTTTTAAGCGAAATCTTACTAGAAGCTCAACATCTTCTTTCTTGATTTGCACTTTTTGTAATTCCCTTTCTTTCTGTCGACGTCCTTCGATTTCTTCCTCAATAAGATTACCCACCTACAGAAAGAACAACCGCAAACGCATTTTAAATTCATGCACACATCATACTCTAATTATGGGACTACAAATTACAAGTTAGCGTAACATATATCGCAAGTAATGAGTTACAAATTGTAATTTGTGTCTTACCCCGATGAAATCACTAGCTGATATTTCCGTTTCTTCAGCGTAATCCGTTACTTTCTCTAAATCTGCTGCTCCGGCATCATGCTTCTTCTCCTTAATTTTCTTCGCCTCTTGTTCTGACTCTTCCGTGAGATCGGTATCATTTTCACCGTCTTGATGAGCATCCGCTTTGTTCGGTTTCGGCATTGTGCTATCAGAAAGGTCAACAGTCACAGGATTACAATAAATTCACTAATTACATATCATTATCTTTACCAACCAAAAGCCGGCTAACAGATTTCAAATTTCAAAACACCGCACAGTACAAACAGAATATTTTTTCCTACCCAAACTGTAGCCAATACACCATAATTACTAAAAAAATATTAACGACTGTTTGACAACTTACCTTTATTTTATTTAACTTAAATTCTAGCCTCCTCCGAAAAACTTTGACAGAATCAACAATAGTCTTAACGTATCGTCTTTATCCCACCAGTTAAAACTACCACACACTAAAATTATTTAATTGAACTACACTTTAAACAGAAAACTACGTCTTCTCTGTTCGAAAATCACCTTTCCACACTGACTGATTACATGAGTGAGTGTTCCAATTCCAACTTCCAACCAATGTTCCAAGAAGTAGTGCTTGTCCGACCATCTGATCTCAGATTTTCCCCCTGAAACAAGCCATTGGTGTTCCACTCCATTGCTCGATGACCAAAACTGGCGCGAACAGGAGGATTTGAATTTCTCAGGATTCTTGTGGAATGCTTTTGTTTTGTTTTCTTCTTTTTGTCAATAAACTTCTTTTTATCTCTTCTCGTCCAAGTCTTTTGTTTTGCCTTTTTGCGTGCTTGACGGTACCTGTTACGCAACTTATCTGATTCAATTCAATAGCCATATCGCCAATCATCGTCGTCGTCTCATCGTCAATCCTTGCAGTGTATACAGATGTTATGCAAGTGCAACGGCTTTTAATTTAATTAGTGTTTAAGCGTTTTTGTAGTTTTGATCTCAGGCTGAGGTGTCAGGTGATAAAGTGAGGCTTTAAAAGAAGGAATGGAACTTTAATCAGCATTTCTTTGTGAATTTTCTCGGATATGCACTTCTAGAAATTTGACTTATACCTGGTGAGTCTAAAACTATAGTTAACGCTAAATTATGATTTAAATACAGTACAGGTGTCGGATACGTAATCATATGATTTTAATGAAGTCCCAATGCTACTCAATAATTGCTCATTGATTTAATGAAGGAATTTTACAGAGCCGTAATTTTTTCCACGTTTACAGGATCTGATTTGGACGATCGAAATTGGTGTTGTATGGTTGCTGGCTGCGGTTGGCAGTTATCACCAGTCAAGTGCTTTCATTGTTCGCAATTTCTGTAATTCCTTGTGGCTGGATGCTTGTGATTGGCGATTGTTGAATTCCTTTCCCTTGAAAGTACGGAGCGTTTAATTGCTGTGGCAAGTGCAAAATTGGTAAGCTCTTCCCTCTTGTGCTCTTAATTATAAATCTACAGAAATGAAATCATCTATTTTAAAGAGAACATTCATGTTCATTCCGTTTCCTATTTCATTTAATGTCTTATTAGAGTCTCGCATTCTATCGTCGTTGTTTAATGAAACATGCGCTAACCCAAGTATTTGAGTTATTTAACAACAATCATAGTTATATAGATTAGATTTTAAATTAGAGTCATTAATCGTTTTTCATCTCATTGGGCATATGACACAACAGTGAACAATATAAAAAACCTTACTAACTGGGGAGTTTTTGGATAAGGAAGTAATAACAGGAAGTGCCTTCTTCTGTAGATAATGTCACAGACAAGCTTTTGTTATTCCACTCGTATAGCAATGGTTACTGGTCAACTCATTATCAAAATCCACGAATCCACCAGTTCATCAATCTTGAATTCATTCATTCATAAACCATTCATGTCATGCTTCTGTCCGTTTTTTATACTTTTATCGTGCTGTGCCGTACAGCAGCAAAGTTGCATAGGAGGTAAAAAGCGGAGTGAACGAGCCAATTTGAATGAACTGCATACATAATATCTTCTTCTCCAAGGAAGAATGTTAATGGATTGATCAATAACCATTCTACTAACCATTAATATTGCTACCTATTAATGTCATGTGTCGAAAATGCATTACTTTCCCTACAAAAAACAAACATAAATGCTGCATCATATAATAATGCTAACCCAACAGGGGACTCATTTTTCATATCACAAATCCAATCCACAATTCTTTTGCAGGAATAATAATATGAACGTTTTTCCTTTCGAATGGAAAGTAGTTTTTGATAATTTGTGGGAACGGTTTGGCTCAGCACGTTTCAACAACACAAACTAACATTTGTCACGGTCAAGTAGCCTTGCCTGTTGCCTCAGGATGTCTATGATTTTATGAATTGGTTCATTAGTTCAAATTGAAGTCAGACCATGTTTAGTCCTAGTAGTGGCCATTATAGGTTGAAGTCAGAACTCAGAACATGTCATAGTACATAAATCACGGTCACTGTTTGATCAATACATCAAAGTCTATTGCTGTACATAATGAGATTAAAAATGTCGTGATTCAGTGTCCACTTTGACAACATGACATAATTGTTCAAACCCCTTCCTTGCATGGTTGGCCATGTTAGGTCGTATGCATTTATTTATCTTGTTGGAAAAAGTAAATGTTTTACTTTAGCATGTATGTATTTTCCAAGAACGAAGGCGTAGGTACAATCCTATAATGTAAAATACCTGGCTGGCAAAGACACGATTTTTAGGAATAATTTATGAGTCAGGAGGGATGATGACACGGTATGGTACGGCTCTCACTTTCTCCATCCGTTTATCCCATATCATTAAACGACCTTCGATTGCACTAGGCGGTTAATACTTGCCATTAACAAGCTTTTTGTTGCTTTGCTGGGTTCAATAATTGAAAACGGTTTAGCACAGCACATAATGTTCTTGTATAGAAACAGGAAATGCTCCACACCAGGGACAAGTCATTGGTTCATTTTATGTATACGATAATATAATCTACCCACATTTATTATAATGTACCAATTTCAGTCATACATTATGCGTTATGCAGTTGAAAACATCATATATGTGGTCATATAATATATAGTCTCACATCTACAGTGAAATTGTCTTCGTGTGTGTTTGTTTCATGAAAAGACAACTGAAAAGGTTCCAGGTTCGTTCCAAAAAGTTTGCTGTCCTATTTGTATTGCTATTGATTCAGGCCCTAACTTTCACTCCAAATTGTTCCCCATTCTTTCCATGCTACTAAAATTAAGCTAGACAATGATATATCGTGCAAAGAGAAGTACATATTATGTCAAATTCTCTACGCAGATTTGTCTCAGAGTAAATACTAATAAAAAGCTTCTTTTACTTTCTTCAAACTTTTTGTCTCAAGTAACCCCTGAAACCTGTAGACTTGTTCTCCGTTGTTCTTATCTTACGTAGGTCATATTATGCTGTCACCAGTTAGATAACTGACGTGGGATGTGATGACGATGAGTTTGAGTTACCCACAATCGTAATTCCCTTATCTTTTTCAATTTCCCAGTTTCCTTTTTACAAACTAAGTTGCCCATTTTTTATAAGTGGCTTTAGCACGAATTTCCTAAATTCCATTATAAAGAGTTTTCATTTGTGTAATCGATTGGGGAACTGATATGTTGCAAGAATGAGGACATAAATGGTGCTATTTATTAGTATGTGCAAAAAACGTTCCATTGAGAAACTATCAGGTTCTCTTGTTTTACTGCAATATATGGTTGTATGTAGCTGTAGCAAGTCCAACTTTGACCTAAGTCTATGTATTTATGTATGTATATAATTTTTACTTCAACAAACTTTATATAATTATACTAGGAGCATCGGGCATCTAATAAACGATTGATTAGCCAGCAACACAATGATTGCGAACACGGAAAAACTTAGGAGAGGATACTCATAGATTCATATGTTCATATATCCATATATTGTCATGTACATGATGTAAAAGATCTATTTAGGCCGCGCGGAATCATTTATCGATTATTGATCGGGCTTAGCGTAAACGAGTAAAGTAAGCGCAAACTATTGGGTAAACGATAACTGCAATATGTATGTAAGGTAATAACATAAAGCGTTTTCAGTCTTTTGTCATAATGTTGAATGTGTTTTCCTGCAGGCACACTTATGAAATAAAGCGGGGACCCGCACAACAAATCCAAAATGACTCAAGTGTCATTATTCGGAGACATTCCGAATGATATTCAGGTGGAAGCCCATAGCGATACTGATGACGATGACGAAAATCAAAATGAAGAGGTATAAAATAGAATGCTTATAGTTATGCAGTGCAGTAAGGTTTTTGTTGCTCTGACGAAATCCAACATTATTTTTGTTTTTTTGGCAGATTCGGCAAAGACTAATGGATGGTTTGCCAGAAGAGTCATTTGAATTTGATGATTGTGGAGACTCTTCCGAAAATGACAGCAGAAGCTCATCTGTAAACCACAATAACAACAGTGGATTTCTTTTTAATCAAGATAATATGTCACGAACGCCATTGAATAAAGTTGGGGTCCCGTTGAATGGGAGCTATACTCCAACAAGCAATAACAATTCCTTCACCAACGGAGTAAATCTAAATATGCTTCCCAACTCTATCATGGACGGCTCAGACAACAACCATGTGTACCCCATGAACGTGAATGGAAATGGTGCCAGTCCAGATTTCGCAGCCGCGCTTCATGGACACGCAAGGCTTAATGGAAATCTGGTCAATGGATATGGTGCATCGCATACCAATGCAGCCAAGCCAAAAAAGCAAGTTACAATTGTGGAAAGTTTTCAGAAAAACCGTGGGCAAGATGAAATTGAAGAATCGAATCCAACTATCTCGTTATTACACCAGCAACACTGTCCAAGAACTGAAAATGGTGGCCATATAAATAGTGAAATGTTATCTGCAGCTGGCAATAAGGAAGAACACATGCAGTCCTTGTTGGATACTAGGGCAAGGCAGTTAGAACGGAGTGAGGAAGAAGTGCTGAAGCTGCAAAAAGACAAAAGAAGCTTAAGTCATCAAGTTGGCTTGATGAAGACGGAGCTGAATCACATGAAAAATCAGCATGAGGAAGCGGCAAAAGTTATTAGTAAGTTATTTTTGTCAATACATGCAATAATTATACTTTCGAAACTTGTGCGTCTTAAAATGTCGAGCTTAACAATCTTTTTATAACCATAATTTACTACAGAACTCAGAGAGCAGGATTGTGAGTATCTGAGAACCAAGCTACACGAAGCGATTGAAGACTATGAACAAGCTAGAGCGCAAGAGATTGCAGCTCGAGATAAAGGTGCCGAATTGGAAGCAGAGGTTAGTAGGTATTTATATTGTAATTGCTTCTTTTTGGTGCACGAAAGGGAAACTGTCGTTGGTATTTTAATTCATTGTGTTTTTATTTTATTTCATGACAGATTGGCAGATTAAAGGAAGAGGTTCATCTTTTGAGTAGCATTGGTTCATCAGCACATAAAGCAGAAGTAAGCGATGTTGTGAGACAGTTGAGAGAAAAACATGCAAGTGAAATTGTCTCGTGGAAGAAGGTAGTAAATGATCTGGAAGGTCAACTAAGGACTTATAAAGTAAGAAGAATGGAAAAGTGGTAAATAATCTAATAGGTATAATCAAAACATCATGTGAAAATGGTCTACTATTTTCCCATAATTATAGAGGCAGCAGCAATTATTAGCAGATGAAAGCTTTGGAGGAGCGCCAATGCACGCAAATGCAAGTTGTCAAACCGATGAAATTCGTTTGGAATCTGGTTCACCATACCATGTGGAAGATCAGCACAAGAGAAAGGAAAAGACAAGACTATCCTTCATGAAGGATGACGAGAATGGTGACGTGATTATAAAAGAGAAAATTATTATTTCTCTCAAAGACAAGTTACAAGAGATTGAAGAAAGATTTGAGAAAGAGAAGGTGATAATAAGCGTTTATAGTCATAGTGCACGCTTTAAAGTTGAAAAATGATTATTGTTACGATTTTGTAAGCCGATTAATTCATTGCCCAAATTTAGGCACAAATTAAGGATACATATCAGAAGGAAGTTGATGTCTACCGACAGAAACTAGCAGTGCTTCCCGGTGACCTGTACAGGCAATGGGAAGCTAAGCAAGCAGAATTGGGAATTAACGCTTATTTCGAGTCCAGTAAGGAAAAGAGCGATTATAAGAACTTTTTATTTTCATAGTTTATGGAGCTTTAATGCATATTTAGTGGCCAAAGCTATATATTTACTGGGCTGTTTTTGTGTATAGGACCCATCTGCGTTGATGCATTTACATTCACTGATCCCGAGGACTTTCAAAGCGCTGAAGTTGGCTGCTCCAACAGTAAAACGGACGGAGTTGATGAGTTGCAAGATGCTGACGTGCAAGTTAATTTTGCATCATTATTGGCGAATCGTGAAAGTGCAGTGACGCCAAACACACAGATGAATTCACCATCGCAGTCTTCAGTTTTGGTGCAAACATGTGCAAAGGAAACTTCGAGTGTTATTATTCAAACAGATGAAACACTCGAAACATACAAAATCCTTGGAACACTTTTAACAACATGGTCTAACGAAGTTCAAGCTGCCAAAGTAAACGAGGAAGAATGTATTGTTAAGTGCAGAAGATATGAGGAGGATATTAACAAGCTTCAGAAGAATTTTAAGTTGTTGCACAAAGTAGCCACCAAGTGTAGGAAGGAGTCTAAACTGAAGGAAGAAAACCTGAATAAGGAGATTACAACGATGAAAGCTCGGTATATGGAAGTATTGCAAAAACTGAACGAAAAACTTGATGTTCTAGCATAATTTTCAAAACCTACGCATTCCTATCTACCTGCATTGATCAGCTTTTAACATTTCGTTTTCTGTGGGATTCTATCCTCCAAAGTTTATAGTGTTAGTACATAATATGATGCATGTTTGATTTTAATGTTTACTAGGTCGTAAATATTATTTTTAATTGATGAAACAAACCTTTTTAACAAAAACAATGTATGTATATTGTGTTGAATATGTTCAAACGTTTAAAAAAAATAAGGTTTATATATAAATGTAATTAATTGTAAGATTAGCTAATAGCTTTGAAAATGAAATTTTTACACCATAAGTCTCAAAGTAGGAGTAAAGTGTAACAGTATAAATCTCTACTTAAGTCTCCTGACTGGTTGTAGTATCTTCCAATCTTCAACCGATTCCGTCTACGTCTGGTGGAGCTTAAAAAACCATTTTCCATTCCCGAATACGCTTAACTTGTGACCTTTTTATAACTAGCAACGAATTTAATGTACAACTTAAAATGTAGGTTCTTTTTTAGTCAAGATGCTCCATTGTAAACTACAAATTATCGTGTTTTTAGTGTTTAAATTCTATTTTATGACATTATGTATTTTTTAGCATTTTATTTATGTATTTTAGTATGCATTTTTAATATTCAACGTTTTATGATGATTTTTATACATTTCTATAAATGACGCGTGCAGCAGAGCAATGGTAAATGCAAAACGCGGAAATTAATTTTAATGAAAAAGTGTACTTGCGGCTATGATACTGAAGAACATGACTTTTTTACTTCATTTTTAACTTAAAACTTTGAATAGATCACAATAAATTGTATTTTAATTTTTAACGATATATAATGGATAACAACTGTCATCATTATAAACATGATATCTTACTCTAATATTTTGTAACATACTACACACTACTAATAACAATATATTTTTACTTTTTGGATTTACATATCACTGAAACATTTCCGACCGTCACCGTTGAGGATTGCATGATGATTTTTATTGCATTTCGTAGACGTTTTCTTTTACGTATAAGTGTGAGCGTTACTTATTTTCACGTTAATTAATTATAAAGTACAGTAAACAGTAGTACGAGTACGAATAATCACAATATAATAATCTAAAATAATATATATACGGTATATATTCATCTTATAGCGAAAAGTGTGAACGGAATCTCTTATTTTATAAATGCAAAACATCAATACACGTGAAATCTTTTTTTTAAAAGAATAGAATTCTTTAAAATCTAAAGTGTAGTTCATAAAGTGTGAATGACAAAGTGATATAGAAGTTTTCATTTTTCAGGTAAACGTATCAGCTAAATTTAATATGTAAGAATGAATAAGATTGCTGAATGTTACGACTACTTATTCACAATTTATAGAAACGAATGTGAGTTGAATAATAAAGTGTCGAATTGTTTACCTAACAAATATTATTGTAATATTATCTTGAGGGAACATAATAATTCATAATGCCTAAATTATTAACCAAGTTGAGGTATTTTCAGAAAGCTATTTATCACATCCCAAATAAAATGATTTGACGATTAGTGTATTTTTAGTCACACGATACATTTTCAAGATACGTTGAGTCGATTACATTTCTTGTCATTACTTACTTCTGCAGTTGCTGCAAATCTATTTCCACGTTTAAATGCCGCGATTCACCGGTTCACTTCACAAATTCCTACAAGCACAGACTTACCATTTTATAAAGGATGTGACAAAGGACAAGTGTGTGACAATACATGTTTCAAACCGGAAAGTCTTTTGTAAGTGCAGGAAAAAGAAAATACTTGTGTAATTTGACATAATTGAGTGTACACGCATAAAATACTTTTCATTCTACTAGTAAATGCTTGGTGTTCTATAAAATGTCAATGTTGATAGGAGGTAGGTAAAAAGGTACAATCCACACCGAATCGCATTATAGGTAATACTAACAACGAAGCTAAGGCTATTCTATAATTCTACAAAGTTTTGTATTATGATTTTTTTAGATATTTCACCGTAAATTGATAAAGTAATTATGGTGAAATATTTTTCCGACTAGCACATTTTATATTTTGACGTGTGTGTGCGTATGAACCTACGCTATTATCTAAAAGAGTCACTGTGAAGCTAAACTAAAACTCTACCACCAAATAAAAAGCATTCCAAATAAAACGATGCATGCATCCGCATAAAAGGGTTAACATTTTTGATATAGTGTTAATGTGGAACGCGCAGTTCTTTTTCTCTCTGTTTGTAATAATTAATGTATGTAATTAATAATAACAATCACATTTTATCAATAAGCTATAGAGTGCTCACTGCTCCGAAAATATTATGCCTTGAAATGAGAAATTTCCAGGTTCCTAAATTGTAAGTAAAACTTTGGCAGTATTACTAAGCCCCCATAAAGTTCAAATGGTTAGTGGATCAGCCATCACATCCACTTGATATTTGCAATATTATTGCAACCCTTCAAGCCCTCAAGTCCATACACAGATTTTCATGTTAACCGTTCACGTATGGAACTCATATACTTAACATTTAGTTCTAGTTCTAAGTTGACCACTACGGTTGATAAGAGTTCCAATTTGCACCAGGAGCTAGGTACACCCGTCGATTATTGAACATGAAGGAAACGACACCTCTGTATGCTGTCCTTGGAACACCTGCCTAGAATAATCGATAACCAACCACGTACGTTAGCGACAAAGAAGTGAGGAATACGCACAGTTTTTAAAAAGTGTTTAAAAAACTTACTCTAAAGTCTTCCATGATTTCCAACTTTTTGGCAAATAGTCTAAAGTCAGCCTTTGTTCTGTACGTTAGTCTATATTCAGTGTGGTCGGTTGCTGAAGTTGCATTTACAGCAGTTGCAGTCAATCGTTTCAGCTCCTCAACAGAATTAACTAATTGGCTAGAGTAGACTCGCCGAACAAAGCTTACGTCATATTTGTCCTGAAAATACATCAAAGGATTATTTAAAAAATCATCCTACTAAATAACATCCGTAATTACTAGATTGAGCTGACAATTCGACAGATGCACTTACTTTGTGAAGATATGACAAATCAAGAGATGTGAAAGGCACAAAATGATCGTTCAATTTAATAAACCTAAGATGATTCTGGTAATAGGTACCGCTGCGATAAAATAAATGTTCAACATTAATTCCAGATCACTAATGGATAAATTTTGTGAATAAGGTAATACCGAAAAATACATGGAGTAACTTACTGGCTAACACCTTCTTTCCCAAATGTACTTGTACGGGATATTTCAGGCCGAATGCATGACCGGTCTTTTCTCTGTGGAGGTTCTCTCATCCAATCGTCCCAATAACTGCTTGCCATAAAAATTAAATGTTTAATTAAGGATTTTAGATTAAAAAAAATATTTGATGCGATGCATAACGATAATTGTAGACGTACCCTCTAGGCCATTTCACCATGAGCTCCTTCCATAAGGTCTTGGTCATTAACCAACCCAATCCCGGGAAAAAATCAGTTCTGTGTAAGAGATCATAAGCCGTTTCATTGATTCTCTTTGGTTTACCGTTGTCATTCCACGCTGAAATACACCAGAGGGTTGGGTCTTCATACAACAACGGTAGCGTTGCAGCAAAGTATTCAAAGAAGTCAGGAGCAATGTCCAAATCGTCTGAAAAATTTACAAAAAATTTATTTTATTTCTTCAGCATTCGCCAATACCATTACAAGTATCTGGCTTATCGATTTGTTTTTGTTATCTGATTATTTACGCACCTTCCACTATCAAGACATTGTCATAGTTTAGTGTGTTGAAGGTCTGATTCAATGCCCATCCGTAATGACGAGCAATATTGTAATATCCTTTAAGCTTCTTTTCTTTTGGAGGAACTTTAATATCACTTAAATCGGGTTGCTAAAAAAGTAAACATTGCAATGATTTAGACTGAGATTGTCAAATGGTTCCATGTTAATGTTTACACTACTTGTGTAAACATACCTTAATGTGAGTAATTTTTTCTCCGTATGACTTAATGACGGATGTGGTAGCAGGATGCGAGCCACAATCTTGTGTCACAATGACAGGAAACCGCTCAGGTGACGGTCGATATTTAAATAACTGATCTAAATTTCGTTTTATAGTCGGACGATTACACACAAATACGAGGACTGCTATCACAGATTGAGAAGGTGATGTTTCATCAGGCTTCCCACGGCCCAATACACCAGCACCTGCACCACCACCTCCCGCCTCCAGAACTTCTCCTGGCTGAAAATCTTCACCGTCTTTATTTCCTTCATAGTTTGGATCCTTGACTTCGCCTCCACCTTTATGATGCTGCTTATCAGTTTCCACACTTTGTACTTCACCGGGATGTGCGACTTTTTGGAGCTCTTCGTGAAGTGCGCGAAGCCTCTCTGGATCCTTCACTTTTCCATTCGAAAGTTGCTTGCCATCTCCAGCCGAATCCACATTACCCTCATCTTTAGTCTTTGCTGTTTTAGTAACGGTGTACTTTTGTTTTAGTTTATCCAGTAGTATACTTGAATAAACTTTCTGGGATGCAATTTCTCCTTCTATTTCATTGAGCGTGTCTGATAATACCTTACGGTGGATCTGAAAAATATTGAGTAATAAAAAATGGCCATTAAGAGTAAAGTAATTTCTGACATAAAAGACAAAACTATACTATGAGGCAGTCGATGCTACTTACATATTTCGATTTAGAAGGCTGTGCCTGTTCTTTAGATGACAACGACACTTCTGGTGCGATTCGGGAGATGAAAGCCCAAAACGTAACTCCGATGACCAATAAGGTCAGCAAATAAGACTTTCGAAATAATATCCTGGTCATCTTGCGATATCTGCTGGCAGGATCCAGTCGTGACGCCAACAATCCTTCTGTTATCTTCCTGGCAAATTTTACATCCCCACAAAAAACAATGATGACCACGCTGAATGCAGTCCAGGTGCACTGGTCTGGTTGAAGTGCATACTACTAGTTGAAGCTGTCATCATAAAGACTATATCAAAAATCCTTTAACTATAAATAAGCTCGTCTCACACATCGTCCGTTTAAACTTGTACACACAAAATATCCACTGTCTCTCACTGCTGCTGGCAATGTCACTTTTGACACCTTACATTTTGTGGTTGTTTTGCTAAACGGCTTGTCGTAATTCAAATTAACAATGCTACACTCATTACACATTTCAATTTCCAACCGTTTAATAACGCGTACAACCTCAGCACACACACACACCTACAATTACCCTATAAATTCTTTTATATTATCCTACTACTAATAAACACATTTTTATAACTGTTTTACTTTACGCTTATAAATCAGCGTGAAATCGATTTCATTGCTGCTGCTGTCAACTTTGTAACTGTAACGAGCCCATCCATTCATCACTATTGATTACTTACTTAAATTAAATGCTCTAACTTGCTGCTTTCCGTTTCATTGTCTTGCCAAATGCCACATCATTTATTTGTTGCACCACATTACACGCATTGTTTAACTGTATTTTATTATAATGGCTATATGGCTAATAGTGGTACACATCAAAACTGCTAGCTGTGTTTGTTTGTTTTATAGATGCATTTTCACATTTATGACGGAAGAGAAATTAGACAAGCGGAAATGTGGTGAGGTGTCAGCGAAGGAGGTGATGTTGATGGCGTTGAGGAGAATGTCTTCAGCTCACAAACATTGTCACTTTTTTGCCACGATGCGATGGTATGAAGTCATTGCTCCTTATCGTTTTAAGCACTAAAACAAAAAAATCAAAATCATAATATAACTTTTTTTTAAATCACTCAATATCTCATTTAAAGAAAATCTTATGCGCCCACATAAGTAAACTTACTACAATACCTTGCCAGAGTGAAATCCTGATTTTGTTGATAGATCAGATCAAGGTCAGCTTTTTCAAAAATCTGGTTTTTACTGCTATTATTGTATAACACGGAACGGGACCAGGTCTAGAGGACCACAACAGGAGGACTTTTTTTTGTTCACTTCACTTGTTGTTAAAAAGTACTTGGTAGTGTATTTTTGTTAATTTGCATATTACAGGTGCTCCAAATCCTTATGACGAGTGAACACAGTAAATAAAAAACATATGTGACGAGTGCTGCTACTACAAACAATCTCCTCCACCTCCTCAATATATTTTTTTTCTATTATAGCTTATTGCACATACAATATTTTTGCAATTGAGATTCGCTGAAATGAAGATGCACTCTCGCCAACTCGTCAGCAGCTCATCATCATCCACAAATCCACAAAATCTCACACGAAACCACACAAAATGCAAATTACGGTGCTCCTACAAGCACAAAATCATAATGTACATGAGCACAGAGAACAGAACAGACTACACAGAGAATAGAAGAGAATATCTATCTACTTTACTAACAAAACTTACTACTAAGGTATTATTATGCTTTTTTGCTAAGCTGAGCTTTTGCTATGAAAGCAGAGCAGAGTTACACAAGCAGACTGAGAGAACCGAGCCTTTTTTTGTAAGAAAAGAAGATCAAGAATCTCTCTGAAATTCAGATCACGCTGAGAAGAATGAGACTTGAACTACGAGAGAGTTTGTGTAAAAGCTTTTGGTTGGGTTTGTTGTTATGAATTGTGATTTTCTGATCACAAAAATCAGAATTCACATTCATTTCACACTAACATAGGCAGACAGAGCGAAAAAAAGGACAAGAAGAGCGAACAAACAAAACAAAACTCATCATTCAGCAATTTAGCAGCCATTCTCATTGCAGATATTTTATAGAGCAGAAACGTCAACTATTAAATAGTTACTATTTTATGCTCACTTTTTTACAACTACATTTGTACAATAATAAAATACAGCGTGTATAACGCGAGTGGTTTTATCCTGTGAACGCTATGCTATGGCCATTTTTAAATAAGTTGTCATTCAGACACAATTTTTTAAATCGTACGCTTTGCATTTTGCATAGAGTCGTAAACAGCTCTTTTTAAATGATGAATGTGCGTACCAATATAAGCCGAGTTCCAAATTCCCATGTTCATGCCCCGTTAACTTTTATATATTTTTATATCATGTGTACATATGAATGATGATGGATAATAAATAAATGTATATAAGTCGTTATACACGCGTAATTTATTTTTTAGTTACTAGCAATGTTACAGATTTTTAGTTTGAGATTTGAAAGGAATGGGAAAGGACGCTATATTGCTCAGTCTGTATATATTGCCATTCTGCCATCCGTGCATGCAACGTGAATTCCGACCATGCCATCAATTAATCATTCATTTGTGATTTTATTTTTGAAATGCTTCTGCAATCCATTTATGCTAACAGCTAGACAGAGTCAGATGCCATAATAGACTGAAAGCTCTTTCCAATGGAAATGTTCCATTTTATGTCAATCCTGCAGTCCCTACCTTGAAAAATGGTTTAAAATATTGATGAGAAGGTTGATATAAACTGGGCTTTGTTTGGTTTGATGCTTGAGCTTGTCACACAGTCGGTGAGATAAAATAAGGTTAAATATATTGTTTTTTGATTAGCTAGATTGCAATTGATGGATGGCATGAAAAAGAGAGACAACTCAGACAACGACAACAGAACCATGCCTTTTCATACTCAATATTAATATGATGTTTGAAATATGAAATGAAGCATCATTACATAATAATGACATAAATGATCAGGGGCGTGTTTCAGATAGAAAAAAATATTATGAAGCAGCAGAAAGTACGAGTCCATTTGCCTAAATTTTGTTTGTTTAAAAGAAAGGGACGTGTTTCAAAAATGAGTTGCACCCTGAGGAACTTAATTTTAAATGATGTTTTATTCAAAAGAATCAGAATAAAATCGATAGGTTAACTTTCCGTCTACCGTCTTTCTGATTACTTTGATTTTACATTTTTACAATTGAACCTGGAACTTTTATTAGCAAAGAAAATTGAAGATTATGAAGAGAAAGGAGATAAGAGATATACATATGTATAACACATGGAAAATATTATTTTCAATTTTACACTGAGGGTCCAAAAATGTAACTGCCAACTATATACTAATATACAAAATATACTATTATAAGGGTTGACTAATCACAGAGCAGTCACGACAGTACTTACTCTAGTACATTTGTACATTATAAAATATAAGTAACGCAATGAATATAATATGATGCTCTAAAATGTGAAATAAATAAAAATTGAGTTGTACAGTTTGAGTTTATGTGCATGCATGAATCTTGCGACAATGGCAATGAGATTTTCCCACGACTTCAACCATATCAAATTCGATCACGTTGTTGCGTATTTACGCTTTTGAAAGTAATGCATAATGCACACACACAACTGACACATCACGATCGGCAGACAGAAAGATTTAGCAATTCCTATATTCCAATGTTAAATGTTGATTGAAAATTAATTATGAAAATGCTTATTATGCTTTGTGAATTATGTTTTGCTTTCTGTGTAATAAAATATTACTTTGCAGTATTTTTTTATACTATAATAACCAGTTCTTGTTTTGATCGATATAGAAAACACAACTTGCCCCACTCTCCGTGCCCATGACCTAACCTTCCAATTTTCCTAGAGCGACTTCGTCGTAATTGATAAATTAAAACTTGGAGAAGATGCCATAGTTCATGTAGGTCAATGTAATCGGCTGTTCAAGCATCTCCTTATGATTTTTAATTGAATTACATGTTATGAAGAAGATGTTTTCAGATACAGAATATGCCAGAATATGTCAATGATTACGTAGTATATACTGTACGTAGTAAAAAGACTTGTAACAAGATTAAATTGGTACGGAGTATCGGCGTAAGGGAACGAGTGTATACCTTTTTTTAATTTAGTGATATTTTTAATTATTTTTTATCATCATGTTTACACGATTACAATTACACATTTCGCAGTACGTGTGTAATGCGTTTTATCCATTTTCTTCTCCTTAGGCTAAAAATGTATACATATTGGACAAATTTAGATCGTTTAGTCATGTAGACTTTTGCATTATATAACAAACCTTACATTGCAATTGCAATGAAAACATTTACCAATGATGAATGAGAGGCGGATTATCTGTATGTTTAGTATAATGTGTAATATGTTCATGTACCGTGTAAATTGCAAAAGACGAAAATCACTATAATCGCAAACCTCCATATTTTTTTTTCTTACGAAATAAATAATGGTTCATGGCACCGGATGCAAAATTCGGAGCCATACCATAGTGTCATTTTTCTTTACAATCACACAAAATTTAAAGATGTGGCGACCGATTGAAAGTTAATTATTTTGTCATAATTAACTCTCTACAGAAAAAAGGAAGCATAATTAAGGACAACTTGCATTTAAGAAAATGATCTACCAAACTAACTGATATGATTAGGACGAAAAAATTTTCGAAAAAGTTAATTAAAATTTTAATTACAGGTTAACTTAATGGTTAATTATCTCTCGGTCCCAGCCGAATGCAGTCGTTCTTAAGGGTGCAAGTCGACGGCAAGATTCTGTAGAGAACGAATCCGTTTGAATTTTGACTGCATTCCGCTGGGACCGAGAGATAATTAACCATTAAGTTAACCTGTAATTAAAATTTTAATTAACTTTTTTGAAAATTTTTTCGTCCTAATCGTATCAGCTGTTTTGGTGGATCATTTTTTTAAATGCAAGTTGTCCTTAATTATGGTCGCTATTTGCTATAGGAAGCTATTTGTGACAACATAATCATAACAAAAGAATGATGTAGCTCAATATGACTTTGTTGCTTTGTGTTGCAATATCGTGATTTTCGTCAAAAAAATGTTTTTTGCAGAACACTTTTAACTTCATGAATGACATGACAGATTCTTCAGTAAAATTCATCACGAATGCAAACTGATTAATTGTAAAGAAAAAAAACAACTCAAGGTCATCGTGTGAGTCGTGACTCATGAGTCCTTTCAATAATATCTCATCTTGCCCCACAAAGTTACAATGTGACTTATGACTGATCGCGATGATGAAGGAAGTAAAGTAACAAAATTAGTTGGAAACTGAAGCTGTCATCAATTGCTCATTTAATTCTATTTTTATGCAAATACTTTGTATGAGAAATATTATCCTTATCCTTTTTCCCGTTTCGTTTCATTCGTTGCAGAATAGCAATATTTTTTAATTCAATTTCAAGTATAAAAAATATATAATATCGATATATTGAAAAATTAGTAAACTTTGGGACAGCACATCAATTATTACTTATTACTAAAATCACGTATCGGATGAACATTTACTAATTTTCACTGCTCCTCTCCGCCTGAAGACAGTGAATGTCTCGTAAAAATTTGTTTCTCTGTTGGGTAAGTTTCTCATGGATGGGACACAGACGTCGTGTATGCAACTTTCCTGCTTCTATGTCCAAATCCTGGAAAAGCAACAAAGAAAATCACGTGAATGAAACATAAATATTAATCGTGGAGTCTTTTTCATAATATGATTTCATAATTCCAAAATACATAGGTATGTATGTACCTGCAACAGCATCGCATTTCTTTCCTGTGCTTTCACTTTCCTTTCTTGAGCAACAGCCCCCAGGTCTTCCGGTGTTTTAATTTCGGCCAAGTTTACAAGTCCACGGGACTTTGCTAACGCCTTTTTACGCTCCTCACTAGAACACATGCAAATTTGAAACACTATTTCAGTTTCACTACATTGTACCGTTGTCTCAAACATTAATCATTAGCTACCTGGTATATGGACTGTAAACAACTCATGACGATTTTTACATTAAATCAGTCCAGAGTCTGGACTCATGCAAGTTATGCAAGATTTATTTTGTAACCTGAAAACGGAATACCTATATTTTTCAAAATCTTCAATTTATTATCATTGATGGCCATGCATATAATAAACAAAAGGTCGAGAGAGAACTTTCTCACATAGCCCCAAATATTCCTTTCTTCATCTTCGGTTTTGTCATTTGTGCATTTTGATAAGGAAAAAATATATATCCGTGCATTGTCCATCGTGTATTTGTAATTTACGTTTTCAGTCCTACATTCGTGCCTAATATAATTTTGCTTAAATGAGAAAAATGACCTTCAACCTTAGCCTAGTAAAATCATATACCTATTACCTATGGGCTAACCTTCACTTTAAAATTTTAGTTTGAGGATGCAGTGCCGAAAGGTCGAGGGATTTGGGAATTTGGGAAGGGCAGCTGGAAGTTCAGAATAGGTCGGATTCATCTCAAGGTCGTAAAATGAGTGCCCTTAAGCATTGCAGCGTTTGTTTTATTTATTGTTAGTTGTTAGCTATTTAATGTGGGTACATTCTCATTGACAGAACAGTGAAGCTTCTGTTCATTTCAATGACAATTTCTGTCTATTTAGGTAAGTAGGTATGTTCTATTCTATGACCTATGTGGGTACAGAACTGCAGGAGCACAGTGAGCTGACAAATGAGAAGGGGACCTCGTTGTGTTAATTTTAACAAAAAACGGCAATACAATATATAATTGACTACGGTCAAATATGAAATACATGTACACTATGTGCCCGCCGTGCCCTTAACCGCTCTAATACTTGTAAGGCTTATTTACACGATTTGTCCCTTTCACTTTCACTTGTGTACGCTTCCGTGTGAAATCTCTTCCTTGTTTCAACATTTTATAATATGTATATTATGAATTTTTCCCAACGAGATAACAGTTATGAAGCCAAAAAATAGATGTCTTGTTTCATTATTTGCAGCTTTTTGTTTGAACATCGTAAATCGTAACTGCATCATTTTACTATTCATCACAATGTTCACCAATGCTTTCGCCTCTGGCTATGATTTTTTATTTATGCTGGAATATTTCAAGTCTAAGGACTAATAACAAACTTGAAAGATTTGGGACTTACATTTCTTTCATCTTCTTTTCAAGTTCCAATTCCTTTGCTAAGATATACTCCATCTTCGCACAAATGAAAACAATAAAAGTAAACTTATCTTTGATTATCTAATGATTTTGTTACATTAACGTATCTATCAAACTTGAGAGGATTTGTGAGGACGAGAATGTACATAAATTTTCAGGTTAAATACGTTCACGCAATGAATTTATCAAACATTTACTCATTTACATGAGTCAATTCAATTCACGCAAATGATTTTTTTTCTAAAAAGGTTAAAATTGGATAATAGTAGCTATGGTGATAGACGAGTATGAGTATGACAGGTGGATATTACTCAACGTGATAGGGCATGGGAATTTACTGCGAGCAATAGAAGGAGAACAGGGGAAGGAACGAATGAACGGACATTGCAAACAAGTGGTCTATTTTGACACTCGTGTTGCCTAGTTTCCAGGAAGTACGAAAGGAAGCCAGCAACAATGACGTGGAGGACAAGTATGATGTATTTCTATGATGAAAGGCTGAATGTATGAATGCTATCTGTTGTCAAATCCACTCTCGCTCTCATTCATATTATTTGAGATTTCTCGTAAACATAAACGCATAAATAAAGTTATTAAAAATTATTGCATGTCGGTATAGTGCAATGTGGAACATGTCCTTTAATATTATTATGTTTTAAGATAAGGACTTTGTATTATCGTTATTAAAATCATAGTCGATGGTACTAAATATGCAACCAACCATTTAAAATTTAGAATGTTTTCATTTAATTTACATAGAAAATCATACATGTTATAATCCAATTCTAATTGTTTTAAGTTATTTTAAATTAATGAAACAAACATGAATGCATAACAATTTTTGTAATTTTGCTTGCAACCAAAAAAGTATTTTAATTGCTAACAAATTATGGAGTAAGCCTTTTTGGGTCACGCGGAAACATGGATGTTTTTCTAATATTGTCGAGTCCCAGATACAGCATCGTTACTCTCTCCATTCCAATGCCACCGCCGGCATGTGGAGGGCATCCGTATTTGAATGCATCTATGTAGCTTTTAATTTTCTCCAGATCAACGCCATGATGTGCTGCCCTTTCTGAAAGAAACTGCAATAAGCAAAATTGAATTAGATTAAATTATTACCACACTATAAGTGAATGCATTAAAGTTCTCAAATTATTACTACACTACACGAGTGCAAATTACCTTCGGGTCATGAATACGCTGAGCACCTGATAAAATCTCTTCGCCGCGCATAAACATGTCGTAAGAATTTGAATATTTCGGATTGTTAGGGTCAGGCATGGTGTAAAATGGTCGGACTGCAAGAGGATATTTGTCTAAAATGAAGAAATCGGTGTCATACTTGGCTTTCACCAAGCGCCCCAGTAGTTTTTCATTCGGTGTCGACAAGTCGTCCTCGTCACCCATTTCCACCCCAGCCTCTCGCAGCATTTGCAAGGCTTGTGGAAACTCAAGTTTCAAAGGTGGGTCCAAAAATGTAAACTCCTCAGCCGGATATTGCTTGTTCACTGATTTTATTTCTTCAGCATAGTTGTCGCGAAGTCCACGAAATATCTCAGTGAATGTATCAGCTATTGTGTCCACAACCTTTTAATAACAAATTAATGACATCAAAACATTATCCCTAGTTAAAAAATAAGATAATTGCAAGACATTGAATTGTGAAGAATCCAACCTCATGATAATGCGTGTCAAAAGCCATTTCCAAGTCCAGCCCAACAAATTCCGTCAAATGACGATGTGTATTGCTGTCCTCAGCACGAAAAACTTTAAAAGAAAACCAATGCAATTAGTTTGCAATCAAGCCATTGTACATCCTATAGTCACTCGATAAGACGACGAAAATACTGATTTGTGAATACTGAGCGAAACTAACCTGAGCCAATGGTGTAAACCTTTTCAAAATCAGAGGCTATGGCCATTTGCTTGTATAGCTGAGGACTCTGAGCCAAAAACGCAGAAGTTTTGAAGTAAGACACCGTAAATACGTTGGCTCCGCCCTCACTTGCAGCAGAAATAATTTTTGGTGTGTGAATTTCCACAAAATTCTGATGATACAAAACCAAAACATTCAAAACGTGATTACCCTGCCATAGTGGATATTACATCCATTTAATTTGTAAGCCTTAAACTATACCTTCTTCTCCAAAGCTTCTCGGAAAAGTTTGCACACTCCTGCCTCAACGCGAAATATGGCTTGGTTAGTTGGAGTACGTAAATCCAAGATGCGATTGTCGAGTCTTGTGTCCTGATTCACTCGAATATTCAGGGCATCTTCATCCCCCTGAAAATTTTGGTGTATTTATATATTAATAAAATGCCTTTCTATATTGTAAATGTAAAAAAATATTTAAAACTCACTTCTTCAGTTACGGCTCTAGAAGCGTCCTCAATCTGCAAAGGAAGCCGCGGTTCAGCAAGACTTACAACCCAAAACTCTTGGCAAATAAGCTCGACATCGGATTGAGTACACGACTCAATTGGTTTGGGAACGGTCTGTATCAAGCCTTTAACATCAACGATGGACTCCTTCGGGATACTGTTTGTAAAGAAATACAAAAACCGAGGTTATTCTCATATTTTAAAGCAGTTCAATTAAAGTGTGTAAAATGTTTTAAAAAATTGGCATACTTTGCGACAAATTTCAAAAACTGCTTGCTGGTTTTATCTCCCACTGCGATGATTCCTTGAATGGTGCTCCTTCCTTGACGCAATACAACAAAGCATTGCTTCCCCTTTGCCCGACTGGTATGCAGGCGTCCTCTGATCCAAACCGACTTGTTAGCAAGTGACACGCCAATATCTTCAACTTTGGTGACGGTCCTCTGAGTCTTTTCTTGAGACTGGTTCATAGGTCGCTCACCGTACGTGCCTTCGGACACGTCTGGCTCATTGGAGACTTCTTGAGTCTGGCGTCCTGCCTATTTAAAATGATGGAGCATTTTAGTTAACATGACTGTTTACAGGAAAATCTTTCCTCCAAATTAAATACTACTTTATTTAGTACTTTACCTGCGCGGCTTCCTTTTTTGCAGCCTTTTCTGCATCTTTTGCTGCTTTCTTCAAAGCCTTCTTGGAAGGTGCCCTGCTCAACAAATAAAAAAATGATAACCAATTTTAGACTTATGACACACTTCTTAATTGACACGCACATACATGCACAATTCCTATTTCCCGTTTAAAGTTTTCCCTAATTACAAATGTCAGATTACTCAAGTATGACGATTAGTATGGTACAACCGTACCTACTGTCACGTCACTACTTAGGTATTTAACACCTGTTAATATTACATTTGGTTAAATACTCTCATGATTTATATGAATATCTCCCTTTATTCCTTACCCAGCTGCTTCCGGGGGGTCTTGGTTAGCATTGTCACCAGTTCCAGTGCCCATATTTTCCTATTCTCCAGTTGACAGCAGCGCAGTTCTTGAAGAAAATTAAAACGATTGCCGATGCGCAATGCACAGAGGTGGTCGTACAAGAACAGTATTCTGTGAACGGCCGGATTCAATTGACTTTAAGGCAATTATGCTTTTTAATTAGTAAATTGCATCATACGGCAATAAACGAACACGAACGAGAATGAATAGAGTGTGTAAAGTAAGTAAGCCGGTGGATTGTGCAGCATTGCAATTTTTTCCGTATTGGAAAAGTACACTGCCCATGTGATTGATGTGACTTAAAATATCACCAAAATTACTCGAATTACCCCATCCACGGAGCCGCGAAAGGATTTCCAGGCTACACGGCTGACTGTAGAATCTTTTCGTGTGGAAACAACAAATAACCTTTGGAACCCTTCAAGCTGTAAATATCACCTGATCATAACCTAACTAACTAACTAACTGAATTGAGGTAAGTTAAGCTAATCTATCAATGGAGAAGAGAGATTGTCATATTACTAATCAGTGTCATTACTGGAAACAATGCCGTTCTTTCTCTATTTTCACTAAAATTACTTTAATTACTGGAATGAGGTTTAAGCTCAATAAGCTAATATTTTTGGAACTATTATTATTTATTTCAGGTTTAAAGACGAAGGTCACTAGTCCGTGCCAGTGATTGTTGAAGGTGGTAGCAGTTTAAAGAAGATTAAGGAGCAACCATTATTAATTTAGCATGCGGAAAACTGCCAGGCCGTCGCATTTAGTTGACATCTTTCATAGAGGATTTGTTTTTGGGTGTCTGGGATTAACTGCTTTTGGATTTTGGATTGGAGGGTCGAGATTTTATAACTACATCACCGTTACAAGACCTCAGAGATTGGCTGCTAAAGAACAACTCATCAAAGCGGACGAGGAAGAGCTGAAGTCGTAGCCTGTGTTTTACATGCCTTTTTTGACGCCCATGATTTGTTAGTAATTTTTCCAAGAGATATTATTTTTAAACGCAATTTGGTAGTTTTTTTTGGTCGAGTTAGTTTGTTGTAATTGTAGACGCATTGAAATTATACTACATAAAATACTTTTGTTTTTTTGTTAAATACTTTCTTCTCTGTGTAATATGTCGCTTCTTAAGAATTTAATGTCGCCAACGTGTGGAAGATTTGTGGGACGACAGTTTTGTAGAAATATTGTTATTTCTCAGCAAGTACATAAGTCATCGTTCCGAATGGCATCTTCATCTGCTGCCGAATCACTTTTAAAAGATAGCAACGCAGCTACGAAGTCTCTGCTGAAATTAGGTCGACTTAATCATGTTGCAATTGCGACTCCAAATCTGGAACAAGCTACCGCTATGTATAGGTAAGCAATAAGAGGAAATGGAAATTAATTTCAAATGTCTAATGGTCAATGCAAACTCCTTATATAGAGAATGTATGTAAGACTAGATTTTCAAAAATTAATATAGGGATGTTCTTGGAGCAGACGTGAGCAAGGCGGAAGACCTTCCAGAACACGGGGTGACAACCGTGTTTGTGAACCTCGGAAATACCAAGTTGGAACTTTTACATCCATTGGGCGAGAAATCTCCAATTCAGGTATGCAAATGTCTTACATGGAAGGATGTTTCAATATTGAAGTCTACGGTAAACAGTAGACAATCACATAATATGTCATTTCTTACTGTCTTTGTATCATGCAGAATTTTCTGGACAAGAACAAAGCTGGAGGAATCCATCACGTATGCATCGAAGTAGATGACATTTACGGAGCTGTGGACAGTTTGAAAAGTTCAGGGAAAATCAGAATTTTAGACCCAAAGCCAAAAATTGGTGCACATGGGAAACCAGTCGTGTTTCTCCATCCAAAGGACTGTGGCGGTGTTTTGATAGAACTAGAACAAGCCTGAGACATTTTCCAATTCTTTTTTGAATTACGTAGTATTCGAGTAAATAATATCAATACTTAATTCATCTTTTTGAACTTTGTTTTTGGTCAGTGATTTGGTTATAGTTAAGTCAAATCATAAGTCAATAATATTATTAACGTAATTGTTTCCAGAAAAACGGACACGATAAGTGATGTACTTTGCTTGAGCAGGGAGACTTTGAACACGCTTGTATAATGTAGTATAAAAATGAAATAAAATACGTGAGCGCCAAGATAAATTCCAGTAATTAAAAAGTACGCATAAAATTTTCCATTTAAATATTTTATTTCCGGATTTAATATCATCATTACAATTTATTACATTGTGGATGAATTATTCGCGTTTGATGAACCACCTAATTAGGACATGTGTAAATTTAACTAGTACACAGTATAATATATCAGAAGATTCTCAATTATCGGTAGTAATTACTATACATGGTTGTATTGTAATGGTAGATGTGGTAAGTCGTAAATGCTTATTATGCTTACCTATACGCGTATGTTAAACGCTAACTGCAGAAGTAGTAAATAGTATACTTATCGTCATCATCATATCAAGCAGATAGGTAGACAGCAGCAGTCCTTTAATGTGCTACAGATTTTATGAATTGATTGTTCATTATGTGATAGGTGGGTAAAAGGTAACATTTCGCATTTTTTTAAATTACTTTTTTAACCACAAAAAAGCTTTTGTGAAATCGTCTATCACCGCCAAATGCAGCCCCTTTACATTTTTTACTCGCTATGATCTAGTCAATTCAAAAATCACCTTAAATTGCAAACTTTACAAACTATCACTTACATATTTTTGTTATTATGAATAAGAGTACTGAAGAGCTCAGAGAGAAACATATAGTTCATAATTAGTACTATATTCACAAAGTAAACAAGTTATCATCATCGTAAATAAATAATTACATGAACTGGACGAGATAAACTAGAAGTTATTTACAATTTACGCCGGCAACATTTTGTGATATACCTTTTATGTTGCTACTACTTTATAGCCCGTCTTCAATATAACTATATATTAATTACATAAATATAAGTGGAGCAGGGGAAAAAGGGGTAGCAGTAATATAAAATTTCCTTTTTATTAATTCTATAATATGCCTAATTACAAATTACATTACAACACGACGATTTACTTTTTGATTTTTTTTGTATGAAATCGAACGTACTTAATTGTAGCTTAAATATCATGTTCTTTAATATTTCAATTCTACAGAAAAACTACGCAGGTCATCATTGCTTTCATGAGATTTCGCTTTCAATATTTTACTCACGGTTCGACCAGCAAAACTATAGCCTTTATTTTTTTTTGTAGGTGTCTTCGGTCGAGCGAGTGGTCAGGTCATGGTTAAAGAGATTCAGATTCAAGAAACAACGATTTGAAAGTACATTGTACGCATATTCGGTTCTCTCGCTTCCTCATCTAATAATTGAGATGAACTAATGAAACAGTATTATTTTTTCAGATTTAAAAAATCACCTTTTTTTGATTTCCATCTTCCATTTCCTTAACACGGTTAGAAATTTGAATTTGACAAAAGCATCATTATATAAAATAGACAGACCACTACTTGAAGTAGATCAATGAACCAATACCATTTTTGTAACGACGACTCATCATCTATGTATGTATATTGGTTTAAGTATTACCACAAATGTTACCCCGTTGCCGTTTTTTAAAATTATTACAAACAATGCCGACAGATTCTTTGTTACGTCTACATTTTCGTCCAATGCATATTGAGCCCATCTAACGACATATTTAACGACGTCTCTCGTGGTACTTGAAACTTTCATAGTAATAAATATTCTAAGAAACTCTGATCACTCTTTTCTCCACTCCAACCTATTCCATATTCCTTCCTTTCTCTATACATACATTAATCGTCTGAATACGTTATAGCGGTAGAGCGTGCGCCGTGCGCTTGTGTTTAAAAAAGCCACACACAAAACCGTTACTTACAAACGATTGAAACGATTGCAGTATTTAGAGCTGTGAAGTGAAAAGAAGCAGGAGAACACAATAATTGTATCAATTTATCTCTATAAGTACGCGTGTGTGAGTATATTATGTGTAGTATTAACATAGCGAAAATAAAATTAAATGTAAGCGTTTCTAAAAGAGGTTTCATATTGATTACATTTTAAGCGTTTCTACGAAAAGCAGTGAGGCTAGAGGGCCCGAGCATTTAAGTTAAGAAATACATACATCAGAGCAAGAGAGCATCAATCAGGAACTAAAAATACTGAAATGATTAACAAATTAAAGTAAATGTTGAAAACAAATCAAACTGTGTTTTTTGTTAAACTGAGGAATATAAAAAAGGTTCTCGTTTATTTGCGTCTCTAAAAAACAGTAAACAAAATGAGTACAACTAAAAATTAAAATGCTGGTGTTTGCTTACAGACTTATCGATTTTCGGTTAATACAAAAACTCAGAATCAACAAAACAAATACATATACTTACAATAATAATATAATAATTATTAAACCAACGTATTAAATATTTATGTACAGGTTATATACTTACAAGTTTGCTTGTTCTTCATTTATGTACGCGTTACGTGACAAAATATGTAGTAGTATGAAAAACCGAAATCATCAACGACAACACAAACAACAACTTAATCATAATAAATTAATCACCATAAATAAAATATTCTTACAGAGCAATACTATTTAATAGCAGCAGCAGGTTAGACAATAATTTTTACCCCGTATGTAGAGTTTTTTCTTTAAACCATCACAAATTATTCAGTCCGTTCAGTCTAAAACAACTAAAATACTAATACAAAATAGTAGTGGTGTTTCAGCACATTCTCTGAGAACAACTTAACAGTTAGGTTCGGTAGTAGTAGTAGGTATTAAATTACTAATTCATAAATACATATCGCAACATAATACATCAAAACATTATTGGGCTAAAAAACCAACAATCATTTTTTTCTTCAAAAATTCCTGACGAGTGAATACTAAATCAGTGTAAAAGTAGAGTGGCACCGGTTTCCTATAAATAATATACATATTTTTTTAGTATTGTAGCTGTTTTGTATATTATGATGTTGTTGAATGTAGTAGAGAACTATTTTTTTTTCGATAACACCTGAATGATTAATAGAGGTGATTACAACGCTGGAGTAGTAGAGACACATAAAAACCTACTTCCAGATTATCCCAATACAATAGGACTAACAAAACGTAGGAAATATCCGTTTAAATGCACCAAGTTAAATAAATATACTAAACTTAAGATCGACGACTGTTACGGATGATTGACATTGTCAATTTGACAACTTATAACGATAAGCAATGATAATATTATTTCTACGGTGGTTGAATAGCAAAATGCCATTATCGGGGAAATAAAATAAATATAAATTCCGTTCGGTTCACTGGTTCGAAGTGACGGTACATCCTAGACGCAAACAGTAAAATGCTCATTATAATTATTGTAAGGAAACGGGTGTATCTTTACTGCTACGTTAGTTAACAATTAGGAACACATTCTGAAACAAATAATGAGATTACAGTACGTCACCATCTAATGCGTATTTTAACTAGTAGCCGTAATAATAACAAATGAGTCATATTTTTTGCTACTAAAAAGTTTTCCGGTACAAATTTCAAGTCTATTAAAGTGCATGAGTCAATATGGATGTAGTAATATGTAGCCGCGTTTTATTCCTTTTGCTACATATTTAAATGCTTCAAATATTACAAACTAGCTAACAAAAAATAAACACTAGAGTGTACAAACAGGTAGTAATGATTATTATTTATAGTTCTGCTTCGTCATTGTTAAACATAAAATCTTGTACTTTCTTCTCAAAGTGCTGAAACACGCTTATACGCACTCATCAATCAACGCAAAACGCAGCTTTCAAAACAAGCACATTTTACAAATCCGTTTATTTCTTTATAACCCCACCTCTGGCTTATAAAAGAATACCTGATCCATCAAACTTTGGCGGATTTTTGCCATAAAATATAAAAATTGTACTTGGTAATAATGTGGAACTTTCTAATTTGCAATTTTAACCGAGAATTATTTAATCGAAATCTTTGCTACCTTATTAGTAGTATTAATGCGTCCTGCTAAAAAGTATGCGAAATTCTTAAACTGTAGGTTAGTTAAAATGCATGAAACGTAATCTGTTTTTTACGCCCTACGTTGTAAGTCCTTATGGCGGGTTTGCTTAATGGAACGACTGAGATTTATGAAGCATAATGCTTCAAACATTAGAAAATTAATTGAAGGTAACTGATAATTGGTATTGAATTACATTTAAACTGTATAAACAAGAGATTTATACGTTTCATGAAAGAACGCTATGTGCATAAGTATCTTGACAATTTTAACCCATCATCATCTATGTAAAAATGATTCAGATTGCAAGCAACGCCTATGTAAACCTGACCGATTTAATGATACTACATAAATAGTCGTAACTTTGGCCTGTCTGATGGTTTCCAACTGCCATTTTTCACTGTTCAGTTTAATAATAATATATTACTACTATTAACTACATAACGAGAATTTTTCTACGGAATCCCCCAAAATGTTTACTCACATTTGGCAAAGACTGAACTTGGAAAAATCAAGACTGATTCCTATCATTCATTATTAGCTACTTACTGCTTTCAATGTTATGTTTCATTAAATTGCTTAAAGTTTTACGTTCTACCAAATCTAGAAAATACGACATTCTCTAATACCCCATCATCATCAATTAGTACACCATAAATTGACTTTTAAAACGGTAGATTACTTATATGTACCTATTTATATAAATGTTCGGTAGCGTAAAACAGTTTAATACGGATGGTAGCCTTAACTAGCTCAGAATTGATTGGAAATAGAAATAGACTCCGGCTGACTTGATCGAGGAAAGTTTGGAAATATATTGGCAAAGAGTGAATAGTCAATATCATTCACATCGAACTCTAAGCCGGTCATCCCGAGCTCTTGTAAGTCATTCCTACCAAATTTGTGATCACTCATGCGGTTATCGGGAAACAGCTCTGTGAAATCAGCTTCCGTAAGCACATTGTCTTCCAGCAGCCGACTCGCTTGGCTCTCAATCTCAGGGTCAATCTGTAGCTCAAAGCTATGTTCCAGATCATCCTCAGAAAACTCACAATCTACAAAATTAAACGTTCACATATTTTAGGAATCACGCTGTACAACTATGCATGTACTTTAATTTTTATTTCGCTCAAACTCTAATATTTATGCCTTGCTTCTTACCTGGTTGACTTGAAGTGGAATGTTCAAAGGTGGAGTCAAAGGAAGCATCAGTGATCACACCATCCGGAGTACCGGCATTTTCTGACGACCCCACAGAATTCAGCACCGTTTCCAATCCCTGATTGCGATGGGATGACACAGAGGATGAGAGTTGTGAATGACCTAAAATGTCGTGAAGTTCGCTATGAGTGTCATTCATCGCATGTCCATGATTTAAATTCTGATGAGCAGATGATGGGATTCTTCCATCGTGAGACGGGGATGATTGACCATTCAAAGACAAACCCAGATCAGTCTCCAAAGCTGTCATTTCACTCAATTCCAATCTTTGTTTCTTAACAATACTTCCATCAACCCTTTCCGTATTGTTGATATTCAAAGAGACGGAATTCTCGTTCAAGTGGACACCGCCGCTTCCCAAGGAATTTTCGGGGGATATAAGTAAAGCGTCGGCTCGTTTGAGCTTCCTTTTAGACGCTACAGCTGGAGACTTTGATTTCGACTCTTTGGTGGTAAATTCTGCGAGAGGTTTGTCCTTCTCCTTTTTATCCAAGTTATCTGATCCTTTTGGACTGTACAATGCTTCCACAACTTCCTTCCCCTTCTTACCGGGTCTCTGCTTAGGGGCTGCCTTATCCTTTGGAGTACTAGCTTTGCTGCTTTTACTGCTTGATTTACCCTTTTTGAACTTCTGATCCGAAACAGCAGTTTCAATTTTGATGGTGGTGGGTAGCAATCCGTCATTATCCACAAAATCGTAGTCGTCATATTCACGCTGCTTATCAGGTTCAGATTTCTCCTCCACCTCAATTTTCACCGGCGAACAGAGAGCTGGCAATTTTAAGCTACTATCTCCCAACAAAACTTGAGCACAAATACTAGCGTCAATTCTGACACATCTCAGTAGAGAATCCCTCAACTTCTTCTTCCCACTTCGTTCACACCTCTCACTGAATTTACAAGCTTTCTTAATGGATTTATATTGTGATTTGAAAGAATGTCGGACATGAGCCAAAAACTCGTGCCTATTTTTCAATTCTCTATCAATACTGATGCAGTGGTCATTACTATTAGCAGAATTAGGATTACTACAGTTAATATTATTATTACTCCCTGACGTAAAGAGAACACCACGGTCACTACTATTAATGTGCTGATGATTATTTACGTTTTCACTTTTTTTGTCGCCAGCACTGTCAACGCCAGCTTCATTTTCTGGTGAAGCGGGAGCCAGTTGCGGTTCGGTTTTTATAATAATACTATTATTACTACGAGTTATAAGGGGCGGAGAAGATGAAGTAGAAACAATCTCACTTTTGCTATTGTTTGCCGTAGCAGAAGACTGAGACGCCAAGTCGTCTGGAGCAGGATGATTTGTCGCCAGCAATGAAGACGTAGGTGAACCTTTTGGGACGCTGCTGCTGCTGGCATTCGATTTTGTTTTATTTGTTGCTACCGCTAAGCGTGGAAAAACTCGTAATTTTGCATCCCCGCCGCCGATCCCGTCGTTTAAAATGGATGTGCTTCCTCCTCCGGAACCCAGTAAAGACTTATCTAATTTTTTAAGCGTTTTCAATTGCTCGAACTGAAGAATTTCTTCGCTATCATGTAGATTATTGAGCTCACTCTCTGCGAATCGAGTGATGGATTTTAGCGTTCGTGACCCCACATTGGCTGGAGAGGTGGCGTCCGCTGTAGCAGCATTGTTCCAGCAAGTACTTTTACTTTTGGAATATACCTTGTTGTTGTTGTTTGCATTGCCATTCATACAAATGGTAGTGGGAATAATAGCTGTATACACGTTCCTATTTTTGTCGGTGATCTTTTTAGTTGTGAAATTTGCTGCTGAATTATTATTATTACTGAAGCCGTTGTGAGACTTGACATTTTTCGCGTCTTTTGTGGAGTTGTAGCTGGTCTCTCGCAATTTTGATGACTTCCCTTTCCCAATAAGGGATCCCGCCGACAGCCCATTCTTGTAGGAGAAGACGTCTGTCACGTCCGACGACTCTTCTTCAAACTTGAAAACAGCACCAGGATCCTTCTTACTGTTTGTTACAGTGGGGGATTTGTCTGTTGTACTGGAACTGTGGTTGGTGTCATGCTTGTTAGCAGGATGAACTTTTGATTTTCTTTCGGTTTTCGGTATAATCCCAACTACTTGCATGTGACTGTGGCAGTATCCCCTGTCCTGACTCGTAGGTATGGCGTTTAGACATTTTTGACTATTGTTCCGTGTTACGTAACTGCACTGCTTGAAGGGAGCAGATTTATCTTCCAAGATATGCCTGCAAATAGATAATTCATAGGTTTAGTCCTAAAAAATTTCGTAGCTGCCTTGCAAAAATTTGATTTCACAAATTTCCTGACTAGGAACATTACCTGATACAAAATGCGTAGCCATTCAACCGTCTCTGCCTACATAATTTTCCAGAGTACGAACAAAGCGGCTTATTGTCCGTTGGACTAAAATGGATGTGCTTTCCCTCAAACATCAGATACAATTCTTGCGTATTGCGATTTTGAAGTTGACAAGCTGTTACGATTGTTTTACGTCTTAAACTGCTTTGAGACTAGACTCCAGACACCACAGTTGTTTTAGTAGTTTGGAATGTCGTTGCTACTTCGTCGTCACCATACACGCTGAACTGAAGTCCAGTAAAATCAAAATTGTCCACATTTTTCTCCACAAACACCTGAGTTGCAATCATTGAAATTCAGTAAGAACTTACTTTTTAATTGGCTAATTTATACAAAGTTAGCATATAAAGGTGTGAGAGCAGCAAGTAGTGAAGAATGAGTAGGGTTTTGCTGTTGGTTGTGTATGCTGATAACATAAGCCTATAAAAAGAAAGCAAATAATAATTAGTAATTTTATAATTTACTGAAGAGTCCAAATTAATAAAGTTCCTTGGATTTTTTCTTACCATTAAATACAATACGGATGATTTGCATGTTCCCTAGCCTGTAATTGGGACATAAATCAAAGATGAGCATTTCACGGTCACGATTTCAAGTCACAAATACATATTAATAGTAACAACTGTTCATTTAAGTTATAAGAAAATGATGATGCAATTAGTTTCATTAACCTGGCAATATGGGCGAAAACGGCAACACAGGAAGATGATGTGGGCTTATTCGGCCATCGGTAAATTGCTTGAATCACTGTACATATATTTTCTTTAATTAGTCATTAAAATAGCCCTTTAAAAGTTCCATTATCACAATCAATCGAGTTATTTCATGGCTGTTTTATTGCACTCACGATTATGGTGCGATGTATGTTTGGTACAAAACTGGAGACAAAATTAGTTGAGAATTGTGAATGGTAGCGATTCTCCACTAATCGAAAGACTGGAAATTGTATTAGTTTTAGCGCATAATATCATCTATCGTCTATAAAAAATAGTTTAGTCAGTTCTAGCAGGGATTCCACTTGACTTCACTAACTTTCACTCCGACTCTTCATCCTTCCAACATCGGTATAAAACGACCTACGTAAGATATATCAACAAAGATACAATTACACCACTAATTGCAAATTATTATCCCACCTCCATTAAAAATATATACAATTTTCAAGTTTATTCTCACACACCAATAAACTTACAATTCACAATTAGCAGCAGCACACACATAAACACCTATTCTACTTTAATGGATGATCGTAGCGTACAAAATACGTTAAAAAGTTGCTCTTTGCCATTAACTGACGGCCTCATCATTTGTCATTCTTACTGAAAACTGCATAAATTAGTGTAAAAAATTACATCACACTGACTTCACGCCAACGAAATTCACAAAAAATAATAATATACATAAATACAAGGTTTCTAAATAAAAAAATTATCCTTCACAGCGACTACTATTTAACTGACGGTACTATATCTTGTACTCTTAACAAGTAAACTAATGTTGAATGTGCCATTAAAGAGTGTTATTTTTTGTGGCGAAAAATAAAATGTATCATTATTTTAGTCTAATAATAGTCAGTTGTGGTAGTGGTAGCAGTAAATACACACATCTTGCAACATAATCCATTTTTATTTCGTACATTGGCAAGATTACCACGGCTTTGCTAAAGCGAGCGGAGATGTGAAATTATAAACCCTGACTTTGTATATATAGCTATCTATCTATCTCTCGCAACCAATTTCATAATATATTTCCAAATATTTTTTATACCACACACTTCAGTCAGAGTCAGAGAGCTTTGAAATATACGGGAAAATCTTTCAGAAGTAATATGTCATATTGCACGAATATATGTATTTACATATAAGTTTTTTATACAAAATATTTTCGTGACAAGAAAACACCTCATAAAAATATCCCTACATCTCATCACATCTCTCAGTTCAGATCAAGCAAAAGGTAGTATAATAAAATGGCATAATTTTTCATATACAAAAAAAAACTCTTATAAATTCTTATTTTCTTTTAGGGATGTACATTCTTCTTTTATATCAGCTATATATATTGCCTATATTCGCGTTCCACCTGAACATATGGCTTATAAAAAAAGATAAGCAATAAGCCTGTGTGAATAGGCAATCTATGTAGAATAGAGCGATATAAAAATATACTCGCAGTATATTACATACCATATATGTACGAAAATGTACTTAAATTCCGTATTCGTAGCCGAAAAATTGTGCCCAGTTTTAGCTATTAGGCTAAGGCAAACAAGAGAGTAAACATTAAACAGAGATGTGCTTCGGCTACAGCTTTACTTTTTTAGTACAGAAATATTTTTGTACACAAAATATTTCCTAATGTCACACTCACACACAAAAAGGGTATACTGAATGCCTATAATATATTATACGAATATGGAAAAAAGTATGTTTCACTTACTGATATTTTTTACTACTTTTTGATTTGCTATTTCTGTATTTCAACTCGGTATACAATGGAATAATATATATATTTTTTTATTCGCAATGAAGCTCATTAAAAATGCATACAATATAATCTAAAACATGAATCTATTTTTATTTGTTGGCATTTTAAATGTGTAATGCGTGTAATACACGATGGATTATGATGATTTTATGGAACTGGAATTTTTCCATTTCATTCACAACTTGTCCGACTCCGACCGTTCTGCAGTTGACGCCGATCCGGTAAAATAGCCAGAACGAACGGTTGCGTTGCACAAGCGAACCTAGCCCATGAATTTCTTCAAAACGCACATCTTCAAATTCATTGGTTATAAACTTTTTGTTTTTGCATGCACGTCATTTTGACCATTTAATGATCGAAATTGTGAATATGTGAGGAAAAAATAACTTTGATCATATATCATTCAATGATTTCATTAATTTTAAAGCTATACGTACTGGAAATCACGGTCTTTCATAAAAATTTAGAGTTGGGGCAATGTTTGACACTTTGACAATTATGACTTGTCACTCGTGTATGACAAATGATAGTATCCGGCGGATACTATCCGGTTTTTCCCAGTACCTTGGACAATCTAATCTTCTCCAATAAGCTAAATAAAAAGCTAGTCTTTACAGCAAGTATTAGCGAAACCGGAAGATCATTTCCGTGACTTCGTTGAAGCAAAATCTATTTACTACGAATACATAGCACCTGTCAAGATAGACTCACTGGTAAAGTTTGATGACCCTATGTGCATCCGTATTAGGGTCAGAGGCTCAGAGGTCAAAAAGTCGTAAAAAGTGTCCTCGATGGATCCGTCCTACAGGTAACAGGATTAAAGAGAGAAACAAAATCATTTTGTATATTATTTAGAAGAGGATTACGCATGTAGAACTTTCTTCGCCTTTTCAAAATTTTCAAAATCTTGTCTTTAAAATCGACTTTCTCACAATGCCCCATAAGTAAGTTCATCCAACAAGCCCAGGTCGAGAGATGTAGGAAGGGGCAAAGTGAGAAAATCGATTTTAAAAACACGGTTTTGAAAATTTTGAAAAGGTGAAGAATGTTCTACATGCCATGCGTAATCCTCTTCGAAATAAAATACAAAAAATATTTTGTTTCTATCTTTAATCCTTTTACCGGTAGGACGGATCCATCGAGAACACTTTACCAGTGAGAGTCTATCTTGACAGGTGCTATGTATTCGTAGTAAATATGATATAAAAAAAGTCACAGAAATTACCTTCCGGTTTCGCTAATACTTGCTGTTTAGAAGTGACTATTCGAGCAATTCAGGTATGCAATATTAGCTATGATCATTTAGGAGACTAGGAGAAAGAAAAACAATGACGATAGAAGAGTCAGCATAATTGACGTGTTTGACATCGGATTACGCTAATTAGTTAATAATGAGTCATTATTAATGACACCGGGGTGCAAGCAGCTTGAGCTGGCTATAAATAATCATAAGTTAACAACATAGCATGTGACTTTTCTTTAAATCACGCCATATCGCGGTGCAAGGACGTTTCATGATTTTTGCTTCTTATTTTAGCATCATTAAAAAGCGTATCAAATCAACACGCTTCCAGCACGCATCGTTCCAAATTCCAAGAGGCCAAAATCAAGCACCAACTTTTCATCTCTAAACTTTTCATACTACGCATTTATGACAGGACGCTCTGATTTCGCTGATCTATTCTTACCCTGATTAACTCATAATTGTCAACCTACTAACCACACTTGTCATCTCAATCAAGTCAAAGTCATGAAAGTTAGGATAGTAAAAAATACATACAGACAATGAACAGAATAGGAAGGAGCGTTTCATGCAAAAAGTGCTGAGATGGGTGTGGCATCAAGTCAGCCATAACACAACCTCATTTAAGTCAATTACTTTAATGTTTTAGTCCATCAATCCCAAAAATTAAGTAATCAGATCACTTTAATTTCGGACCTGAATGCAATTTCTGAATTAGTCCTTCATGGAGTGCCAGATAACCTTTGAGAAGTGCTGGTGATGCGACGCAGCTGTCCGGTGCTGCTGTCTATGCTGAGGTGTGAAGTGGCGAAGTAGCTGAGTAGTCTACACACAGCCGTACGTAAATACGTAGGTCAATCAGATGATAGGTTTTGCTTAGTACACATTTTTATTATAAGGAAGCTTATAATAATCTATTATTATACTACGTATGCTTATGAGCAAAAAAGGCACTTCATAAATTCGCAACTTGTTAATATTATTTTATTTTCCTACTCCGCTGCTGCTGCTTGTTTTTTAGTTTAGAAATTTTCAAGTTGTTTGCAAATATATTTGCGAGTGTTGTTGTTGAGGGAAAACTGTTGGCTCAGATGTCCCTTTCTGATTTATTCACTCACTTTCCTTGTAAAGATAACCAATAAGATGAGCATAAGATAACTTTAGACAAGTTTTCAGTTTAGTGGTGGAGACTGATGAGATGTTTGATTTTGTGATTGTTGTGAGGTAGTTCCTGTTTTTTCTATTTTTTGTATCTTTTGTCATAAGACATTATTTAATGATGGAGATCGTAAAGTAACCTGATATAGGTTGTCAAGAAATCAAGACATATTCTTCACCTCCACCGCCACGCATTGACTTCCGTTTAAGCGTGAAATTATGCGTGTCGTGTGATGCGCTGTTAGCAGCTGTGAAATTAAGTCAGTTAAAGTTATAACTAAGTATTCATAAGGCGAGTTTTTTGGTTTTACGTGGAGACAGGAGGAGGCTCCGCACCAGGTAGGTATTTGTCATCAAATAACTCACTAGTTACTAGTTACTGTCACTCAAAAACACTTTAATTGTGATGTAGGGAATAATATAATTGAGCTGCTAACTTAAACTGATTCACGCTTTGCTTTCAGGTACACGTTATCCGTTATACTGGTAACTGACCTAGGAACATAAAGTCAATGTCACAGTCGTGGTTCCAGCCCGCTTTATTTGTGAAACGAAACTGTAATTTTATTTCTAAAAATATAATCAAAAGTTCTTATTAGAAAATGTTTGACCAATTCGCAAATAATTTATCGTATCATAAATCAATATTTCATTTGCTTTTTCTCTAATTTCAGCGCAGTACCAAAAAGAAGTATCAGCAACGACATAGTGAGAGGAACTCGGTGATAACGCTAAACGTAAAGGAATAGTTTACAAGTTGCAAGTAACTTTTAAAAGTGTCAATTTGGTGTAATTAGAATTTTTAGCGTATTGTAAGTGCATTAACAAAAGTACGGATGGATGTATTTGTAAATCGGAGCACAATGACTAACTTGGAAATAATATTTTACAAGCTCTATTGTTTTAACTAATTAAGATACAAACTTGTCAGACTGGAACTGGAATGCCCGCCACCAATATTCTTGATTTCCATCCAGGACCCGAAAAACCTCAAAATTGTATTTGTATTAGAAAAATTCCCGAAAATCAATGTAGTGTGACAGTTACAAGTTGTAGTGGATATTTAAGTAATTTTGTAAATCATCTTTGCTCACTTTTGTTCTTCAACCAGCTCGATTATGCTTCTTGACTTGTGGGAGTGGTTCTTGCTTATTAATGATGGAATAGATCTGGTATTCTCAAATTTAGCAAGTGGGACCTATCCGATACCACTTTCATTCGTGTTAGTGATTTTCCTGTTTGGATTGATAAGCATTTTTGCTTGGAGATCTACTGACATTCCGGATCTGCCACCAGCACCCAGGCCACCCTATGTAATTCAGATAACTGCTGGACCTGGGTCTGGAGGTGTGCGTCAAACTATTTCTGATGTGAGATTGTTAAGCGGAGGAGCATTTTTTGATGGAAGTGAAATCCTAACTCGATATCATAACATCTCTAGAAATCAGGCCACAAACACTGATTCAAATGCACAGCCTTCTACGTCAGGAGCAGCTTTGAATCGAAATGCCGGCACGAGGAGTTCACTTGTTGATACGTCATTGACTGGACAAAATATCAGACGAAGAATCCCTGGACGATCCTTGTTATTAGGGTTGTTTCGTAGACCTAACGCTCTTGCGAGACCTGTACCTGCAGTATCTAACGCCATACGAGCCCAGTTGGGATCCCCAAATTTGGTTGTGTACCACAGAGTTAACGTATATCATCATCACATTCATAGCCATCTCGGCCACAACAGCGGTAACCCACCGACGAATACATCCAATATCCCTTCCTCAAATCAAACTCAGAGCCCTACTGCTTCTGGTTCCTCCCCATCATCCTCTGTGCCTCAATCATCAACAACTGCGTCCCTGTTACCTGAATCAAGCTCAATTTCAGATACTAGTCGGTTACAAGATCAGGAGAGAGGAGCGCAGAGCACAATTGATTCAAGTGAACATGCAAGTGTAGAGAACAGTGAGACAACGGTTGATGGTAGATGTCCCTTTAGTGCCGTCCATAATCAAGGAGAAGTTGCAGAAAATTTACTACCAAATTCCAATTACGGTGCATCCACCGCAAACAATATGCCCGCTAGAAGTGGAGGTGAGTCAAGTCAACAGGGTGGTGATGACGTATGCAGTGACGCCACTTTCTCACATCACACACCAAGTACTACTACGAACGAGCCATCTCCGGATGGGGACGACGTCCACTTTACAATCAAATTCCTAAATGACACCCAAATGGACGTTACTTCACAACTCGGTGAAAAAATTGCTGATTTTAAGAGGTAAAGATAGCATGTAGACAAAATTACTTTCACTGCTTATCTACTGACGTTCAAATAGTATGTATTCAAAGAATTCACAAGTTACATTTTTTGTTCTTTCAATACAGACGCCATTTCGCTACCGAAATGTCGGAAAACAAGACTGTCAGACTGATTTTCAATGGTTAGTAAACAATTTTATTAATTACATGTTTTTATAGAACAGTAATAGTTCTACTAGAAGATGTAACGCAACTCCAAGAGATTTCTAAAAAATAACTGCTTTGTTCTTCCAGGTCGAGTATTGGACAATGATAACAAAACATTAAGAGAGTTTGGAATTTTCGATCAGTGCGTTGTGCACTGCTTAATAGTCAACAGACAACAAAACCAGGATCAGTCACGTGGCCCGGGAATGTCTGCCGCTGGGCGAAACAACAACGGCAATCCAGCCGACGGAGTGCAAGGAAATGTACGACGAATGGTTGGACTTCCTGAGCCGGGAATGTTTTTTGTTGCGTTTATCGGTATTTTCTTGATATTCCTTTGGTTTATCTGTCTTCATTTTGGTCAACACTTGTTTACTCAAAGTGCTGTTGTGTCACTAACCGTGCTGACTGCTATATTTCTTATTGGGATTGTCGCTTGCTACCTTCCTTTGCCAGCCAATTAAAATGTACCAATATCATTGATTTCATTTCCTGTTGATTTTGATTATGTTAGTTATGATCTTATGATGTTGTTGATAAAAAAAGAATACCTACGTACTCTAATCCTCGTGAAGCTAAAATTGCATTAAAAATGCAAGTGATAAATCAGATTTAAAAGGCTCAAGCTGATGGATATGTTGATTAGAACTAGAAACCTTATTGATGTAACAGATCACTATAGATCAAGATTTAGCCTAGTTATCCCTTGTTGTATTCATTCTTCTTATCTTATCTTTAAAATTTATTTGGGCAGCCGCGCCTCAGGTTTCTTCCTTTTGTTCTTTGTGGTTTCGTAGTTAGCTCTGATAATTATTACTATTATTATTTAACTTCAGTGTGTGCAAATACGGATATAACTATTATTTTTTGTATTATTCGCTCTTTCTAGTGTACATGTAACTTGAATTCTCAGAGATGTTTTTTAAGTTATGTAACAATGTAGCTTTCAATGTTATTTTAAGCGTAAATTAATACCTACACTTACCTAAAAATGAATTCTTTGTTGTCTGTGAAAAGATGGAAGAGTAAGAAGTATTATAATTAATCAATATGCTTCAGAATGAACTATCAACCAATGTTGTATTATATTCATTCTTTCATATGTTATCGATATAAATTGTGTAGTTAATACGTACTAGTGACACGGACACCCGCATTATTTACTGTTTTTCAGCTCTTAGTGTATGTACACTTATAACGCGTCACTGACAATACACGACATATTATTATTACCTTTAATTATCGTCTCCTAATCAATCGAGATTTTTAAAAGTAAAAGCATTTTGCCCTTCATTTCATTCTTGTTATTTTTACACTTCTAATGACTATCAGCGATTAACTTTTGATTGTAACTTCCAACTTCTGTATTTTATTTCAATTCCATAATTCTTTCAAAGCCGAACAGCAAACTGCATGCTTTCGAAAATCGAAATATGTGGTAAGGGTATGTTAGGTTAGTATGTATTTTTAAAAATTTGTTAGCTACGTAAAATATTAGAATTTTCTAGAGATATTTAAAAGAGATTAGCTGTTAAACCAGGCACAACAAAGGATAGTCATTAGTATTGTAATGTCAAAGATCAGAGTGGAATCACGTTCTCCAAGATGTCAATGCGTATGTAGTATGTATATATAGGTAATATGTTTTTTTCTCGAGATTGTTATTTTTAGAAAATGTATTGGCAATTCCAGATTGGTTGGAATAAAAGTCTGGTTTGTACGAAACCATCCGTTGAAATGTACATCTTGAAATAAGTTGTATTATCCATTAATTTCGAATATATAAAATAGTAATAATAATAATAATTCGGTGTATTGTCGTAAAATATACTAGAACGGTATGATTATATGTAGTATGTAAGAAGTCAATAGGCTAATTTAATTGCAAGGTATGTAATCATATTAACGAAGAACCACTATTTCTCAAAACGGAACGTGTTTTCACGAAAAATTTTTAATGTTCTGATTTTTTTGCATAAGTAATTGGGACCCCTAAAGAAGTCCCACTGAGGGAGTGGTACCCCTCCGAACCTTTTGTATAAGCAGACATGGGCACATTTACGATTTCAAAAATTCAAAAAGTTTGTGCGCTCTGGACGTCACAGTTTTCGAGCAAAAGAGCTGGAAATCGGCATGCATATGCACAATGAGAATCAAAAATAGGGTCAGGTTTGCGTTTTTTGAAATTTTGAAATTTAAAAAAGTTTTGGCGCGAAAACTTCATAATTTGAAATCTCGTTATTAAATTCAAAATCTAAGACCAGATTTGGATTCTACGTGCCAGAAACCCATAAAATAACATTTTTTCATCAACTTTGCGCAAATGGCCCTCGCTAAAATTCAAATAAAAAGCGGGAAAATTTGAAAAAGTGCGTTTTCTCGAAAAGTAAAAAGTATTTTTAAAATCTGATGGCATATTCGGATTCTACATCAAAAATTACGTAATGGTCATTTTTGAAACATTTCTGTCGGTTGATACTAAATAGATAAAAATTAAATTTGAAAATTTTTATTTTCGGCGTCGGCATATTGTTAACATTTCGAAGTTTGTTAACATAAAAATTTACCATTACGTAATTTTTGATGTAGAATCCGAATATGCCATCAGATTTTAAAAATACTTTTTACTTTTTGAGAAAACGCACTTTTTCAAATTTTCCCGCTTTTTATTTGAATTTTAGCGAGGGCTATTTGCGCAAAGTTGATGGAAAAATGTTATTTTATGGGTTTCTGGCACGTGGAATCCAAATCTGGTCTTAGATTTTGAATTTAATAACGAGATTTCAAATTATGAAGTTTTCGCGCCAAAACTTTTTTAAATTTCAAAATTTCAAAAAACGCAAACCTGACCCTATTTTTGATTCTCATTGTGCATATGCATGCCGATTTCCAGCTCTTTTGCTCGAAAACTGTGACGTCCAGAGCGCACAAACTTTTTGAATTTTTGAAATCGTAAATGTGCCCATGTCTGCTTATACAAAAGGTTCGGAGGGGTACCACTCCCTCAGTGGGACTTCTTTAGGGGTCCCAATTACTTATGCAAAAAATCAGAACATTAAAAAATTTTCGTGAAAACACGTTCCGTTTTGAGAAATAGTGGTTCCGAAGTATGTTGCTTCTTTCATTAAACTTGAATTGAAAATAATAGTGCAAAGAAATATTTTGTTCGTACGCGTACGCCAGGCGTACTACGCCTTTTATCAATCACGTCAACGGATGCTTGAAAAATCTGTAGCTAAAAGCTAAATCCATTGAATATTTATTACATTATTGGAGCGCAGAGTAATAATAATGGTGAGTGGTAAAGAAAACGATTACTGCACTAAAGTGATGTCATATTTAACTAAAAGTATAATTTTTTTGCACATGTCAAAGGTAAAGTTGCCGAGTTTGAAATATTTACATGTACACAGAAACATAATCGTAACTCGTACAATTTGTCTGTTTGAGAGATTTTTGGAAAGAACTACCGTTAACCATTATGTACCTATTATAGGTAAAAATAAGATTAAGATAACTGTACATTTTCGCATTAGACGGCACACCTATGTTACATTATGAAGAAGAGTATATTATTGTATATGTACGCAGAAAAAAAGTACGTTTAACTTTAGGATTTTTTTGTTAAACAAAAATATTGATGTTATTGCAAAACGAAGAGAAATTGAAAAAATAAAGTAAAAATTCAAAACTACGTGATATATTAAAACTCTCAATTCTTTGTACTGGCTTTTGACAAACGAAATTATTCCCTTAAAAAAGAAGGCCCTTTCAACTGTGCTAAATGTAATGATTCCCAGTCTACCAAAAGCATTCATTCTTTGATGATTCCCAGTCTTTTATCATAATCATGAGAGATGAAGAGAAGAGAGCATGCAAAGGTGAAAGATTTAATAAAACATTCTCAATTTAATATATGACATCTGATACAACTTTAAAGTTGTTTTCGTTTAGAAAGTAAATCACTGCCGACGCTTAGTAAAAATGGTTTAAATATAATTTTCGTATAGTCTTTTTATTTAAACTACAATCCATAATTTTGATAACAACTTAAATGCATAAACTACATATACATACACGCTAATGCTAACCTTTAGCACGCAATTCGGTAAGCTGAGTGCCAACTTGAACAGTAATTATATTTTAAATATTGTTTATAAATTAAATATATTTCTGGAAACTGATCCTACACATTTTGTTGACGTTCTGTGACTTAAAGAACCAAACGTTTATAGTTTAATTTCCTTCGTCAGTTCATAGCATTGATTTTCATATAATTATAATATAATGGTCTACAACGTAATAATAAATCTGTAGTAGTTTTGCAGTGATTACATGATGTAGGTACATATTATTATAACCTGTTATTATTGTGAGAAAATGAAAAAAATACACAACAACATTTTTGAAAATACATCACTGTACATATATGCGCATGCATAATATAATTTTGTAGCAAGTTAACTCTTACTTATCCCTATTAGTCATACGACGGCTTACATATCTTTGCAATTTTTCTTTGGCGATAACGAATAAATGTTATTAAAAGTGATTTTTAGAGCTGGGACTAGGTTTAATTATTTTTTAACGAAGCAACGATTTTCACAAAAATGTCTCCTCAAAAAATATTGCAAAAATTGCGATTTCAATAATTCAAATTGATATCTTTAATTGTAGTACATTATTAACATAGATTACCTATTTTAAAACAGTTTTCAAGACTCAAAGAAATCAGCCACTTTTATCGTGGTAGCCTCCACGGTTGAATTTTTGCTTATATAAAATTTTAATAAGATTTTAATGGTGTTGTTGCTGCTGCTGCTGTTGTACGAATCTAATTTTATATGAGAAACCCCTAAAAAGTAGCGTGTTGTCCTATTTATTTATTAAGTAAACCTGCTTAATTTCACAATCACTGAGCATGCTTTTCTTCGCATTATTTCGTCTGCAACGAGAAGTTATTAAGCAGGAGTAACATCACAGTGTAATTAAATTCATATAAATAAAGTGGAAGATGTGAAACAACTCAAAAAACTTTTCTGAATAAGACTTTTTATAAGAAGAAATACACAATTACAAGAGCTAGAACATTATGAGCATTACTAATCTATAATGAATCATAAGCCCACTGGATTTCGCAAACGTTACAAATAAATCATTTAAATTAACAATTAAAAGAAAAAATAGAATATTCTTAAGGAGAAGCAAACATGCCCTCTAACAAACTTAGAACTTTTATACCACCATTTGATTACTGTAAACTGAAAAGTATAATATAACACAATTGTTGGCCGTAAATCATGATTTGATTTTCTCACAAAAGTACTTAAACAACTCTGTTGACACACCATTCTATTCTATACCAAAAAACCATCCCTCTACAATACAGATTATCAAATAAATATATCTATAATATATATACTTTTTCTCACGTGAATAGCAATGAAATAATATAACTTATGATTACATTATTTGATGTAAGATGTGCTGAATAGCGATCAAGAATGATTGGTCGATTCCTTAAATCTTTGAGTGTGATTTTCTACTTGTTAAATATGATGCTTATATCACGATAGCGCTAGTACATATCTACGCCGCGTCTTGTTTGTCTTTGGAGCCTTTCACTACAACCGGTCGATTCCTTAAGGTGCCTTTCCTTTTCTTAATTGTCTGAAATTGCAAATTAAAATAATTTTAATTATCTCTAGGATGACTCAATGTAGTTTACTAAGAAAAGCTCGTCACTTCATGTCTTATTATGCTTTACCTTCTTGGTCAGCCAAGTCTTCCTATTCTTAATTTGTCTGGCGCTTCTTGGAATTCTCGGTCTATTGAATTCATGAGGTTTCTTCACTCTGTATATACGAACCAGCCAGTGTTCTGATGTGTATGCTTCTTCCAAATAAGTTAAATCAATATTTTTGTTTCCGATGACAGAATTTCTTGTCCTATCGAAACCGGTATAGCCTCCAATCTAGTACACAAGTGTGTAAACATTTGCAATTAATTATAACATGAACGTGAAAAATGCAGCAAAATAATGCTGACTTCTTCAGAACTTACCCTGACATCTCCAAACCGATAGTACGACAGTTTATACATCAAGCAATTCAACATGGTTTGTGATGCTTCTTCATCGACTCTGTACTCTCCCTTGGCAGTAAAATAATCTGCTTCCTGTAAGTTAAATTTAGGTTGAATTAAAATTAGAACAGGGCATACATTTTATTAAGTCATCGTTATTCGTTTCTCTCATTTTGCGTACCCTAATGTCTTGCGGGTGCTCTCCCTCAGCAATGCGCACCATCCACAGGAACTTGTTGATATCATCTCCAGAATAACCGATGAGCCCTCCAAAAATCACTAAAACGTAATCCACATCCAAACTGGTCATGATCTCATATGCCTTTGGCTCTGTGCTGGACATTGCTTTTCCAACCTGTTTCAAAAAAGATAGCGTAAAATAAGCAACTGGTTTACATTCATTCAGCATATTCGTGGAGTACCAACTAAACAATACGTACCAGAGCAATGTGGCTGTTGTTCCACGTGTTGTTATCCACTAAAGTTGTCCGATTTCCCATTCCCGCTATCTGATAACCATAATCCCACCAAGACATAATTCGTGCATTTTCATCGGTATTCTGCCAAAGCCAAAAGTACGCTTCCCTAAAATCGTCCAGTATTTGCCTGAAAGTAGTTGTAAAACATGAAAAATATTTTCAGTACATCACACACCAATACAATATTTGTAACAAAACCCAAACAGATTATATTTAAATCTTACCGTCCACTTTGATCGTATGTAGCAAGTACAACGCTGGGACTTGAATAAGCATTAGAAGTAACCCAAGTACAATGGACAGCAAACAATAGTAGAATGAATAATACTGCGATCAAGACAATGATCCTCAGGTTTCCACCGATTGAATTTTCATCTTTGTTTTGCTCATGCGGCATTTTGCGAACTTTTCCAGCCTATTAAATACATTGAATGAAAAGGATTAAGAATTTACATATTTTGGATGGGGGATCACAGGCTAAATTAAAATGAAACATTTCAATGCATAAAAACGAACCTCGTCATATAGATTGTCATTCCTTGAAGCTTGGTCAGTTTTGGGATTATCATCGTCCTTGAGGTACAACTCAAAAAGTGATGAAAATGCAATGGCACTCAAAACGCAAACACAAGGTGTTAGTGTTAGGATAAGACGAACCATCACTCCAGCAAAGTACGACGCGAACAAGGCATACAACACAACTGCACAAAACGAATAAAAAGAATATTTTTTCTTAATAAGCTTAACAATTTCATAAATTGTACAAGTTACGCTTAGGACTTTCATCAAATTGGAAATGAGGAACTTACTGAAAACGCGTTCATCGTTGATTTTCCTTATGCAGAACCAAATTCCAACAGGGAACGTGGTGACCAAGATATGGAGATCAAAGAACAGCGAGAACCAAGTTGTAGGTTGATGCTCCGAAACAGAAGCAATGATGGGGATGTGAATTTTCGCATAACCAGTATCCCAAAGAGAGTAGAATCGTCCACTCCATGGAGCAATCACTCCAGCGTAGGTGAGGCCAACAACAGTAACAAAGACAAGACCGGCGGCGGAAACACTTGCAAAGAAGAAGAAGTGACGGAATTCCTGTCTACTCATGAACCTTTGCAAGTATTTTAAGAAGGCCACAGCATTCAGAAGGACGAAGACACCTGTAAATGATTACGAGTTTTAAAACGATTTCTTTGCTTAGAGAAATAGTATATTACATATATAATGACAACTACGAACCTGCAGACGCCATGTGTTCACTTGTACGGACTGGTTGGAACCCAACGAAAGGTATTTGCATGCTAAGAATTAAGCCTAATATGAAGAAAGTTGTGTAAGCAGTGTATATCCTATGTGAAAAACGGCCCATGAGTAAAAGAACAAAAACGTGAAGCGGGATTAAATTGATGATGAACACGTATCCACCCCACGCAGACACCTGTAAACAATAAAGATAATTAAAATATCGCATAATATAATGTTTACATTATCACACAACGATTGATGGACTTATTTTTACCATATAAAAGTACGACAAAGATGTGGCCACGGCCCAAGAAATAGACCCAGTCTTGACAGATTTCACCCAAAAGAAATACGTCAATTGTAAGGCAAAAATGGCAATCCCCTCGTTATCATAAGAACCAGCTACAGACCGACTAATGTACCCCGGCACAATTCTAAAACATTAAAAACAATTCAAACAATTAAGGTAAGTAGATTAGAATAGATCGACTAACTCGTGATGACGCAACTAGTTAACTGAACTAAATGAACTGAATAACTTACGCAATGAATCCAGCTGCGAACAAACCAGCACCAGGAGACCATATCTCTTTTGTCAAGAAATACGTTGCAATAGCTGTCAGGCCACTGCAGTAATTTTAAAAAACAATTCATAAGTAACATGACCGGAATACGTATTTGGATAGCCAAAATTCAAAATATTAGGAAGGCACTTTACCTGAAGACAGGAGCAAGAAACACGCAAATGTCTCTGATGTGAACTGGAATGTTGAGCAATGAGAGTACATAATGTATGGAGCCTGATGTTATCATCAGTCCGGGATATACCGTTCCTCCAACAATACGCCCCAAGGGATACCATGCCCGATCGTCGAACCAATTTAAGAATTTGTAGAAATCATGTTCTACCATATACGCGGTGGCACGATAATTAAACCTATAAGAGATTCCATAAGAATTCACGAAATTAATTTAAGTTAACCTTTCCAGCAAGGCATTATAAACCATACATAGAATTATTGTGTACTCACCAAGGATCAAACTCATGAATAATGCTTTCAAAACGGATCACAGAAAATAATCGCGATAAAAATCCAGTTATCCAAGCTATGGCTAGTACAGCAAACGTGATTAAGCTGAGAGACCCTACATATTTGCTATTGATCCCATTGGAACCAGTTACCCCCTTTGATGTTGCTGGTTGGGCATGATTGTTGGAGTTAGACTTCTTGCTCTCTTTGGTAGCAGGTCCAGGCGCCATGTTAAATGATGGAATGAAAAGCAATCAAGTTGACAACTGGAATTGGTGGGCTAAAAAAAGCCCTTCCAAGAAAATCTCCCAACAAGACCACAACGGATGTAGTCCTCCCCGACGACTCCTGAAGATCTAGTCTCTGACTTGGCAAATCTGAAATCAGATATTATTGGATATTCAACGATAAAATATATTATTATTATTGACAATTAACATTAACGCATATAAGAATAGTGAGAAACACCGGATGCCGGTACAATGCTAAAAATTATTTTAAGGACCACCACCACCATTCTGAATCAATTACATGACTAGGTAGCTATCTCTCAAACCGCTGTCTACCAATTAAAAGTAAAGTTCTACACATTCATCACATATTTTTAATTAACTTAATCAAGATCAAATCAAAGATTACAACCAAGCCCCTTTAAAAATTGTACTCAATTAAATGCCTAGTCGTTATTGAACTAAACGTACTAACTTAACATTACAGATTTCAACAAACTTTCCAACTTTACCTTATGTTCCGTCCAGTTATTACCGTGTCTTGAAATTAAAATACAGCCTCAACGCGAGTTTCCAGCATTTCCAACCAGACTTAATTTTTTTGTTACAACTTAACTTTGTTACAAGTTTCCAATCACACGGGAAATTATAATGTCACTAGTTTAATGTTATTTTTACTCCTCTCTCGAGTGGAACTCCATACGCCGCCGGTAGACCTGTCCAGTCAATCAATTATGATTACTATTTAGGCCACAAACACAACACAAAATATCCACCTACAACACGGCAGATTGGAAATATGGGAAGATGATAAACTATACTGCAAAAAAAAGGATGTTCTCTTCTCTCATTTGGCACTATTTTCCAATAATAACAGCAACTAACACACAGCGTTTGTTAGTAATTCCATCCATAATACAAGAAGAGTAAAAACTTTGACATATTCACACTTTACAACACATCATCATTCATAGATAGACGAGCTATCATCCAACAATCCATTCAGCAGCACCTTCCACAAGACAACTCTTTCAGTCTACTTGCTTGCTATTATAAGTTCAGAGAACAGTAGAAATCCGACGAACCCGACCACTGTCCTGTGCAATCCAAAAAGAATCCACATCACATACGTGTTTTTTTTTCATTTGGTTGGCTGGTCGGTCGGCTAAAAACTTAACCCTTTTTTTTACCTCTCCTCTCGCACGTCTCTTCGTGTAGCTTTTGCATAAATAAATAGAAGGAGAAAAAGGATATTGCATTCATCATAAAAAATGTAGGTTTTTTTTCATATAATCATATCATGTTATCATCATGTATGTATGTATGCATGCATGTAATATCTCCAGAGAGTCCAGCAGAGGTGATAGGTGATTTTAAGCTGTAGAGGAAGAAGAATGAGAGTAGTAGGCGATTCAGACAGCCACAGTACACAGGAGATTTTGAGTTGACAGGTGACCAAATAATCAGAGCCAGGTAGGCCAGTTGGAGCTCCGCGAGCTTTCAAAAGCCGCAATATTCTCTTTTTTCTCCAGTTATAAGCTTTTCACACTTGCTAGCAAGCAGCAGCAAGCAGACAGCGTAACAAAATTGTTAGGTGTGAAGGAATTCAAGCGAAGAAATGCTGCGTGAGAACGGTAGATGGCCAGTAAAGTTTGATGAAACCCTTTTTAGCTTGCGTTTGCGTTGCTTTTTGCTTACGTGTTTGCATAATAATAATAGCTTATAGCTTGCTAATTTTGGGATTTTTGTGTGAATAATGAATGAGTTCCATTTATAAACAATGAATTTTGAGGAACTTCCTAATTGGAAAAAGTAATAATGTTAGAGGAGCGATGCTATCGCTTAAAATTTATCATTAATTTACTCACTGGAAAGTTTCCAGTGGACAGTGAAAGAAAATGGAAAATGAATCTAAAATTATAATTATGAATTATGTTGTTTCTGACTCTATAATAGATTTAAGTATGCATACTTGGATTTTCTGGCATGTCAAGCCTGGCAATTGACAGACAATAACATTGAAGGTTTTAACCTTTTAAAACCGTTCCAAAAAGCAATGAAATTAAAATCCACATTGAAAAAGGACGGGAGGCGAGAACGATGAGAACGCATCTAAATAGCGTGTCAATTGTCAATACCTGAAGAAATCTGCTTTAGGTTCCTAGTTATGTTACATAACTTATGTAATTGATGGAGCTTGGCAAGGCAAATGCGGTGTCTTAAAATGCCCCGTTTAGTTAAATAAAATCTTCCAGTTATCACGCAATTATTAATTTTCTTGAGAGTTTTTCATCGTCCCTAAATAAAACCTTTAATGATTGCCTGTTTTGTGACCCTTGAATTTTTCTGAGCTGTCCTTGTCCAATGCAAGACTGCGTGAATTCTTATTAAATCACAGCTCATCCAAGAGGAACCTCGTGGTAACTTAAGTACGTAAGTAGTGAAAGCAAAATGTAAAACTACGAATAAATTTTTCAGCCAGAGTAAAAATGAGGGGAAACAGAAAGCAAGGTTGAATGTCTTGCGTGTGTCAGAAAACAAACTCTAAGCCACAATTTCAAGTATGTATGCAGTAGGTATTCAAGTAGATTATTATCCTTAATTTGTGTATTACAGCGTGGTACAAAACTAATTGTTGTTCTCATAAAAAAATATTGATTGTATGCAATAAACTGACGATGGCTTAGCGTTGCTTGTTCCCACACGGAAGAATTAAGTATTGCGTATTTACTTCATTCTCTCTCCTGCTGGGATTGTAGGCTTTTCCGGAAATACATGGTGTGAAAGCTACGTACACGTAAGAACAAGCTATAGTGCACGGTTAACGAAATCGAAGTAAGCTTTTCTTTTTACTACTTGCTACATACTTCTCACTTACAATCCCAAGTTTTTCTTCGTTTAGTATATCTGTAGATTTTACAATACATGCACCATAGTTTTTCATTATCAATAGTTTTCTTTCGTCTTCGTTGGTTAAAGGTTAGTTGTAAGTTACATCCAATTGCTTTCTACTTTCTTTCTACCAAGAGCCACAACGAAAATCTTTACCTTGGCCCTATTTTATTCATGTTTTTGGGAACGTGATCGTTCTCCCTTTAACGAGAATAATATACGGGAAATGTGGAATAAATAATAATATAGCGCACTACTGCACTACTGGCTCCTTCTACTTTACACTTTATATAAGATGAATGTACACATAATAATATGCTATCTCTATACAAGCCTATCATCTATTTCACTTTCTTTATAGGAACTATACTCGCAAAAAGGCTTTCATTTACCATACTACATGTTCCAAATACAATGTTCCAATAGTAGATGGAATGGTAAAATTCAGTTTCTACTTAACAAGCATCCAATCCAGTGCCTATAAATAATATAGGCATTCTTCGCAAACAATATCGTACACCGTTTTCTACTCGGTGTTACTTTAATATTTCTCCTCCGACTATTCCCAACTTTCGGGTCATACTTCGGTTATGGATTTTGTATGTGTACGTTCGAACAAGGCAGTTGGCAGTGGATTGGAAATTTAAGTGCCTTTTGTATATTAAACGCACATTCACTCTCGGTGAAGCTGTATACTTGTACTTAGGTATAATATGTATATCTATTTTGCGAGTAAAAACTCTGAGAAATACATGCATACCTACTACCTACATGTACTTGTTTACATCTTTAGTTTTTTGTTGAATCTTAATGTGATAGCAAAAAATGTGAAAAATCCGATTTTCCTCTAAATTGAATTACAGTGTCCGCCTGTGTACATGTTTCTGTTCTAAAATAGCGTCTTGACATATCAAGTTCAGTCATATACGGTCAGGTACAGCATAGAAAAGGAAAGTGTTACATACACACCTAACATCATTGATTTGCAAATAAGAATAAAAAAGTAAGGGAAGTAAGTAAATTAGGAGATTAACTATAGATCTATTACAAACTGGATTACCGCTGTCATCGCGTTTTTTGTTGTATTTTCAAAAATCAATCTTTTTGCATACCACTTTTATCAGGAGGGAATACACATTCTCTCGTTGAGTATAGTTGTCACATACCTAATTGCCGATTTTGACTAAGAAAAGCGGAACAGCGTATGCTGCGTATATTTACAATATATAGATGAATATCTGTGTTATATTTACATTTTACGGTAGTGCGACGCAAAACATCTAATTTACTGTTATGTTCGATCATTGAACGGCATTGTCCTTGTAATAAACTTGAAAGTAGAATCCTTCCGCAACTCAACCGAATATATATCACGTATACGGGTATTATCGAGAATAGCTTAAAGTAATATCTCTACACACATTTATTTATCCTTCTGAGCATCAGAAATTTAACAACAATCAAAAACAGGTTATGTAAGGAAGAAAGTGGATGATCATTCTATGCCGTATTATCCAGTGTTTTGCTTTCACTTGCTTTCTCTCATGACTTTCTCTCGTAACAATCGACGACTGGTGACGACGACTGGACCTTACACCGAGAATCTGTAGATAACGTGTTTATACAATATTGTAGCCCAGCTTGTTTTATGCACGTTTCATATCCGATCCGTGAGCTATAAAAGTTGATGAATCGTGATTGAACGTAAAATTTCATTTCTGAGTTTCTTCGTCTATCGAATCAACAACACCAACTCCATTCACAAATAGCTGTATGTATATGTTTAACCGTTAGAGAAAGTAATGCTGAGATTGCAAATCAATTTATAAAACAACCGACCCAGTGATTTTATCTGATATTTTCTCTTTTAATGTGGGTGTCCACATAGGAGTGAATTCTCATGGATGCTAATTCAGCTTGAGCTCATTCAATTTAATCAAAACCATAAATAGTCGTGTTGTGTTATCGTGCAATAATATCTCATTCATATATGTACATCCCTATTCACATGCAGCAACAACATCAACATTATCATCGTCACCATCATTTGAGACGGGGTAAGTGAACAAAAAATAGCTTTATTTTTATTCTCCTAGATATTCGGGTATATTCATTTCATGTATTAAATGTTTTATAATTTTAATGTTTTAAAAGAATAAAAAGTAAGTTTGCAAACAAAAATATGTTTATTGCTTGCCAAATGAAATAGTCTTTTAGAGTTGGTAAGCATTGGAAAGGTAAGGTGAAGCAAAATGAGTCATGTGGGTAATGTTCTTAAGGACCGACTGTTTATTATTGACTGATGCAAACCGACAATGAGCATAATGTTATATTCATGCAAATGCAGATAGTTTTATTACAATACTTGCATTATTAACGACAAACAAACGACAAGCCATATTCTGTACTTATAGTGCAATTCAGGCAATTAATTTCCAGGAATAATTGCATATTAAAAAATTACGCTATTTCAATTATTTCAGTGCACTCATAGATTAAATATTTCTTTTTGTATGAGCACATTTTTGAAGATTAAAAAACTACATTTCGTTTAATAACTTTTGACATTCTCAGCAACATTAACACACAAGGCAGAATATAATATCGTGAATTCAAAATTAATAATAATTAGGGCTAGGTCCTTATTGGTTCCCTTTCCTTCCAGTATGGAACTAAAATAGAATATTCAATACACTGAAAATACATGTTGCGTTTGTCACTCCCACGTATTATAATGTGGACAGTACATCTACATTCTCCAATATTCAATATGTTTTATAAAAATGAACAGAAATCGTTTTTCGGAGACATATTTTTATCAATTTTGATTACATTCTTCGATCCAAAAACCATTTTCAAAAGGCTTTTTTACCCTAAATTGTTTAATAGCCACCTTTAAAACTCTAAACTAGAAGTCTTTAATTCCCGTCCCGGAAGAACAAAACTGGTGCATACCAGGGCTATGTTTGTACTGTATAAATAACGCGTATTAAATTGATTAGAACGTTATGCAGACATGATCATGGATGCACAGCAAAAAGCACAGAACAGCAAACTATATAAAGACATGTATAGGAAGTGAACTATGAAAATGATGGTAATCACAGTAAATAAATACATAAGATGTGACGCATATGCGTATAACTTCAAGAAAATTATGTACGATATATAAATATTTATGCAGTTGTGATTTGCTACTTGTTAAGCTTGTCGTTTTAATGTAAAGTTTAATATTTTATTTGAGATATTCGTCTTTGTGGTATTAGTAATTGCTGTGTAGGTGTTTTGTGGAAAATTTTTGGAAACGACTACAAAAGTGAAAGTCTTATATCGACGTGTTGTTTATTTTAAAGAAGACCAAAAGTAATAAAAATGCAATTGACTGAATAGATATGTAAACACCAAAGATGTGATTCAAGGACACATAAATCCGTCTGAACAGTGAGATAACAGAATTGAATTTGAAGCAATACTAAATACTTACACCCACTAAGCTGAGCTGAAGATATTAACGTGTAGGTAGTAGGTAGGCTAGATTTCATGATTTTTGGTAAATAATAAGATGCATTTTTATTTTTAATATTGACATATTGTAGTTGGAATTCGGAAACACTATCAGCTTCCACCCATCTGAATACAGATTTCTTTCATTGAGAGTAATGAATCTGTTCAAATGCATTCATTTGACTATCATTTGATTCAAACATTCATTCAAGCAGTTCACGTACAAATGTTTCTGCAATTGCATATGTTTTGAGCTCTGTAAATAGTCAGGTAGGTGGATTTACGCCAGTGCATACATGATAAATCATATTTTTTTGCATAACCCTTTCATAAAGATAATCTCTCTTTGAAAAATTACCTTCTAAAATTAGTAGAAGTGGCTGTCTCGGGTAAATAACCGGCATTCATGCTTTCATAACAAACTTTTAGCCAATGTCGCTTTGAAATTAAAACGCAAATGCTCAAACAAAACCAAATGCTATAGTGTATAAAATGTATATTATTTAGCATCTCATAGAGGTACATAGATGCAATATAATTATAGAGCCGCTCTTTTCATAAGACGTGATAAAGCATATTTTGCGATGTTTGTTTTTATTCCACTATCATAGGTTCATTATGAAATATTTATGCAGCAACAAAATATTCACCCTGGGATTCTCACATTCACGATTTTAACTAGAGGCATTTGCGGGATATTACATGTGGGTACAAAAGCGAAAAAACAAATCGATTGAAACAAAAGCGAGCTGGACGAGAAATTGAGAAACTTATTTCATTATTAAGATGTTAAATATTTTATGCTATATACCTATTTTCATAAACACAGGTATATACAATACAAAAACAATATAAACATTTCCTACCTCACATCAACTTTCATTTTCAAGCTCCAACATTTAACCTTGCTCTTGCTTGCAAGTTATATGAAACCAATCGGAAATGGAGTAACCAAATAAAAAGTACTATTCTATGAGTAACTTTTTGTATTGCATTTTGCTTTGGTATTGATGCATTTAGGTACGCACATGTAGGTTCATGGCATTTGTAATAATAATGTAATCACACGGCTACGCCAAAGTTCATGTAGGCATTGAAAGCATCAGGTTTCAGAGGTTATTCAGGTTTACTACCACCACCTGGTTCTCTAGTTAAGTATATTTTTGAGGTTTTTTTATTGTGCGCGTATATATTATATAGCGTTTTAGTGTGTGGATATAGAAAGCAGTATTGGTTTTTGTTGACTGACTTATATAACGTGGGCAATGATATCGTTGGGAATAATACAAAGAGATGCATTTGGTGTGGGTTGTGTGTTCAGTTCAGGTATATTTTACCTAGGCATGCATTTTTAAAGGATATATGCATGAGTAGGATAAGTCCATCAGTATTTTTAAGTTTCTTTCACAAGGCGGAGAGTAAAGGGATGGATTTATAAAGTTGCCAGTCTGCTCTGTACGAGGAGACAACAACGGCAGTGTCCACTGTAGAATTATTTTTTAAGTGATACCATCTTTCTCGATGCATACACCAATATGCTTTTCCTCTACAAAAACAAAAAAAATAAATAAAAAAACAAATGCATAGCTTTGCTGTGCCGTGCGCAAGTGGTGAGCTTAGAAAAAAAGTAAAGATGTGAACAGGATTGGATTATAGGCACACAATTTCATTTTGCTTTTTTCTCATGGCACATCAAGAAAAAAATGTAGTGTTGTTGGTATCAGTACCATTTGGGATCTCTGTGGAATCTGATGTTCCGTAACGGTAGTTGTCACAATGGCAGATCGGAATTTCGATGTAAAGTGTTATAGTGTGATTAATAATTCAGTGGTGACTTCAACACAATATTGCACAAACGAGTTGCCGCAATCTGTGCTTATTTTTAGAATTGGCTGTTGGTGATCCAAATCCAGATAATATATTATTATTATTGTCTGTCAAAGTCATCTCAAGCCAAGTGCAAACGTGTTAAAAGCTTTGCATGCATATTATCTTCATTAGACAAAACACTTTTTTGACCTTCAGAGGAAACGCATTAAATTGCCACTTTGATTGACACAACACAATATAATAAAATCCAAAAACATATTCATATGAAAAATATGCCGAATATATAAAATGAGAAGTTTATCTATATTTAACTGTGAGAGCAATAAAAAGCTGCTGCCGCTTTCAATATGATGTGTTCGTTCATGTGGTAGTGTAGTATGCGCTGCTATATTGTATATTGCATTATCGTAATCAAATCATTAGCGTCAATCTGTGCAAGGCTTCACATTAAATAACATCCTACATTACGCTGTACGCGTTACACACAAAGTGAAGTTTCACTTCCTCTAAAAAGTTTGATTTGTTTGGACCGAACACCATTATCGTCATCATCAAAGTAGTTCCAGTGATAGTTGTGGTGTTTTTTATTGCTTCACTGGAGCTGCCCAATTGGAATGGAATACGGACAATGCTTACCAGTGTATGTGAAATATTATTTGCACACTATATGTTTTTCTTTCTGTTTCTTAAAAGTTTGTCGGATTTTGGCAAAATCAGGAGGCTTCATTCAATAGCATCTTATTATTGACCTTCTCATGTGACCAGTTATCCATTGCGGCAGAAGTGGAAAATTCCAAACCACTTAAGCAGGAGAGTGTAAATTATTTGAAATCGCTGTAACCGTTAAACCGTAACCGTCAACCCCGAAATGACCTCATAACTGTGTGTTATGGTCATAGACGAGTCGAATGATATGCCACATGCCGTATGTGACATTTGAAAATTTCGAAATCGTAACGGTTTCAAACGGTTGCCGTTGACCGTTATCGCTGTCACGCTTGTCACATAAAGCTCTTGTGAAAAGAAGTCATTTGTTGAAAACAGAAGTGGAAAATTCCAAGCCACTTAAGCAGGATAGCATGAAGTGTAAAATTATTTGAAATCGCTGTAACCGTTAAACAGTAACCGTCAACCCCGAAATGACCTCATATCTATGTGTTATGGTCATAGACGAGTCGAATGATATGCTACTTGCCATATGTTAGCCTTTAAAAAATTGACCTCGTAACGGTTTCTAACGGTTACAGTTGAATAAGGAAAATATCCATTTATGTGTGTACCCATAAAAGGTTGTTGTAGTTGAGAAATTGCCTATGATTGAGTTTTCTCGATTCTTCTGGCATTTTTAGACCACATGCATAATGATTGTAACAACTGGCAAGTGGCAACTTTTTGGATTTCCATATTTTTGGAGTAGAATTGCTAAAAGTCATGTTTTACTACTGACATTGTTTATAAAGGCAGATTCATTTCAGTCTTTCGTCTCTCAGTATTTTATTATCTGCGTGAGATACAACGCACTTGCGAAGATCATTTGGTGCATGTGGCCCGAGTATACTTTTTTCTGTATTTTTAGAAGAATTTGGATGAAATCCAGGATATGGGACACGAGGAAACACAAAATATGCTCTGTTTTTAAGTCATTCTGGCGTAGAGCATAAATATTCTTAGCTTTTTGGTTTTCTGGTTCTGGGCTTATTTAAAATAATAAATTTTTTAATGGATATGTAGAAATGGTGGTTAACGTTTGTTTCATATCTTGTTTAGTGTTCTGTCTGCAATTCATGATTCATAAAAGTGATAGTTTCCATTCTATCTACTTGTAACTTTTATAGGCGTTATTTGTGATGTTCCTGTTGTACATGACTTCAATCAATTGATTTTTCGATCGAGTCTTTCCCATTTATTTCGGATACTTCATTCTAGTCATGCCCAATGTTGTTTTCTTTTCAATAATGAAAAACTTTAATTGAAATTGATTTCCATTATATTATATCGGATTTTTAGAAAGTGGGTAGCAAACTTTCGTTCTCCAAAAATAGCATAGCATAAGTCGCCGCAATGATAATGACAACGCGACACTGCGTCTCAGTGTTAGTCAAGTATTCATCTCACACAACAAACACCCAGACATGTAATTAGTAAATTAGTTCACTCACAACGTTGTACATCTGGGTCAAGTGGAGGAATGCAAATGTTGCATTTTATCTTTTCTGATTCTTCTTGACAGCTTTACGTGTTGATAAAGTTAACGACATGCATAGAACATAAAATGGGATTTAATGAGTACGTATTTTAAGTACACCAAGTGTTTTTTTTTGTACGGACCGGCATCGTAAAAAACTAAAATACTGCAGACCTCATGCCAGGACATTAATGAGATGAGCTTGATACGAATGCGAGATAAAAAAAGTAAAAGTACCTTAGAATACTAAAAACACATTTAATATCTTTCCATTTGTTCCTCTTAATATGCTGCTACGTATTTGCCACTCATCATGCAACATAAAAATGAAAATGGGTTTCTTGACTTTCTGAGATGTCACGATAATAATCGTCAGCACTCACAAGAAAGAAAGTTCCTAAGAAATTACTTAATGAATGAGTGACAGTAAATAATTTTGGTTTTATGCACAGGCATAGTGTTTCGAGTTACCCAAAATATCATGTTTGTCTTTGCTTAATTGTCTATATGAAAACTAGAAATATTTTTGACAGATGGATGGTTCATGCAATATTCATTCAGCCAGGGAACGTATCATGAAAATCGTAGCTCTACAATACTGCAACACCAAGCGTGTATTATTAAATTTGCATGGAAAAAATACTATTTAGCTGAAGCCACCGTTGTTGGTCGTGGCGTTATCCAACAAAATTAAGGTTATCCGACTGGCCTTCTGTTATTATATTTTCTTCTTCAAACATTTTCTCTTTTATTTAATCAACAATTCTTTTGTTAACAATTTCATCTACGGACAAAGAGAAATAGTACATTTTAGCTTCTCGCTTGTTATTTTTGTTTGCTTCAAATTGTGAATTGACATAATTTTCGTTGGGTGGGTTCTGTACATGCATACAACGTGTACCTAATACTAATACAATAAGTCCTATGATGTGTTTTAGTTTTACTATATTTTAATGGCTTCGTTTTCACATTTACTTTTGTACATAGACATTTCTGCGTTTTCCAGAAAAGAAACAACTGTGGCAATAGAATGAGAACATTTACACTAACCTCATGCACACACTGTAATTAAGCTATATAACTGCTTACTTGAGTCTTACAAACTGCGACATTGGTATAGACTATTATCTATCTCCACTTATAAGTGAAAGTATTCAAAGGAAACATGTGCAAATAGTAAGTCAAATGGTAAACAAACGAAAGGCCAAATATCTTATAGCTTGAAGCTTGGCTAAAATAAAAAGTGTTTATTAATATATTTGAAATGATAAATTAATATGAAGCAATATTGATAAACAGCTTTATAGGCAAAGCTTTATATATTATATATACATATGTATATACCTAACCATGTACTTACATCTTCTAGCAGTTCAAAGTACATCTTGAAGTAACTTTTAATATAATTAGTAGGTTATTGTCTATATGCTATATGCAATACAACTATATGCAAATGACTCTCCTGTGAACAGTTATCTTTTCATTTCAATGTTGTCCTTTCAAGTTTCAAGATATCTGGAGACTCTCCAGTGGACAATAATATATTTAGGTAAATGCATAAAATTTAGATGTATTTACATGTAAGGTAGGCGTTTTCTAGGTCAGCAAAAAAATTATACCCCGTCAAATGTAGGTGCAATGTATATGCTTTTTGGTGTACGTATTTACCTAGTGCCTACCAACACACCTACAAATTTTCACGATGAACATATAAATAGTCAATATATTCTGAATCATGCGTTAAAAGATAGACACTATGCACTTTATGAGGATAACTTATTGGCTGCCGGTTTTAATTTTTACTTCTTTTTACTCTGTATTTTAGGACTGGTTTGCACAAACTTTCCTCTCTGTGATTTATTCTCATGAAGTTGCTGCTGCTTTAATATAAACTTCGTCACACCGCAATATTGCCGTTCTGCCCTGCATCTGCATCACTTCTGATTCTTCTAGTGAAGTCAGCGAGGGAAATGAACAAGAAATATTTCTGCTTTCTACACTATTCCAGCAAGAATGCTTTCATCACCAGCACCGGCAATATCTAAAAAAATCACTTATCTTTAACTAACAAATAGCTGCTGCAGTTACATTACTGGCGCATCGCATAGTACGCAACTTTGAAATCCTCTGTCAGAAAGAAGCCAGCACCGAAGTTCCAGTTATAACAATGCATTGGCCGGTCAACCAGTTTATGTTCGTGAATAACATAGCTTTTGCACATCATTTTTAATATGAATCCTATTCATACATTGCTGTCCTTTCTCTGTCAATGCTTTTGTTCCGTTTTGGCTTCTAGATTCTAGATATTCACAAGCAATTATTGAAACTCTTATTCGGTTACAGTGTGTCCTTGTCCAATAGGTGGACAACAGATTCATTTCACAGATTCATGATTCATAAGAATGGGTTTTCATGTATTTTTATAATTTCAAATGCCACACTCATTCAGTACACTACCATTGACAGATATTTCATCTATAAATGTGGAATTAGTCGAAAAAGATTTTGTACAGGATAATGAAGAAATTGTTGGCTTATTGTTGCTTCTTTGTTTGGAAATTTGTCCTATGTTTTTATGTCAAAGTATGCATGCAGTATTTAGTACATTAAATAATCCGGTATAGGGAACATTGCATGAATGAATTCTCTGGCAAAATCATTTAAGATAGGTATTAGTAATTCATTAGATCTATACGATTTGATCATTATAAAAGATCCATTGCCTCTTTTCATCACAACAACCGATCCTAACATTATAAAGCGTTTAAAAGTTTTACATGAAGAAATAAGACTGATAACGGAAGATTATTCTGGAAAGTTTATAATTTATATTTTATCAAAAAGTAACGTTCACTCATAATAAGTCCATCCAACACTTTAACACTTTACGCAAAAGAAATAATCGATTTCACCATAATGACTCCAAACAAAGACTCAATGCTCAATTCTTTCAAAAGAAAACCGTTATACATAACTATTAGATTTTGACTTATTTATTTGTTATAGTTATTGTTTTCGCAGTAATGATCAAAATAATCAGTAATAATAAGGTAACCAAAAACCAATACCGAATGTCCATAGGGCTGGGGCTATGTGAGACAAGGAAAAGAAAGTGATTCGATCTTTGATTTTATTAGTTTGCCATCAATTTTATAAATGCCATGAAATATGTTAATTGTTTAGACAAATTCATTCACTCAAAAACATCGGAAATTACGAAAGCTTTGCACAATGTTTACCCATAAGAGTTTAACCTCTGGCCAAAGGCAACGAGACCAGTTTGTAACGAAATGACTGGCAATCAAGTGTCGACAAAACTTTCAAAATCGTTGCAAGGGGACAATGTGTTGTACAATAATGAGGATCGTAAGTTTGACTTGATGTATTGATCTGTGACACACTTTTCCATCTGAATCAGACACGTGAAACAACCGTTACTACTTTTATTCCGTTAGAAAGACTCAGTGATAAGTTGATAAGCGATGAAGTTTACATAAGCATAATTTTAACGTTATTACACACACGTCGACTTTGACGAGACATTTAATATGTATATACACACATTATGGGCTATTATATTACGAGAAAATAAACATGCATAATATTATTAATTTTATTTCAACTCCAGCAAACAATAATATTCTTTTAGTTTCGAATTACGATTTTGCGACAAAGTACCTAAATACGAACTATTACTAATTAATCTGACCAAGTGTTACTATTTTTTGTTTTCAGACATGGAGAGTGAGCCTCTGGTGACAACCAAACACAGCCGGACGATGAATTATACCTCAGAGGATGGGTCATCCATCCTCAGCCCGAGTGGCATTGAACATGACAACCTTACATCCGGTAATGACAAGCCAAACGAGGCAGAAAAATTTAACTACACCACCTTGGAGCGGTTTCACGAAGACGCTCTTCAACAGGTTAGTTTCGTTCACTGGAGAAAGTGGTGAAAGTAGTGAAAGTAAAGTGTGCTTAATCCTACTTGAAATACTATGTGTGTATATGGTACATATAATGCAATGAATTATTATATATAAACTGACATGAATTTATTTTATTTTAGGTGGGTCACGGGAAGATGCAAGTAATTCTCTTCTTCGTTTGTGGTCTGGCAATGGCTGCCGATCTCGCCGAAATTTTGGCTTTAATCATGTCCTCAAAGAGTGCTCAATTCGAGTTCTGCGTGGACGAATCTCAAAAATCTTGGCTAGGTATGTTTGCAATAAATGTGAATAATAGCTTTAGTTAAACTGTGATGAATATAATGAATTGAATGATGTGATCAACTTTCCTTTCCAGTCGGAGTGACACTACTTGGGATGGGAGTTGGTTCCATATTTTGGGGCAGTTTAGGAGACCGCGTTGGTCGTCGAAGAGCTCTCATCTATTGTCTTGGGGTTGGCTCAATTTTCTCCGGTGCAAGCGTGACAATGCCCACCGAGGGAACTTTTTTGACAGCACGAATATTCAGTGGTTTTGGGTAAGATAACCTTCATGACCACTAAATTGAATACCAGTCACTGATACTTCCAATAATATATCACGTATTTTTTTTTCTTTTTTAGCCTTGGTGGTTGCATGCCGCTTGTTGTGACATATTTCTCCGAATTCATTCAGGAGAAAAGACGGAAAGTTGCAATTGCCATGCTGTTCGTGTTTTGGCCTCTGGGAGCGGCCTACGTAATCATGATTTCATGGTTTATTCTTCCATCAACTGGTTAGTTTTATCATAATGTAGAATATTATTATTTGTAACCAACAATCAATGATTTCTTTGAAAGTTCAATTGTTCCAAAAAATCCTCTTCATTTTCTAACAGGCTTTCATTTGAGCGAGGAATTGAAGGAACACTTTAGTGCTTGGAGGAGATTGCTTGTAGCAGCACTGGCTCCCGAGCTCTTGAGCTTAATCGCACTAATTTTCATGCCAGAAGGCCCACTTAATTTAATGCAAAATGGGCGTGACGCAGAATCTTTAGGTGTATACAAGGTAATTGAGTAATTGAGCTCAACAAAAAAAAATTGACGCTTTGCGTCATACCTTCTACTTACTGTTCTCTGAATCTTAATGTATATGTATAATCATGTGACAATATCTTAATTTGTTCCTTGTGGCAGAGCATTCATAAAGCAAATAGAGGAAGTGATGCAACATTCTGCTTGTCAGAGATTGAAATTCCTACGTTATACAACCTTCCACCTAGCACACCCAGAAGTGTTCTTGGTGACCTTATAAGGGCTTTAGAAGCGGTAAGCGGCAAAATGTCATTGTCATAATACCTATGTAATCATTATTCCAGTTATGATTAACCGATCTGTGCTGTTTTTACTGCGTACTAAATCTTCCTTTTTGTACATTATCATAGTTTTGGACGTCGTTTCTAACCCTGTGGACTGAAAACAGGAGAAGACTTACAATTACTTTGTGTCTCATTTGGCTGCTAGCTACAATGGGGTATGTTTATGCAACGCTATTGTTCTTTAGATGAATTACATGATTGATTTTATCTAAAAATATCTAAATGTCTATTTGTATATTACCTACATTTTCTTTAGACATGGCGCATTATCATCATGGGTTATATCTCATCAAGCATCACTGCGAGATTGGACTTTTGATAAAGATGCCAAAATGTTTGAGAAGCAGAGTTTGAATCATTCCATTATAAATGACGATTTAGTTAACGTTAGGTATCATGATAGCAGCTTTGAAGACTTTTCCTTTTCAAATATGGTAAGTCAGTTCATAAAGTGCTCATTGAAATATCACAAATTTTCATTACAAAATGTTCCAACTCTATATTTTGTCGTTACCAATTTCAGATTATGAATCATGTTAAGTTTGAAAACTGTACATTTCAAAGAGTCAACTTTACAAATGTTAAGGCTTCGTATGTGTTGTTCAAATATTCGGATCTCAGTGAATGTTTCCTCGTTGATACTAATCTCGGCAGATCCAATTTTATTGAATCATCGTTACAAAATATTACATATGCTGGTAAGTGGGAAATCACATCGATAAGCATCATCATGACAGATACTTACAAATCCCTACAACTTTGTTTGAAATTCTTAATTTTAGGACTAAATCCAGAGTGCCACCTCATTCCCGATTTCAGCATGTATTTGGGCAACGATGTTATGGACGCTGGACTACCAGTGATCGGGATTTTCATTGGATCCCTGATATCCGTAGCGTTGATTGGATTCTGCAGCCGTTCTAAGCTCATTGCACTATTCCTAATATTAGCATCCTTCATCTGCATTGGACTCACAATTTGGACCTACGACCCAATTTGGGCATTGGTGGGGCATGCCATTATCAACGTCTTGGTAGCTGGCATGTGGTCCATGCTGGTCACCGTAATAGATAAATACCCATTTTGGACAAGGTGAGAACGATTTTACTCCTGATTGATTTACGATTTACTCATGTCATTGCCTTTTCATAGTTTATTGCTAAAGTCAAGGCATTTTATTAAATTTGATATTTTTTTTGGTTTAGGAGCGGAGCTTTGGGTCTCTCACTTTCAGGGGGAAGAGTTGGGTCTTTCTTTGGCGTGGCATTGTTTGGTACCACCCTGAGTGGTATTGTTGTTCCCGTATTCTCAGCTATATTTCTAGTCTTTGCGTCTTGCATCGCCCTCAGAAGTACATTTTAGAGCTCACAATTTATAGACTGCGATGATTATCAAACATCACAACATTTAACCCGTGTCATCACACGAAAAACGTTACTGTAATAATTGTACTTTGTAAATGATTATTTTATGGAAACTGTATTATGTATGTAAGTGTAAGTGGTGAACAGTGACCCGAGTATATTAGACAGTACATGTCTTTGAATACATATATTATAAGTTGTTAACGCTTCAACGTGCTAAAATATTTGTTCTCTACAACTACAATGCTACATATTATCTCGCTGTAATATTATTACATATAACTATTTGCTGGTGATCACCGGCATTTTTATGTATGTATGCGTTGTTGTTATTGTTTAATTGTATGTATTTACGTACCATAGTTCAAATATCAAGTGTCGATTGTTAATGTTTTATGTTTGTAAAGTGAATTTGTTGAAAAACAATACGTACTTACTACGTGACATGTTTACAATGCAATATGTTTACCAAAAAATAATTACAGAGATTATAATTACTCGATGATAATTCTGTTGTTAACACTAGTCAAATAATGAGGAAGCATAACATGATTTTAGAGGGTTAGATAGGGTAGTTTTAGGTCGTGTAACATGTAATGTATAAAATATCAATACCGATGATGTAAAATTAGATAACACTTCTCGTTTTTGTGATAGAACTGGAGTTTTGCCCTTCACAACCAGTCCCATTCGTAATCAGTCGTTCGTAGCGAGATTGAGTTCAGTTTGTGGTTATCTTGTACTTGTCCCACCCTATACTTTTAGAACAAATTTGTGTATGTAATCATACTTGACACATATACGCGTACCGGTAAGCTGACTTATACACGTTATCATCAGTATGGTACGTCAGACACGTGTGTGAATAATAAGTTACATACAATACAAGTAAAGGAAAGCAAAAAAACGTTAGAAATATAGTTACAACCTTCCCCTTTCCCCAACAAGGTTTTTACACAATCCATTCTTTATACGTTGTAAGTAGTTTTCATGTTCTCGATCCAGTAATTAATCTTTTTACATATTATTTTGTTAACATTTGACGAGTCAAAATAAATCTATCCTTGCAGTATTTCTTTTAATTCGCCAAGACAAGCATTTATTGTCATAAATTATGACTCATAATATTGCATCATTTAATCATCAAATAAAAATATTGGGGCACTGTGATACCAATGCAATAGACAACGAATGTGAACAAGCATTCATGAAATTGATTCATATCCAGTAGAAATATAATGAAATATAAACAACAATTTTATTTTTAAAAACGTCTTGTACAAAGCAACGCTGTTATACCTGCGAATTAAGCTGTGAATTCAAATACTGTACAAACATTTCGCCTGGCTCTCCTTTCAAACTACTTGTCTTAGATAAGCTTATGAACTGCCGTTTGAGTTTGTTTAACTGACTAATTGTGGGGGATTCAAGAACTTGAACTGGACCTTTGGAGTACGGAACTTCAATTTGTCTAACTTCGTCAGAGTCTGTTGAGGTAGCGGCGTCTTTTTCTCTTGTAATAATTGCCTGCAGTGAAAATGACATAGATATTATTATTCAGTAAAGAAAGTCTACCCCTTTACAATAATGCATACGCAAACTGAGTTCAATATTATAAGCTAAACATAATTTTTATCTAACCTGTATTATTTCTGAAGTTACTTTTTCCATTGTGGCTAGGTAATTGGATTCGGACAGTGGATTCTGTTGAAAATAATTACATCAAACAAAAAAACCATAAAATACTTTCCAATAATAACGAATAAACATACGATTCATGTTATAGGAGAATTAGTACGTTAGGATTTTCGATTTTAAAAGATTAAATTTGATTACAAATATATGAAATAGTAGAGAAAGTGCTGTCTAGAAGAAAAACAGTTATGATTTTTCTTACACTTTGAGTTGACATATTCCGTTTCGGTGCCTTATTGAAGAAAAGCGAGTTAAAAATTCCAACCAAGTCCAACTCTTCCCCAAAGAGCACAGAGAAAAATGGACTATCCCATCTATTCTGTGGGTCAGGGGTTTCATATCGTTGTACCAAGTGATCAAAAACTTCCCTAAATATAATTACATATTACATACAAGGGCAACAGTATATATAGTTGTTTAAGTTTATCCGATTTCACAAACTAGATTTTTCATATAAAAAGGATCGCTGATTGTTGGAAAATACCTGGTATACTTTTCATTTTCAGATCGTTCGTTATTCCAACTCCACGCCTGGGCATCCGAAACATCACAATGAACTGTTACTTGACGCGTGGGAACTGCTTTGGACATACAAAACAATTCATAGCGATATCCTACAACAGAAAAGTTAAATGTTTTAAACCACGTGTACAAAAAGCGTCCACAAAACAACTTTTATGTATATAATCATGTATAATTTATATAAAAATTACTTACCCTTGATGTAATTTAATGCATCGATTATCACAACATTGTCCTTTGTAAGTAGCCTATAAAAAGTTAAATGCCAAAATGCTTAATAATACTTATCATGCAGTACAAATTTTATATAATCAACCAAAAATTAACAAGATAGATATAGCTATATTGCGTTGTTTTGATGGTATCACAATTACCTCTGCGCTTCGGATTTTACCTTTGCCCTCAGCTCCTTCTCTTTCCTCGAATCTAATTTTTAACAAAAGCAAAGAAAATACATAAAATGTCAATATTTTACCCATCATGACTAATGACATTGCAACATCTAACTGGGAGTAACAATTTATTAATGAATTCCATAACCATAAATTTTACCGTCTAAAATTTCATTTTTTTCTCCTCGAAAATTGTCTTCCTCTCTGACAAGGTGAACAGTCTTTCCCTGGCTAGTTTCCAAATATTCGGCAAGTTTCCTGGCCCAGGTGGATTTCCCACTTGATGGATAACCACTAATCACAACCAACGGCATTGTAAAGCTTGTCCTTTCCGAACAGTTTATTTAATGCACCTGTGAAGTAAACGCACGTGTTTTTGCGGCACGCACTAGAACAGCACTTGTGGACGTATTAAAAAGCACCTGTCAGGATACTGTAAACACTATCCTACACACGAAGATTATAAACTCGTTTTAATTATTTTATTCAAGTTGATAAGCCGATTCAATAAAACAAAATATTTATTATCAACAAAGTCAACACAGGATTCCTGGATGCACGTTTTTCTGGCCAACAACATCGTGACAGCTGATTGAAGAGGCTGAGAGTCCATCATGCTACGATACCAGATGGGGCATGATAAGGCAAGTCGATTAGCTGCACAATTTGTGTGTAACGTTCCATGTGAACGCTGCCTTCATTTGTTTATGGTGCTAACAATGCGTGTCATTCAGTTAAGGACAATTAAAAAATGCCATTAACTTTTGTTAGACGGATGCAATTTAATGATAATTGTCAGTTCAGCTTCAGCCCAGCTAGCTGGCATTGGATTCTGTGTTGTTTGAGCTGCTCTGATATTTGCAAAGTTTGGATTCCGGAAGGAATGCTTTTTTCTTTCTGTTCAATCAATCATTCACGCATTTTCTGGTCGTGCGTTTCGGTGACTGACCAATTGTTTTGGTTCTGTGTTTAGGCAGTTAGATTGCATTGGTCAAACGGACTGAGAACCAGTGAAAGTGATCACTGATCAGGAGCAATCAGTGACAATTACTTAAGTAGTGGAGTTCTAATCTAATTGCAAGTATTTCCCATCTCGCTGAAACGTTGAAACTCTGCTAACATTACATGAGAAGTTAACTAGCATTACGATTCATTATTGCTTTTCATCTATTTTGCATTCTTGTAAATTGAAAGACTGCTGCTGCTATAAGCCAAGAGCAAAGAAAAGAGGCATTATTGTGCATGTATGTATTTACATCACATGTATTTTGCTACTAACTGTAGATTGTTGATCATCTTTTCCCATAATTTCAGTCCAAAAAATGTGGCTTAAAAAACTAACAACGGATATTTTGCCATCTACCCTGGCAGTTCTGTGTCCTTGTGGTAGAAAGCTTGAAGCAATTGGGATTTTTGGGATCAACAAGATGAACAAAAGAAGTAAAGATCCCACTAATGGCTCCTCATCCATGTCTTGCAACAGTTGCGCCTCCCACAAGACAACCAAAGAACGTGGAGCGCGAGGGCCGAGAGACAAAGAAGGAAATGAACAGCAGCGGCATCAGAGTCGAAGCAGCTGCTGCTCCTCTTGTTGTTCATCAAGCGCTTCTTCTCACTTGACAGCCAAAAACTTTCCTCTCACCGGCTACATTCTTTATGGCACTCATCCCGCTTTCAAGATCCCCAACAAATCTTCTTTGTCATTCTTGAAGCAGGACAAAAGGGCAAATCCTCAGTTGCCTTTGCCCAGGTTTTTGAGTTCCGCTTCTTGGCCAGATCAGTTAGTCTTCAACCGTGCGACTGGAAGGAAGTATCAGCAGAATCACAGCGACTTTAATAACACCACCATCAACAACAACAACGCCAAGTGTCCAGGACATAATTTTCTTTGTCATTTTGATATGCCGTCCACTGTTGAGTTGAGCCAAGATAATTCTGTTGTTATCGCCTCTCCGTCAAAAAGGAAGCTATCCACCTCAGCGTCGCCAATCAATTCTCCTGAGAAGAAGCTACTAAAACAGGAAGGTCAGGAAGAAAGCAAGGTCAAGATGCCGTCATCAGTGCCATCATCACCTTTGAAGGACAGCACCACTGCAAACCTGCCCAAGACAGGAAGTCCATTAAAAAAGCTGAATTTCGAACAGGAAGTGAAGAGCAAGGCTGTGTCCAAGCTCCAGTTTGCCAAGCTTTCGGAGAAGGCGCACGCCCCAACGAAAGGATCGCAGGTTGCGGCTGGTTTTGATCTCAAAAGGTTTGTTAAAAGTTTCAATAAAACTAAACTAAATTAGTACATGACATTTTAACGTTAGATTTGAACTGTGTTTATGTTTGTGCCAATTTAATAGACTTCCTGTGCTAATTTCCCTTGTATTTCTTCTTTAATTTTCAGTGCTTATGAGTATACCGTACCTAAACGTGGATCATGCTTGGTCAAGACTGACATCCAAGTGAAGGTACCTGAAGGAACCTATGGTCGAGTTGCTCCGCGTTCGGGATTGGCCCTCAAGAACAAGATTGATGTTGGAGGTATGACTTGTATTAAATTATGCATAATAAATCACATTCAACGTTAATGAGGCTATTAACTGTTGACATGAGCTATTTAAAATAAGTTTCATTCATGATTAATCTTATCTGTATTCTGCTTTCTTCACAGCTGGAGTAATTGATCAAGATTACCGCGGCAATGTTGGCGTTATCCTGTTCAACTACAGCGATGAGGACTTCCAGATTGCACCTGGTGATCGAGTTGCCCAGTTAATTTGTGAGAAGATTGAGTACCCAGAGATCGAAGAACTTCAGGTATGAAATTTTAGCCAGGTTCTTATAATGTTAAAACCTCTGATGTCAAAGGTCACCCTTTCATGAAATTTGATATAGTCACTAAAACAAAGACCCGGAACATGTTCTCTTTTTTTAGAATTTGGACGAGACTGTGCGTGGAGAAGGAGGCTTTGGATCAACCGGAGTCAAGTCTAACTAGAGCCATAAACCCTTACAGTACGACACTACGATAGCTGTTTTGGATACACTATAATTAATTATTCCTACAAGTATTAAACTTAAACCAACCAGCGTTGTCTACATATGTAATAATTTATTATTTGCGTGTATTTACTAACACATTTAAATTATTGTCGTGCCGTAGGCACTGTTTTTATGTGATGCATTTACCTATCTAATACTGACATATAATAATTTCTACTAATCTAAACTGTAAAATTGAATTCTATTGAATATCCGACGTTTTGAAATGATTACCTAATTGATTAACTTTGTGTGCTGCAACCGTGTTGAAACAATAAAAGCAATTGAGAAAATGATGATGATATGGATGATGTTCATTAATTCGCATTTAAGCTACAGGTCAATAAAGCGCTAATTATACTGAAGTGGTAAGGAATGGTGCGAAATAAGGTTGTTAAACATTCAATCGAAAAAGTAGGGTAGTTTACAAATAATCATTTTATTACAAACACTCGCAAACTTTTAGCCAATACATCAAACAATACGAACGAAATTGTTAAAATTTAAAAGTCCTGAAACCTGAAATCGGTATTTAACCAAAGAGTATATAAAATCTGCATATGTCACATGTAACACAACAGATGTTTCTACTAATTTTTTATGTAATAAATTGTTTATAACAAGCTTTTATAAGCCAAACCAATACGTCAGAAAAGAAAACAGATTCGAAGGAACCAAGACAGATTTATGAAACGATTAATTAATGAAAATAAAGTTTCGGGATTAGGCGGCAGCTTCAGTCGCTTCCGCGTCGGGAACAACTTCAGTCTGTTTCTCTTCGGGATTAGCGCCCTAAGGGACAAAGAAAGGTGCACAATTAGTCGCATCCAAAGAAGTCGAGCATATTTAATTGTAAAGCGCAACCGCTGACGGCGGAACTCACCGAATCAGTGACCTCAGCCCCTGTTGCAGCAGCATTGTTCACGGCAGCCTCCTCTCCCTCAGTCTTCTCAGGCTCCTCCATCTTTTCTGGCTCTGCTTGAACTGGAATTTTATAATCGAATCGAATTATCCATTCGACTCATTAATTATTGATTCGTAATTAATCAAAATCAATCTGACATCACACATCATTAGACTTGTCAACAGACAAGTTTCGTTTCATTAAAGGTAACATGGTTATCACACTTGCATCAACATAGCAAATTTAAGCTTTACAAGTAAATGCTTACCAGGAGCCTCCTGTGGGGCCAAATCCATCTCTGACTTGGCGTCTTCAGTCTCAGCAGCCGTACCATTAGCGCTGGGCTGTTCTTCAGCTGCCTCGGGCTCATCGACCTTCGTCTCGTCGACCCCGTCGGTCTTCAGCACCTTCTTTCCCGGGGAGTCTGCTTCAGACTTGCGCTTAAGAGGGAGGGGAGAACTCCTCTTCTCCTGGTTGGCTTCGCCGACCTCGACAGTGGCCGTAGCTCCATTCTCAATATCCGCCATTGTCTACCTAAATTAACAAAACAAATCAAAGAACACTTAATTAATCACTGACTAAATTACAACTTTCCCAAGTCGTTTTTATCAGCGATTTGAGATCGCGTTTTACATCGACCTCCCCACAAAATTCAACTAAATCCTCAGAAATTCCTTTAAAACTGGAATTGTCAAGTTAAAAATGTCGCAAAAATAACTAACCACTGATAAATAATATTTAAATTACCTTTCTCACTGTTTGCACTTGTTAGTTAATAGTCCACGAGGGTTTACGTAATCAGTCAATTAAATCCACAAATTGCGCGACTTCTTAGGCTTCTTTTGCCAGTAGCAAAATAATTACTGATTAATTCAGAAAATTTAAAGATTTTCCGTGAAATTTGCTAACTGAGCGTTCAAATTCAAAATCAAAGTGCAAAAGCGAAAAGCTAAAATGTGGACACTTGGACGAAATGAAGAAGGATGAATGGAGAGTAGAAGCGAAGAAAAAGTGCACAATGACCAAAAAGCAAGTTGTCCGTTGTTCTTATAAATCTCTCTCGGAGGTCGTCGTCGTATAATAAGAGTAAAAAGTGTAAAATGTCCAACAAAACGTTGTCTTCAACACGAGAGGGATGAGTGCGCAAGTGCAAACTTGCAAGCAAAAATGAGAGAGCGACGACGAACAGCAAACAAACCGGTGAAAATTGTGCGACGGAGACGGACTGAATGAATGCGTGTCGTGTTTTGCTTTTCCTGTCTATACAACGGGTCGTCGTCGTCGCCCAAGTAGACAAAGAGCGAACATTCTAGGTTTTCTCTTCTCGCTTTTTTCGCCCCGCTTCTCTTCCTATTCCAATGCATGGACTGAACAAAATTAAGTGACCGCCAATTTTAAATTTCCGCAATTTGTCCTTAAATAGGGTAGAGGATTTACATTTTTTGCTCGAATTTTTGATTAACTGCAGGAAATGCAAACAGCAACAGGCAGCCGCAGCAAAATACATGAGAATTAATGTAGTCAAGTATGTAGTCATTATTTACACTCTTGGTGTATTTACACGTACAATTAGTGCACAGCACAAACAAGATGGGGTGCATGAAGTTGGATGGAACTTCCATCAATAATTGTCGAAGACGACTTGGGACACTTTATGCGAATGTCTGTGTATGTCTGTCTGTCCGTCTGGGACCGTCCTGGTCATAGGGCAACACATAAAATATTATGACAATAAAAAACTCTATGCACGCAAAATAGATTTGCCTTTATAACGAAAAAATGTTTATTGGTTGAATCGTGAATACTCTATTATAACAATGAAGAAAATGTATCGTACATAAATAACTTTTTGTGTAGTAATCCAGTAGAAATTAACAAGGGTATCTTGGTGTTTGGCAGTATAATATTTGGTTTTTTACACTATCATATAGAACCATATATTATAATGAATGATGATAAACTCAGCACTAATTTCCTTTCTCTAGTTTTGCTATATAGCTCAGTAGTGATAAAACAAGGATGTTTTTAAGTATTATAAATACCTAAGTATAATTCGTCAGCAACCAACAACCTGTTTTTTACAAAGACACAACGCATTTTAATATGAATGTAAACTAAAGTCTAGTCCAAGTCCACTTCTTTTTGAAACCAACATTTATCGAGTGTAATTATGATGATACAACTTGTTAATTAATTGACTTAACTGCACGAAAACAAAACTCAACTTATTTCAACTCACAACCGTTTAAGAACCCTAAACTATTTAACATGAATCATAATGCATTTCAAACTCAATGAGTAAATATTTGGGCACGACATGGACCCCTTTTGATAGACAAACTAAAGAAGGGGTAAATTAAATCATTTCCCATGATGAGCCATATCGGAAATTTTCTACTACAGAATCTTCGAGCAATTAAAATTTTATTGGGATTGACTTGACATACGATTCTAGTAAAACATTAATCTAACATGTTTTTTAATTTGTCAGTACAACCTTGAATTAAATTGTTTAAGAAATGGGGCGAAATGAGATATCGTGAAATTAAATTAACACATTTGAAATCAATATAATTAATTATCTTGTAGGTAATACTGTTGGTACCTTTTCCACTTTCCACAACGTGGCATAAAATTCTACATCTAAAGTATTCCCTTAATTCTTACTTTGGCTTCTTTTAGTATTTTTTTCTTTCATATTTCAATGAGCTAATAAGGATTATTACAATCACTTGTATTACTAGTATATATTGTGGTAACTCTATTTTACTTACTTAAGTATTTACTGTAAACCGCAGTATATATGTGTATCTGTCATTGAATACAGCATTTAAAAACTACCCTTCTTTTCATTAGAAATGCACTTCCTCTCTCCAACCAGGGAGTAGAGGGTCGCTAGATGCACTTTGATTGCATAATATTGATTTTTTTCAACTTTGTTCAGGCTCATGAAGTTCATTAATTGCATATTTTAATGTTTTTTTAGAAACTATAGAGCGAAAGAATAGTGAAGTTTGTATTGCATTTTTTGAAATTTATAGAATATGAATCTTTTGTTGGAGTACGCGTTTTTTAGTCATTATTATTATTAATACAGTATTTATGCTACATACACAGTCCTGTCATTTTTCTTTTTTTGCAGTAACATTTAAATTAAATGATGCACGTGTTGCATTACTCGAATGCAGTTTTTTGACGAGACGAAAGGGTCTGCTGACTAAATTCGCATCCCAATTACAACTTTAAGCCCGGGACCAATCCTGTGTTAGGTGATGGTTCCTTGACCAAGTGTCTGATTTCTTGGAATTTTGGGTTCTCTTTGTCCCCTAGCATTTTGAAGATAACCGTTTCACTGGTTGTCACAAAGCATCCAATTTGTCGCAGTCGCTAAATGGATTGAAATTTAAAGTCATATTTAGCCTTGTGACATGATGAACAATAAAATATGTTTCAACAGGAAGTGCTTCAATTTTTGTTAAATACCTCGATGGCTAAAAGCCTGTCCGCCTGGTTTCGCGAAGTACTCGCGTCGGCTATTACGTGAACTTTTAAATTTCTTGCAAGAAGTTCAATAGCTGTCTGTTCCACGCATATATGGGTCTGCAAGAACGACATAGGTACATATATAAAAACATAGTAAAACATTCAATAAATCGATGCAAACAATACATATTTTGTTTTTTATTTATTGTGTTGTCTATTAGCGTTCTTAATATATCATTATATGTTTTGAAAAAGTCATTACCTCGATGCCGAAGAGAACGATGCTCTCCAGAACTCCATCACAGAGGGAATGTAAAAGTCTATCAACTTCCGGAACGATCATACTAAATCTTGTCTTAGGAACTACGAGTAGTGCTTTGCTTACATCAATGTCAGCTACTGTCTTCCCTAATTGGCGAGGGTATTGCTCTGTTACGATTAATGGTATTCCCAGTACTTTTGATACTTCTACCTGTGGAACAAATAAAATTCGCATGGAACGTTAGTAGGCTCGTTGATCATTTCATTACAAATTGCTTTTATACCTACAAAATAATTAGTACTTTCTATGTTCTGGACTAGATTTACAAACAAACAGTGAAAGTAAAATTCTAATGCTACTATAATATTTATAATCGATGCAGGAATCATATTTTAAATCATTATTTTAAAGTACCGTCATCCGACCCGATATGTTTGTTGGAGAAAGTAGGTGCAGGTATGTAAATAGCTTTGCTAAAAATATCAATGCTATTTACTTTATCATATTACCAAAAATCGATGTAACCTTCCCATGCAATATAGTATATAATTGTTGGAAGCAATAGCGCATAAATTCGCCATTAACGTCTACATTTCCCTTGTTGCGCATTACACCTAAATATTGGGGCATTATGAGCCTGATGAATTTGAGAAACCTGTAATAAATATGCTCAAGTAAAGTTTCTGAAAAAACAGACATAAAGGTTGTGACAGTTCAGTAATATACCGAAAAGGCCATTTCTTATTTGAACTGGTGAAAGTGAAACGAGTATGTACCTAACTTGAATTTACTTTCATTCGTTTACCGTCACTCAGTCGTACACAAAAACATTGGTTCTGTTGAACATGCAGTGCTAAAACATGTACTTCAATCCTATATAGATCGAGAGTATAATCTCTATCATTACTTGGGAATACGTCGGAGAAAGTGAGTAGCATTTTATTGAACGTGCTTGTGCTTTCATTTGTTTTAAATTCTCATTCCATCACTCCCTGGCCAGAAGTGACATCAGATCTTGGAAATCACGAAAAAGGAAATGGAGTCATGCGACATGCGATGCGTGAAATGACATTGTCATTGTTCAATTCAATTATTGAATTTCTGTTCAGTTTCAGTACGTTTCTTGATGCGGCTAAATTACTCTTTTCTGTCATGTGGATTGGATGTGCGTTGTGTGCTGCTTTCAAGGAAGGAAACCCCGATCCTATTTCATGAAGCAAAGAAAAGCTGCTTTGTGGTAACATTACTAGAAATACATGTGACTTTTCTGCAGAAGGGTTTGGGAAAAAATGTATACATTGTGAGTGAAGTATGAACCACTGCTATTTATTTAGCGTTGTCCATCAATCTTTATGCACGTTTGTTCGCCATTTCCCATTCATAGAAATTTCCCAAAAGGGTAAAAGAAGAGCAACTCGCAATTTTCTCAGTGGTGAATGGTACAGAAAAAATAATACAATATTAATATCAATGCATCACCCTTCCACCTATGAAAGTATATGGCAGAAACGAGAATTCCAATATGACATTCAGTTATAAAAAATTTACTAGCGTCTGTGTATGATATAGTTTAGGTTTTAAAATGCAATGTAGACCTCACTCAGTCAGTCAGTACACTACGCTGCCCGTCCTGAATCAACTTAACATGTGCGTTGAATTTCAATGAATGTCCTACCATCTTCATTTGTCCCTGTATCATATCTGCGTGATGTTAATAATAATCATGAAGAATCCAATACGTGATATCTTGATGTGCCCGGGTAAGTGGAGAACCTAATGGAAAATATCTAAACTCAATTTCGGATAGATGTAATTTTTAGCGAATAATAATGCATTGGATGAACAATGGAGCAACTTCAGATGAGAGGGAAAACATTTTTAGTATTTCCCTTCCATTGTTGAAAACAAAGTAGGATTGTATATACTTCTTCAACCACTAAAGGCTGAGTAGTGAGAATGGAGCATTGATAGAAAATACGTGATGAATCATCGTGTTCCTTTATTCTTTCAATGGCGAATTACCATTCGAGTTAAAGTTTCTTGCACTCATTATATCATTTAGTAAAACAACGCAGTAAAATGTAGGATATAGGCAACCTTAGAATGTGTGAATCGAAACGACTACATTGCAGATCCGTTAAATTACATTTACATTTTTTATCGTAATTATATTACAGTACATGAGTATATGAGTCATTGCAAATGAAGTTTGACACACCATAGAATACCTACGTAAGAAAGACAACAGTAAAATTCTTGTGCCTACTTGGGTAAAACACTATAGTTCAAGCAGAGGCATAATGTAATTCCCCAGCCTTACAATTTCGACGAGTATTTCCATAAATATCTGTAAAATGTATCATGTCATGAAACATTAAACGAAGTTTAGTATGGCGTAGAAAAATTCGTACAATGATAAGTACAAAAAGGGATATTACTAATATTTAAAAAAAATAATTTGCAATTGAGAAAGGGAAGCCCCCATTTCTCAAAAATGTAGTGATCATCAATTTATAGTACATGTTACATACTGCGTGTGATGTATGCAAAGCATTGAAAGATATTTTGTAGATAGAGAGCAAAAGTTATTGTTCTACTAGTTCTACTAGTAGTTCAGCCCCAAGAGATTTCTCCGAAATGAAAACGGATGAAAATAAGGACTGGAGAAATAAAGATTGAAGACATAATTTCAGCAATAGCACAGACAGTAAATAGTTCCTTTTCTTTCCCCAGTGACTCAAGATAACAGGAAAACGATTCAAAGTACTATTTTCCCATGAAAAAAAGTTTCGCTTACTTGAAGTTGTAAAATCATGCAAAAATAGGGCGTAAGCGACTCCAAAATTGTTCGCTTGTGGATACAAGATAGATAGATTGATCTCACTATATCTTTGTCATGCATTCAAGTATTCCTTTTTGCTTTCTGCAACATTATTCAGAATCATTCAAATGCTTTAAAAATCGTATCCTATATTTCATCCGAAACGCCAAGCTCAATTTTCTCCTTGACTTCTTGAGTCTTGGAGAACTTTTTTGAATGCAAGGTTGTTCATGACTTTCTAAGAAAACTGTCAATGCTGACTACACACACACATTGCACAATATCATTCTTTGGCATGTATCGTAATCTAGAAAAAAATCCGCATTGCCATATCCTGTGCTGTATGATAGGTCAACGATGAAATGTAAAAAGTCATTGTTTCTGGCACTGTGACAAATGGAAGTAAAGTAAGTGTACATAAAATGCAAACCATTGGGTGCATGCAAAATCTTTTGGAGAAAATGACCTTTCAATCTACTTTCACCGTCATTTTATGAAAGATTATTTTGATAGAATGATTCAGATGGCAATTCGTGTTGTAGATATAAGTAGAAAAATCCCACTAATTATGCCGATAATTAAAAACTATTTAGATACCTATTCTATACAACCGAAAGTTACAATACAATTATTATTAGTAAACTGGGATAACTTTATACTACGCTTGAATAGCGCTACCTCGCTCCCGAGGGCAGGTGTATGGATCATTAAGCAATTGGAGGACCGCGTGTCTAAACCATATTGCTTCGAAAGCGTGACCAATTATGTGTAGAATTGGTGCATTAATGTAACCCCAACCTCGTAAATATCTCCGCAAAAGGAAAGCTACCGTGGGCTTTCTTCAAATTCAATTTCTATCTTTATCTATCTCTTATCGATGAGCCAGAACACAGTGACATACGATCAAACATTTTCAATCTTTCAATTTTTTCCACTTCTTAAACACTTATTATTTTGTTGTTTAATGTTATAAACAGCATACAGCATACACCTACATACTTCACATATGCACGTATGTGCAATGTTCTATGCATTAATTATTTATTAGCCTTGTATTCCTATTTCATTTGTTTGCGTGGAATTTATGTATTTGAGAAATTAGATCAACTGAAACTTAACCTAAGCTTCAGAGTTTAATTAGAGAATTAAATATGCCATTGTTCCAGGCAATTGCTCAGCGACATGTCGTTCTATTGATAACGATCTTCATTGGAAATGATAAATGACCAGCGGGTTGAGTGTGACAAGATTCTAGGTACTGCATGGTTTCATTTCATGACAAGGGCTATGAACAATGTATTTAACGCATTAAGCACAGGTATTCTAAAAGTATTAAAGGATATTGCAATTATGCTGCAGAGAAAGTTCATTCCATCATCAAGTTGTGATGTTCACATGAAATAGTGGGTGAAAGCGCAATAAAAATCCTTTCACTCTCCATACATTGTTCATTTAACGCTTATTGTGATATCGCATGCGGTTTGTTTCTGATTCTAGCATTTTATTGATGTTTGCTGATGCTGACCCCTGTCTTTCTGATCTCGCCAAAAGTCACGCGATGCTACACAGTGAAAGCTTAAATGCTAAAAAAGATTATACAGATTCATAAAAGTATACGGTATCCACAATATATACTTGTACGCGCGTTTCACAAAATATTGCACACCAACCATAGGTCCGGATTCGTCGTTGGTATTTATTTTGTGTGTCACAAACTATTATAGAGCTCCTTTTCACCAGCAGGTTGTTTTTTCATATACCAAAGTGTATGGTATTTTATAGGTATTGTTATAAATACTGCGTTGCCTTCTTTCAATTAGCTCAGAATAAATAGAACATCCACCATGAAACTATGTAAGACTTATGCAAACTTTTCTACCGTCTATGAGACGTATGGGAAGTAAAAGTAAGGTTACTTTCTTGTAAGTAGTAATAACAATAGTAGTAAAATTAATGGCAATAACATGTTTGGGAAATATTTCTCTTGATGAACTGCACCTACATTTCCGGGCACGTTAAAATTGCATAGTTATGCAAATATGGTTTATATATGAAAGGTTTTGCAATAATATTGTATGGCTAAAATCATGGATGGAAGTTGGTAAAGTGTGGCCGTTATCATCATGGTAAATACGTTTTAGTCGCATTCGTGTTTTTGTCAAATATTTGTTAGCTATTAGCTACCTAGAATAAGGATTACAGAGTCGCGAAATTCGCAGTAAGCATATCTGCCTAAGTTGGCCAAGAAAGAAACATTTTGGGAAAATGCAACAACATCTTTCAATCTTTAGTTTAAAAGGAAAAGTATAGACTAAAATTTTAACTGGATTCTCGTATAAAATTATAAGCATTTACGTATATGCTTTATACATAGTTCAAAGAAAAGAAAATACATATAATCAATCGTGATTTTTATGACTTTGTGCAATCGCAAAACAGATTGCTGCCGTTAGCATGATCGTGAATCGTGATGGTAGAAAGTAGTGCTATGCCGTGCGAAAATGCTCAACTTCTTTTTGTCATTTGTAAGTGCTATTATGTAGGTATGCATTGTGTAGTACTGAAACATGCTGTGCAGTGAGTGACATTCGTGATTACCAACAGTAAAAAGTGATTATAGCAAAATATTTGTATTGTCCACGCTACGACACTATAATTAGATGCAGATGGCTTTTGTTCCTGTTTCTCGTGTTGGATAATAAAATAAATAGACTCTCGGTGACGAGGCAAAAATGCCAACCTCGGCATTAATCAGAGGAATAAAGTAGGATGAAAAATTATATGCTGCTGATTATGCATAACTACCTTATAATGTCGGCATTGTGCTGTAGTAGTAAGTTTCTTAAGTATATATAAGCATGTCATAAATAGGGTCATAATAGCATTTTAGTAAAATGTATGACACTGGTATAATGGCAGAAGTAAAATAGGTGATCGATGTATAAAAGTCAAACTGCTAACGTACACATACAATTTACACATTGCGTTGGATAAAACTATACATACGACTACAGCACTACATATATACTTAAATAGATACTTATGTACGTAATATGCGTAAGTGATTAGGTATATGTACTATAAAGGAAGTTCTCTTACCATTTTTCTGGCAACTGTCACAACCTCATCAAAGTGAAGCATTGCAGGACGAAACTTTTCCTGCATATCACACATGAAAAAAGCCGTGCGACTGGGGTTGAGCAATCCTAAATCTTTGAGTGGAGGTGCCATATTTTGCGACTGTACTTTTTGTTATCAGTGGAAAATGTAAATCTTATTAAAGAATTTAGATTGGGTATCACTACAATTTAGATAGGAAACTTTTACTTTGGCAATCCTTTCCTTCTACGTTTAAAATCACGGTTTTAAATCACAGGCTAAAGCGATGTTTTTTTAAACGATTTCAATGTATAATTGATCAACCAGCAATCAATCAATAGGAATCGTTAATAATTACAGATTCTAAAGAGAAAGTTATTTTCCACCAAAATAAAATCTGCACAAGAAAGGTTTAGAAAATGGTTATTGGTTTGAGTGAATATTCTATAAAATTCATAAAGAATCACAGACTGGACTTTTATTGAATTTATCTACAAGCTAATCAGCTATTACTAAACCGCCGAGTGATCCATGTCCTTCTGAAAATGAGAATAGAAATTTATTTTTATTGACACACAGAACTTTTTTTGGGCAAGCAAGAAATCAGGTATATATAAAAAAACGAGGTTCTGCTTTGTACGAAGCACAAAAATAAAAGCTCGGCTTTTCCCTTTTGATGGTAGCAGTGAGTATAGGTAAGTGGATAGCCTATAAATTAAACTCAATATCACTACCTCTCTATTCCCCTTGATCCAAACGGTATGATGATATAGATCGGAGTGTGTGTGTGTGCGAGTGTGTGAGAGAAGGAAATAAATTTAAACAAGTTTCTAGCGAACGGTGTGGCTGACGAAGGAGAAATGAAGACGATTTCCTCTTTCTGATTTGATTAAGGTGTGATTTGGTTGGCGCTTATGATGGGTAAAAGTAAAAATGAAGATGGCGAAAAATTAGTCAGGTTTTTACCGTTACTCTCGATGTTTAGTAATGTGGCACAAGTGCTAGTAATAGTCGCTGGAGAATAAATGGCGAAAATACTAAAACTAGAATGTGCACAATTCAAGGTCATTAAGTATTACTGCAATCTAGTCTAATATACTTATTTGCAATATACACTATAAACAGCAGCAGCAGAGGAGTAACAACAAAAACAAGAACAACAATACAGCGTCCCTTTTTTGCTTATGGTATTCCAGAAATTCGGATAAAAAAGTAACCAATAACACTCAACTCCACTCAACCTTTACGGATAAGTAAAGTGGAAAAATACATATTGCATTTGTGCACAATCTCTACTAGATTAATCCACTGGCACAAAATGCAATTCTTTTACTCTCCCAATCAAGTGAGCCTAAAAAAATGCTATGTATTTTGCTGGGCCAAACAATGCCTCCTCTTTCTCCGTTCCGTGATGATGATAATAATAGAAAAAAACCCAAATGTAATCCTTGCAGATAAGTACAGGTATAAAAATGATTGGAATCACCGGGATCACTTGAAGGGGAGAAGGAAATAAGCCGTGAGATTTTGATTGAGTTATTATTACTATTGAACATGTGTTTATAGACTGCTAAATAATATATTGATTCGATCCTATAAAATACAACCAGAGCCCACTACCAGGGTAAAAAAAAGCGTGCGAGAAAAAGAAGAATACCTTTTTAACGGGCTGGATATATAGGAATGTATACGTAATGCTCATAGGTTTGTAAAGTGTGAGCGTGTTCTTGCCACCACATTAGACTAGGAGCAAGCAGCACTAGACTAGTCGATGAGATTGAGTAAATACTGACTGCGAGAGTGAGATAGAGTAGGAGAAAGCAGATGAAAGGTACGATTTTCTCTGTAAGCAAATATACACAACTACCTCTTTCCAAAGCCAATAACAACTGCATGCACGCTGCTGCTGCTGCTGGAGGAGCAATTGGCAGTATTTCTCAAGTATGCGTACTTTTAGTAATAATAGTAACGATAAAAGGGACAGGTACGACTTATAGTGTGGTATAGTACACAGGGTATCGCAGATTTTACAGGATTTACAAATTTGTTATCATTTTGCTTCTCAATATGTACACGTGTGATAAATACGGTTACCGAATTTGGGCTCCACTTGGTTTTAATATAAACTTGAACAAAACTCTCGCGCTGTATATTATGGTGTATTTTATGTAACTGATTCCTCTGCAAAAAGTTGAGTCTTTCTGTTGTTGCAGAGCATGGCTAAAATAAGAAAAATAATACGGTTATAAAAGACGAAACGCAATAAAATTCGTTCCAGTTTTTAATATAGTAAAGTTGTTTACTTGTATAAAGGAAAACAGTGTATATGGACGTACACCTGGAAGAAGATATCGACTGGAAGAGGAGACTTGAATGATACAGCAAATAGAGTCGGGCAAAGAATGAGGAAAATATGTTTGCTACGATTCGTCTGGAAGAACCCATTTTAGTCGCTTCGGAATTCAACATCGCATGTTCTGATTCATAATATGATGCTATAATATGCCTACATATTATATCAATTTCAAATTGGCAGGCAAGCAAACAACGACTTTTTTAAAAGAAAATAAATGCCGTCTTGTTTACGATGATCATATAGCAGATGTCTACATGAGCAGATTCATAAAGGATCAGCGCAATACCTGATTTTTAAGCATATAGAGACTTCATCAGGAAGTACATATACTACAAAGGGTGATTGTGATTGTCATCGGAAGAGCCACACTTTCACTCGTGGTTTCAACCGAGAGCATTTTGTTGATAGTGAGAATGATGGAAATGCTGCTTCCTGGTAATGGTGATTTGTTAACAAGAGATATTATGCTACTTGTGCTGAAATCATAGACGTAGAATATACAATACAAAGTTGTTTGGATCCATGATGTATCGGTGATAGTCCCAAAGCGGTAGCATGTCCTTGATACCCTAGCCTTGCAGTTATATTTTATAGGCACGGTTTTTGTATCGTTGAAAATGTAATAACTCTAATATAGCAGCAGCGGTGAAGGAAAAATGTGCCAAACCATAGCCAAAGTCTTACGAGGGTAAGCACATTGGTGGCAGATTGCGTGGCTGTATAATGTAATAAAAGAGGAGATCTTGTAGCGTGGAAGCAGCATCCTTCTCCAAGCTTCCGCTCGTTCCAGACTCTAAAGAGAAAGTTATTCTGGAGGAGACATAAGGAAAGGCAGCGTTGGAGTATTATGCTGATCGTGTTGTACACTTTAGTACGGTGGTTAAGTCTATAGACTGAATTCCACAGCATTTTATATATAGGTTTCTACTGCGATCTAGTTTGGTACTATTAGTAGGGTACATATACATATATGTCGGTGGGAAGATGACATTGGATAGGGAGCATGTGTTACTTTCCTTGCTACAAAACGCAATCTGAACGGTATCGAGTTCCTGTTCCAGGATTCTATATTGCACAAAGTGTGGGTGTATCAAAACGGAGAGTACTGCTTGTACCCATAATAATCTACATGATATTTCAAATTTAATTTGTATATACATATGTATAGGGGCTTGGGGCTAAAAATGTATCTTCATCATTATCATCCTCATCATAGTCGGTATGTTTAGGGAAAACAAGCGAAAAATGAGTGAATGAAAAATAGCAGTGATAAGAGATTGCGTGACCGTAACATCTGGCCTGGCCTGTCTCTTTTCTCTCTCGCTATGTGCCTCACTCAACCCTATTTTCATGAGTCGATTGTCAAACATTCGTATTAGAATGAAGGTCTAAATAGGAACCTATTTTAATATAAGGATTAAGGAAAAAAGGTACTAGAGATATCCTGCATAAGTCGGTGCGCTTTCATGTGTCAGTCTACTTTCACTATGAGATAGAATACATTACAGGAGTTCTGCTATGAAACCAGACCCAGGCAATAGTAATTTGATTCAGGCTACCAACAAAGTTTGGAAAATACCCGCAAGAGATTCCTCTATGCTCCTTCTTGTTCGACGAGACTACTTTCACCATCTCTTCAGAAGTTACGGAGAGGGGAGTTTTTATAAGCGAAAAACTTTCCGAACAGCATCCCGGTTAAAAAACCACATGCTGGTTTTTAATCAAGGTTAAAGTTTCATATGCATCATTTCAATCATTTAGAAGCATTACAGTTGTGGGGACCGCGTAAAATATAATAGTTTGAAATTCGAAAAATTTAATTACAGAGTTTAGTTCATGTAAAAGTTTGTAGTTCTCCGTGGCTTTGCTGCCGTGTTATTGTGGCGTCACGTGTCACTGTGTCAATATGATGCAGAAGGTTGAAGTACATCCGTCCCTCATTAGTGTGAAAATTTGAATGCAAAAGTTTTAAATCGTGATGCTACGAGGAATTATTTGACAAAGTATGAAATAGTGTTCATCCTTCGTGTACAACTCTGCGTCTAATTGCATATGATGTTGTTGTTAGTTTTCTGTATATTTTATAGATGCAACCGCGTGCCATGAACAGACACTATAATAAAAGACCATTCATTTCACATCTTCATCACACACAATAGTAACAAAATGAGTCTGAGGCATTTGTTTATATGAAAAATACGACATGGTTGTATTGTGATATATCAGAGTGAGATGAATCCTGTTTTTGTCTCAAGTTTCCCTGACCCACTACATCTGCACAGTAAGCAATGATATTCGTTCTGAATAATGTACCATGTTACAATAATCCAGTGACATATCACAGCATCAACCTGTTCTGCAGGAGGAACTCTCTATAAAATGAACTTGGATGACCTTGTTTTTCAGTTGAAAACAAATCCAACTCCGTTTCAGTCAAAACACAAAGAGCTGTGCATGAAGATATGTCGCTGTAAAATATTTAATACAGAAAGTGACACAAGTAATATATTTTTCTCTTTATTCTCCTTTCACTTCTTGAAGATTCATTTAATATCAGAATGACTTTCTTAGGATAAATATGGTGGAATGCGATTAGATTGTAATAAGAATTCTCTGTCTCATGTTGTAGAGTGAAAATAAAACTACATCGATTTCAAAATTCAACGTTAGATAGTATTTCAATGTTTGAATATAAATATGAAAAAGAGTGATTCTGTTTGCAACTCTATCTTCCGGATACCATTTGTCTGTGTTAGTATTTACCTACTTAGTTGTTTAAACACAATGAAATATAATAAAAAGCCATCAAGGAAAAGCATATAGGTAGATTATCATTAACGTAGAACAGTAGTATAGACAGACGCTTTCTTGTAAATACCTATAAACCTTGTACAGGCAAAGGCTCCCTATACACATTGCAAAATCTCTCACTGATTTTTTCACCTTAGCATTATTCTCCCTCGATCTTTGGACTTGTCATTTCCTATTGAAAATTATATGCTTGCTGATTCCTTGCCGGTTGCTTTCTTTAGATTATTATAAAGTAAAAGTATACCAGTTTGTAGGTATGGCATACATAGGAGTACTGTCGTTGGTTAACATACGTACGTCCACATTATATATTTCTTTCGCGATATTGTTAAATTGTGATTGCAGTATGTATGTATGTAGTGAACACATCTATTTCATGAGCTTCCGCACTCACTGCTGAGGGAAATCTAATAATGCAGATTCCATGTAGCACAGAAACTGCATAATGCTGAAACACTAACATTTCCTCTCTCTCTTTCTCCGCTCTATACCCCTCGTAAAACACATAAACCGCTGTACGTATTATTGCAAACCCTTGTATGCATGTGTGCAAAAAAAGTCTTTCAGGACAGTTCTTTTATTATGCCGTGTACTACCCGCGACTCTTATAAAAATTGTAAAAGTATGATCAATATGAGCATACACTTCGTCTACAGGGAAAGTACCTATATCCCCTTAGCACTGCCATTATTCCAGAAAGCAATTCCATATTAGAGGAAGGAAGTTTTCTTGCATCACTATAAATTTTCTCACTTACGCTATCCCTAACTATACATACATCTAGTTGAGAAGGAATGAAAGCGAATGAGTAGAGAGAGCATCATCACAAGCAACAGCGGCGTGTCTGATAATAATAATGACGGTTTGGCCAAGATGAAAGCACGCTTCCTATATATAATGAGTGCTTTCAAATGACATGTATTAAGAAGAACCGCTATATGAGCCTAGCTACTTTGACGTGTGTACAATGCGGGTTTGCTGCAAACATTGAAATGTATCTGTAATACAAAATTACAACCATGTAGATATGATTTTGCAGATGAAATAGTTGGAAGGCATAGTATACCGCCTTTTCATTTTACACCCTTAACCATCATGACTGTATGTACCTATATTATATTATTGCTAAAATTTGATATGGGAGAGTAAGACAATTAGTGAATTTCATAGTGGCGGTGACAGTGGGGATGTTAACGTAATACGGGTAGAGAAACTTTAAAAATATAGAGAAGCATTTAGTTGCTATAGTGTTGAACACTGTTTCTAAAAAAGGAAGCAAGAAATGTCGGACCGAACATAAAGTGTGGTGGGATTCTATCGGCATCTACTTTGTTGATGTTGGCACGTTTGTTGTTGCTATAATTCTAATGCAATTTTGCCATTTAGCTCATGCATCCTTCCTGTTTCTCCTCCCTGATGATATGATGAGGAAGGAGCTTCCATCCATTGTTGTGATCATACCAAAACGTTATCAACTTAAACATCAGCATTCTTCTCTGGAAGACTGGAACACGGACTGAAAGGGCTATGCTTGCATTCATGGTCTGTGTGGTGATTATGATAAGCAATATGATTACCCCTGTTTTCGTAGTCAGCAAGCGTTTCTAGAAAATGTAGGCTGTTTTCCTACAACAGTATAACATAACCCTTATTATTACTGCTATTACAATCGTAGTTTGATTGTGGCTCTTTGTAGTCAGCAGTAATTTGCTTTTTAGGAAAATACGGAGCGCAAGGAGAGTGCAACTAGAATTTTCTCCGTTGTTGCTTACAAAGCAACATTTACTGTTACAGTGCTGACTCTCCACTGTGGCTATACCCTTAAGGTCTACTTGTCTCCTCCCACTCTCGTTTCCACTAGGATATTCGTCATTATCAGTAATGGTTTTCTCTTTCAGCTCCATTTCAACTCAAAGATTCGTTAATCTTATTTTCGTTCTCTGGAATGACCTACAATTTGTACTGTGTAAAAGATGGACTTTACCAAATTCAAACTTCTGCTTGTTTCTTCTAGATACTTTTCACAGGCGGAACTTTGACAAGAATATAATATAAATTTAGAATATTTTTCACGAATAAGCACACAATATTATAATGCCTCAAGATAGTTAGATTCACGTTTAGCAAAATAAGTTATTGCATAAAAGATTGCATATACCTAGGTGTATTAAAAGCACTTGTATGTATGCATGATGACATATTTACATTAAATTCCAACATGCTACGCATTTGAACTACGTTCAAGAAGAATACTAAATATTAAGAGTGGTTGATGAGATTATGTGATTTAGCAATTAGCATAACTGCAGCGTGTCCTTTATTGCTTGACAATTCAACTTTTTGGTTTAGTTTTGGACTTTTCGTAACCAACTTGTTGACTATAGAGATTATGCATTTTCTTTTGCTTTCTCTGCGTGATTACTACACTATCTACAATCTACCGAGGTACTATCTGGTGAATCCGTGCATTCTCAATAACTCAGCAGACTCAAGGGAAAACTTTCCTCACGTGTTACCTAACAGTAAGTGTATGCGATCTATACAATAACAAGAGCACGACGCGACTGCATACTTTAAGTAAGATTGCTTATCAGAAATAGTTACGCCATAAAAAGGGTATGATTTTAAACTAGGTCAAATTCCTTCCATTCTTTCACGATTTTCTCCAGCAACGACCCAACAATAACAACCCTATGATGACAAAGGGAATTAAGGGTTGTGGTGTGAAATGTGGGTACACATGCCACATTTTTATGCAAATCTCGTTTTAATGATGTTAGTCTCCAAGGTGCTAATGCCATGTGAGGTATTGTAGAATTATGAATCAGGAACACGAACCGCCGCTTGAATCCTCACAATCTGGAGCATTATCAAGATCGCAGTTATAAATGTAAGGACGGTAGTCATAAGCATTCAACAGTGATGTGATCAAAGATAATAATATATGGAAACAAATCCTCAATAATTCCGGTTTTGACATCGGTTATGTAAATACCACTATCGTGAAATTTGTATTGCGATGCTCATAATTCGTGACGGGGAAATTTACGAGAATGAACATGTTGTGTTTCGTGTTTCCACCATAATTATGTTTTCATGGGTTAAACTTCAATAGATAATGGTTGTGTAGTAACATAATATTGACAATGAATACGTCATAGGCAAAAACACTGCTTTTTAATATTACTACATAATAGGAAGATACATCAGCCATGCGACACAATTTTCATTTGCGCAATGCCTTAGTTTCCTTAACAATATCTCAATAATGAATGCAATCTTGTCAATTAGAGTGAAGATTTACTATGTACTAAAGTCCCAAGAAAAGACCAACGTTCTTAAGATGTGGTATCACCGCACTGTGCGGTGCGCACCCAATGGTAGGTCAAAACCGTGGTTGATAGTCTAGAAATCACATTCCAATATAGAATGTGATAAATAGTTCACATAAGGCTGGTAATTTGTTTGTATTTACCATGGTGGATCTGTGGTAATGACTTATCCTAATCTCTGGAGATAATCTCATCGATCTTCAGTATAAATGATCAACCTTTTACTTTATATAAAAATATACGACAAGGAGTTTTGTTGTATGTACATGCATGTAATATTTGCATTGAAGCAGTACATGTGCCTATAATTTTAATAAGCCATTGTGGTGTTCTGACCACCAGATGGAGGAGATTGACCGACCAATTTTCTTAAAACCAGCTTATGCGTACTACCAACGTGCATAGCAATCTGAGAATCTGAGACATTTAGGCCACATACGGGCGGACATACGAAGAACAAGTAGCTTCCGCTAAATAATAATAGACTAATATACAGCGTCCATGCAAGTTTTACAAGCGATGCAGTAGTGATTTTTATAGCGAATATTAATAAACGTACAGAAATCGTTGTAACTGTAAGCACTTCCTAGATTTTTTTCCATTGTGCTTTCACTGGCGTGTTGACTGATTTACTTTTCGCTATTTCATTAATGTTAGCAGTATCCGAAAATGTCAGGCGAATAATAATTTCATTTCTCATGCATGGCATTCAGTGATACAAATGGAATAACTACTTTTTTTCTTTTCACAGACGACAAGATTTCATGTTCCATGCACATGTGAAATATATTGTTTTCGCTTAAGGGCACAAACATAGTAGCAGCGGTGTAATAAAAAAGAAAGTACGCATGTATGTACATATATACAGTAGTGTTGAATCAAGACTCTTGATATTATTATTCATAATGCATAAACAAGTAAAATACGAGAATATCATGTTATTTTTTGTCGTGAACATATATATTCATTTACATTCAAATGTATATTTCGCCATTTTATTATGCAAATCGAGGAGACGAGACTTGCTCTGCACGAAGCGATTAAATTTGACCTGTTTTTCTTGTGTGCATGAAGAAAGGAGAGAGAAAGCAACAACCAACCAAGGGGACAGAGAGCATATAGAATGGAAACTAGAGACCTTACATATAAGATACAACCAGCAGCCGGCCTAATAGACCAGCGAAAAGGCAAAGTATTATAAAACAAAACACATGCAATCAAAGATTTACAGTCTTCAAGGGAGACAGTAAATTTTATATGTTCTTGCTTGTGTGGAGGAGGAAGAAAATTCTTTTCGAAATGAAAGTATACGATAATTTCGTATACAGTAACAACGCAGTCCTTATTCTTGCACATAACTGATTGTGAGTTGGTAAAATAACACGGTACTATCGCACAGTTTCTCTAAAGGAAGTTTATTATTAAAATAGTAGTTGATGGGCATCTACACATATAAACTCAAATAGATGGATAAACACGATTTTTTCCTCTCTTTCTCCACTACTGACTGTATTACATTATAGCACCACAAACAAAGCCATCAACAAAGCAAACCTTTTCTATGCCTGTGTTGTTGTCATTGTTTAATGAATCAGTAATACATAATACATGCATAGAGGCATGCAGAATCGTATACAATATGCATAGAAATACGGCACTAAAAAGAGTTTCATACAAAAAACGGGCAGTTTGCAATCTTAACATACTTCTTGTATTCATATATTGTATTGTATACGCACACAGGCTTCTTTTCACTTGAAAGGAGCATCGGCTTTTATACAGAATATAAATGTGCAACCAGAATACAAACATATCATGCATCAACAAACAGTATCATCATCAGAAACGACTACTACCAACTTAAAAGGAAGCGCACAACTTTCTCCCTCCCTTTTCTTCAAATATCGTTCCCTTTACTTCCTCATTCCATATATTTTCCTCGTGAGTATGTTTTTCCGGCTGTCTCCCTATTTCGTATCTCAGTAGTAGTTTTACACAGAGACTAAAAAGGACAAGAATTTCTAGAGCGAACGCTATAGAGCAGTGGTCGTTGACAATCTACTTTTTTAAAGTGTAGATTGCAGATATGTCAAGTAAGTAATGCTGTTGTTCAATTTTTTTTGTTATTTCTCCTCTGGTAGAGAAAGCAGGACTCGTATAACGACGACTATCTCATTTGCTCGAAATTTTGTAGCTGCTGGAGCAGCAGTGCAACATCACTTCACAATTCACAAACAAGAAGACAAGACAACGGTTTCCTAAGAAAGGTTGCTGTACTCCATAAAATTATTACGAAGGGAAGGCTGTAAAACACGGTGTATAGAGATACACATTCTTTTGGTCGTCCACTACGGACATGTAGCCTCTAGTATGTACCCATTCCCAGCCGAAACATATTACAAGCTTTACGGTGAGGGACACTTAAAACTTATAGGAGATTATATACCATGTTATTATCCATTTCTTTCAGAGAGAAAGTCAACAGGATGATCATATCATCATGAGATGACGTTACGTGTAAAAACGGGTACACAAAAGATGAGGCGGTTACGGAGCATAAAGTTATTCCATTGTTTGTAGTATGCACAATAGCTACAGAAATCCGTACGTAGTATTCTTCTCTCTCTTTTTTTCTTTAGCGATGCTCATCATCATAGTCGGGTAACAACAACCCAGTTCTTCTACCAACAAAACATGCCGTTTCACTGTACATTTAGCTGCTAACATTAGAATTTGTGCAAATGTGATCTTGTATTGTGCAGAACATTGTTACTGCTCCATTATTTCAGGCATAGATACAACAACATCAGTATCTTCTCTAACAAAACTTAAAAAGTACTCGAAAATGTTTTTCCTTTTTTTGGTCAGAATGAATTTTTAGCCAATTCTCCATCCGGATGAGCTTATGAGCATGCCTACATCATACTTTATTGCTTTATTACGTTAAGTACATTGTTACAAAAAAATACCAAACTCGCTCTCACAGGCAAGGCGAGCAATGTGTGTAAAAATTAGAAACGTGTGTAGCAAAAATAATATTCTGGATTTGTTTTTCTTCCATTCGATGAAAGTAAAATAAATTATCTCTGTCCTCGCCTAGCCTAGCTCTTTTTATGCACATGTTCAATGGCTTGTGATTTTCAAATTTTCATTATTGGAAGTAGGGTACATGAGCAAAAGAATGAGGATGATCATCTTCGTCAACATGATTCATAGAAAAATATATTCAGTCTGACAATCTAGATGTTGCTACACGAGAGCTAAATACGTTGTAGCTGTTTTTTCTCTGGATTCATAATACATCTGGCAGTACGTGTGGAATATAATAATATTATGCACTATATATGCACTTTGTTTCTCCATATTTTTCTGTTTTATCTCATTTTTTTCAAATGCTGGTTCGTAAAGCACGTCGTATTTGCTAAACCTTATATTACTACAAATATCTTTCTGGTCTGCTTGTTCTTTTTCTCATCCTTTCCACTTAATTTCTTGGAACACAAACTCTCTTCGCGATTTCAAGCACACACCAGATCCCAACCAGCAGATTCTAATAAAAATCTGGTTTTACTGTATATTATAAAAAATACGAAACAATATTGTAGCTAGTATTCCGTCTCCATTTTTAGATTACTGTGTTTAGGGACTTTTATGTGTTTTGATCATTCCTTTGCGTTCAGAGCAGCCTAAACAAGGTGCATATCTGTACATACCTATTATTTCGTTCCAGTAGCACACATTTTAAAAAGTATAACTGGGATATGTGAACGTATGTATATCAAGTTTAGTTTTATTGGAACTTGTTAGTTTTTGTTGTGAAAATAAGCTGTAAAAATATATAAATAAAACATGTTCATCTGTTGCAAGAAAACGTTGTTGTTTATCGTTTGTCTATCTACTTCGTAACCTGATATTCAGTGTTTTACTGCTGAATTAGGTACGTGGAAGAAACAAAACCTATATGTGATAAAAAATTTATGTGAAAATAGTATTGTAATGGTAGCATAGATGAAATCTTATGGAACACAAAAATGTTAACCAAAAGATAGTATCAGAATTAAAGATAGTCAGGGTTTTTGACGTATTTACATGCATTTGGGTTTTCTTATAATTGTCATTGACCATTTTAGCTGAAACTCGGACTGGGTTGCTTTGAGTATCAAATTCACCGGGGTCATGGGTCAAATTTAAATTTTCAGGTTCCACTCATATAATGAATTGACTCAATTCAATTGAGTATGTCTTTAAATAACATATTAGGAGTAAACTTTTAGAATATAATTCATAATCGATGAAAGGACTGTAATCACCATTTTGATAAGTTACGATTACGCCACGGACTCGCCAAATATCTTTAGTCTATTTTGTCACATTTTAATGCTTGAAGCTATATGACAATTTGGAAAAGAGAATTCCAACAAAAATTGTTACCATAGATACAAAAAATAGGCATTATGATAAATGCTATAATGGTTATATGGACAACTTGGGCAATGATGATAAAAAGTCTTTCTGTTTGTTCACTACTTACATACATTGCATACTATGCAATGCAATGTATCTCAATCGAAACCCGCATGATACGTCTTATTAGGAGTTCAATGCCTGATTTTTAGTTTTTGTTATTAAAATTAGCTCAGTAATGAAATAACATGATTACTGAATGGGTACGTACATTCTTATTACGCTGCTTGGCTGTATGATGGCGATTTTGTTAGTTTAGTGATGCTTCCAGTTACCATTGATGTAAAGAAAATAAGCAATGTGAACTAAGCCATGTTCTGTTCCAGTGGAATGAGAATAAATTGGTCGTGTTAAAACTAGGGGCTATAATGATGTAATTTCACAACCAAACTCCCTCATATTCGTAGTTAGCTGACTAGCTAATTAGTTTATGTACATGTTGGGAAAACTTTTTAATGGAACTACGAATCTACAAATCTCCCGACTCTTGTTATTTTGTTTTCAGCAAAGTGCGTATAATATTTCCTTCATGTATGACGTCTACACTAAATCAAAAAAGTCGTATTCTTCATTCACCATCATCATCTCTCTGGTACAAAAAGTTTAACCGGTCATGAGTCAGGAAAACGTTGTTTGGTACTGAATCAGCAAATGCTGCCACACTTACCGATGGTTTGTGTAGTAAACTGGAGTCTTGTAAAATTAGACACTTGTTCGTAAAGTCCAAGCACATTGTTTACTTGCTAGCCGTTACATTATGTACGTTATGGAATGGAATTGAGGAACTTTCGCTGTCAAAAAACAGTCAAAAGTAAGAAAAGCTGAAGTCTTTTCATGTCAACACTGTTGTTTTTCAGCATTCATAGAAATGCGATTAAAGTGGGTGATGTGGTTAATTACTGAAACAATGACATTCATTTGAAATGTTTTCATTGGTTTCTTCTTTTAGGCATTATAATTTGTATAGCCATGAGCCTGGGAAAATACACAAATCAAAACATTATTTTTCTGCATATTTTAACCGCACACCTTCAGTTAATTCTATGAAGCATCAAGGCTCTTGGACTTGGCTCTTCTTCAAATCCCATTTTCAAGATCATTCCTAATTTCTGTAAAAGAAGACACTGAAGTGGTTATTTATATAAACATTTTCCGAAATTAAAGGCAAGACAAGTTGAATGCTGTATTAACGACGTGCTATGTTGGAAACAAAAGGCTTACGCTAGAACTTCATTGCATAAGCATTGTATCAAATCAATTATCTAAAGTAGCTGATTAATCACAAATGCTGCTGGCTAGTCTGTTATTACGCAGTAATTTGAGCAAGCAATCACAGAAACAACAAAATGGATACCGTGTAGCCGTGTCAGTTTGTAAAACCTTTTCAAATTTAGCAAAAATAGGTATGGTCATGAATGCATTCCGCTACTTACGTTTTTCATCATACTATAATGCCTTATTCCCCATGTAAAATGTTAAACTTGTGTTCCTTCGCCCATCGTGTTTGGCATTTCACAATCCAGTTTCAAATTGGTTCTATTGTGTGTGATTGGAGCCATTGATGTAACGGTTATTATTACGATGTTATGTAGTTTCAATTGCAATGATCTTTGCAACTAACCAGTTGAATAAACCTACTCTACGTACATTTTCTGGGAAACGAATCGTTTGTGGTTCTTTTAGAAATTACAAGAGCAGCTTATTTTGTTCTTTATAAAAGTATTCCCTTTCTAGCAACCACCTACCTAGCTTACGTATTTTCATTAAAAGCACAAGGACTTTGCATTCGACTGGCTTCTGTACGAAGATGAAAATGACAAAATAAAGTAGTAGGCATTCTTGATATCTAACAACCCACGGCAGAACATTACGATAATGTTAATTATAATACTGCCATCATTATTATTATGCGCCAGTGCGGCAAGGGCAAGCAGAAATGGAATGTCCAATTCCATACAATACTGAAATGCATTCACAGCTTCAAGTTATGTTTCAAGGATTTCAACGCTGGATATGAAAGTATACTTTTTCATGTTTCAATATATTTGTTTTATCGAGAACAGAGCATGAATTGGTAGTATTCCTACAAGCTGCTTTACAGAAACAAAAAAATAAAATCTATATATCGGAATAATTATATAATTACGGAAAACGTTTCGTACGTGTGCGCTCGAATGTAGTCGATCAGACAGTGTCAATGCGTATAATATTGACATTGCCGTTTGGTAAGGACACTAGGGCACTAAAAACATCTAACTTTCGTATCCTCATGCAGTTTCAGAAATTATATGTGAAAAGGGAAAGTGGAGCGAACCATAAAGAAATGACTTATTGCTTCACTTCTCGTTTTTTTCACTACAAGATGTGTACATTCCATCTTCCATCCCTCCAGAATAACATCATGTCATTCCTGAGAATAAGAAAGAATGGCTTGCTTGCAGAGAGCAAGTAACGATATGTGACAAGTGAAATGTAAAAATATGTGGTCACTGAAATGCTCTGTGAGCATGTATTGGATTGGATGGAGTCGCAAACGAGACATAATGATTTTAGCATAAGTAGATATGTAGGTAACATTGGTATTCGTTTTTATCCCCCTTTCCTTTTGGATTGTTTCTTCTTCATCATTATGATTATCATGACCTGCATACACTGTGCAAATACTGCTGCATACCATCATCATCCCCAATCCCTACACAATTTCTATTTGCCTAGCTAGCTTTTTGCTGAAACGCTGAGATACCCTTTTAAAATGGATGTGATGCGATATAAAACTTTTGTAAAAATGTTGGCACCACGAAAAAATAATAATACTGCAGTGTAGTGGCAGTATTGCACAGTTATGTCCTGTCGTACATGTATCCATTTGCTACTACACATACCATTTGTCTGTGTGCCACAAACATTTGCACCACAAAAAAGCGCACACATTCATTTTTTTCATATTCCTTCCTATATACATATTTTAGTGTTCAAGGCTTCCAACTAAATGGGTTTTTTACTTTTTTTTTCTCTTCCTTAAGACCACTGACAACATGACCAAGATAGAAAAAAGACTGGATGAATTTAACGGACCAGACCATGGGAAAAGGAAGAAGAGAACCAAAAGACAAGCTTTGGAAATCAAGATCTGCAGCTGAATGTCCTTTTTAATGCTCTATTATTATTACGCCTCTAGTCTCTAAAAATTAGAACGGGAACACTTTCTCCAAGAAAAAAAAGAAAGCATCACGGATGGGGTTTTTCGTCGTTGGATGGAGTTTACTTTCTTGTAAGTACAATATATAGCCGCATGTACTGTTATTATTGCTTGAAACAATTAGGTCTTATGGCCCCAGCCATACTTACTATCGATGTATGTACATATACTTACTATAGAGTGCATACTATTACAGCCAGAAGTGGCAGCAGTTTTTATTGTTATTGGTTGAGTGGACATCAAGCCGTTGTTGGTTGGTACATATACATACAACATAAGTACAAAAGTACGTCCTTATTGAAAAAGAAGCAAATACGCTATATAATAATAGCTGTCACTAGACTACTCTGTATGTCATTGCATTTTCCGTAGGCATATTTATGCTATATCCTATAATATGTAAATGTATTACACTACTACTATATAGAATTAAATGTATCTAATACTGACATAGTCACAATAACAATTTGTACATATTATTTGTTCTACAAGAAGGAAAATATAAGGCCATATTTGGCTACAAACCCAATAAACTTACAGCACCAGCAACCCTGCTATGACAAAATCATTTGTGACACATTACCCGTGTTTGATGAAAAATAAATGGCGTTGCTGCACGGTTCAATCATCCTACCATTGATGTCAGCATTGATGATGAAAATCTGTAATATCTCACTTCATATTAACTGTAGCAGCAGAATTCTGTCATTTCGTGCATGATCTCAGCCTTGGTCTTGTAAATCTTTTATTATGCTTTTATTTCTGGGTAAAACTTTTCGATCAATCATTGCAATTAATGACGCATTCATGACGAAAGTAGTAAATTAGTGTCTGCAAACAAATTTTCAAAAGTTTCTTTACCAATTGTATTTGATTTAGCTGCCTTTCCCATCACCCCCAGCCGATCGCCATCAACACACAATTAGTAAACTCAAATAAACTTTTCAAATATGTCACATACTATATACATATGTACATTTAATGAAGCAAGCAAGGTTTACAATCGGATAATTGTATGAAGTTCGTTCATTTGTGGTCATTTATAGTTGACTTGATTGAAAATAAATTCATCATTCACTGATTTTATGTAACCGGTATTACGATTTTTAGGAACATGATGATAACACATTTCCCAATGACAGCCTCCTACAACCTGATTGTTGGACCACCGATACCGTATCCAAGTTGCACAATCTGCATTATTATCATTTATTGCCCATGAAAAAAATTGCGCTGTGTTGCTCACTCGGCTTCCTTCTTTTTAATACTTGCACAATACAAGCATGCTGCTTCTTATAAACCATACACATCCCTCACTGGGTAAGAATTTTTTTCAGAAATAAGAGGATATTTATGTTGTCTTGCGTGCCTGCAGATGCGTGCTCATTTACTCGCTTTTTAATAGTCAAAAGTTCCCCAGAGAACTTGGTCATGAGCAGGAGCTATGCTAAATGAACATTAGAAGTTGATGCAGTGAAAGTAGCTAGTGTTCCCAACATTCCAATTGAACAGTTGAAAAAAATACACAAATAAAATGAACAAAATGGAGAGAGAGAGAGAGAGAGAGAAAAAAAAATCCAGCCAAACTCTATCCAATAATTTTTATTGTGATATTATTATTATTACTTATATCGGTACTAGCGGAGTGGAACCACTAAATTGTTCTCGAATTGTTGAACCAACTGAGGAGCAAAAGAAATTTGTCTCTTTTCATCTATTTTTTCGTTCGTGTAGCAAATGCAATGGAGAAAAGACAACAAAAAGAATCTTCACCATCTAAAATAGCTATTATCTTTTTTCATCCTTTTGAAATCAACTACTGCATTTTTGCATGTTAAATTGAGCTCTGGTTCCCTCAGACTCCATTAAGTACGCGCTATATAAAATACCTTTTTCGTAAACTGGAAGAAGAGCTTAGAAAATCATTTTCTTTTCTGTCTGTACCCATTTGAATTTTTCGAAATAGCTAGCATACAAACCGCAGTGAACATGAAGTTGTACAGCATTTTGGATGAACCAAATTTGGTACTGCACAAGCGAAAGCAAAGACATTAGAGATGATGAGAGAGAGCCATGTAGGAAATTTGTTCGAGTGTGTCTTGATTCTGATTGCAAAACTATCCTTGATAAAAAGAAACGCTCTTTATATGAGGCACGATCCGACCCCTGAGCTTCATTTTTAGCATACTTCCCTCGAGTAGAAATCATAATAAATGTTACGAAATTAGATAGATATATAAAAGTAGCTAATGCCTAGTAAAATATTACAGGAAGTATCGCGAAGTACTCGGACTATTTACTATCATTTGGCCCATGATTACTGATAAAAGTGATTTTTTGATCTTGTATCAGAATTTTAAATTGCGTTGTGCGTTTGGAGTTGTCAAAACTAGCAATGGGAATTAGGGAAGCTCAGTCAGAAAAACAAAATTGAAAGCATTATGTATTCATGTAAGAACATATATAGGACGTAATGAATTAACGGAGTGAATGACAGACTGCAAGGATAAAATTATAGAGTTTCACCGCAAGCGCAACACTAAATAATATGCAGTGTGAAAAAGCAATAATGGAATGGATGGATAAAGAATAAACGTTATATTTAAATAGTTGTATATAGTTATGGGTATAGCGTAAAAAACACATAGCCAACTAGTACTGGTTGACAGTACCTAGAATACTAATAATAATACGTAGGTAATAAAAATGTGAAGTAATATTTTGTCACTACTACACATACCTCTTGCTCTGCCAGGTTGTATTAAAAAAATAATCATGAATTTTCGATGAAGTGCAGAGAAATTGCTCTCACAAAAAGGGAAAAGGAGCTCTACCTGTTGTTGATACGCAGTGACGGTATAGTATCATGTCATGTATACGTTTTGAGAGAAGAACGTGTATACTGCAAGTTTGGACAGTTTCTGGAGTGGCATGGAATTCTTTACTATTGACTATTGCTTTTGGGGTGATGGCGGCGTAGGAAAGGCGGATTGCAAACACTACATATGCTAGTCAATTTAACAGTGTCATGATATGTAATAGACATAAGTTTATAAGTATATTAACATTATATAAGTTGAAAGCAGGGAGAAGAACACACTGTTTCCTTTTTACATGACAAAACGCTAGTTTCCTTCCATAAAAACTCCAATTCCACACGGTCCTGAATTCCATTCCTTTGTCATTTCCCTTTTCTCTCTCCCTCTATTTTTGCATTTTCTTTTTTATTGTTCACATAATACAGAGCAGCAGAAAATTACTCAGAGAAAATGCTTTCAAGAAAAGTTTCATTAATCGATGTATACATTAAACTATATATACACGAAGAGACATGTATGAAATTCAAATAGCATTATCTATCCTCGGTATTCCCTTCATCTTCATTTTAATATTCGATAACAAAATGGGGATTTATTCTCAACAGACAATGAATAAAAAGGGAGTACACACCACACGGACAGGCGAATGTTCTTATTATTATTGTTGTTGCATTGAACAATATAAATACTTGCCCTGATATTTTTTTCACTATTAATGTCCGAGTATGGAACCACCCATCCTATATTCATAATACATGCATGCGTCAAGCGTTTAAACAGTGAAAGCATGTAATCAGAAATAAAAGCAATTTGGAATCAAGTCTCTTAAAGTGGTATAATAGCACAACACTAAATTGCAGCTACAAACCAACAGCTCAGTGGTTTAGGAAAATGAGGTTAGAAGGTAGCTGTATACATTTTTATTGAGGGACATTAAAAACTTCAAGTAGTAGAGAGAAAATGGAGGAATGTAAAGATTTGCAAATTAACATAATAAATTATGAAAGTTGTAAATACGAGTTATATATTCATAATGTCATTTTTAAAGTAAAGATTTTAAGGTAACCGAACTAAGAAAGCGCGCACTATAACAGATTACTGAGGGCTTGCATGCATACGTAGCATAAAAGATGCTAGAAGCAAGTTTGTGGGATTTCTGTGTGTACTTTGTAAACAAAAGCGGCTAACTAGATTAGATCCATAGGTTTTGTGCTGGTTTGGTATATATAACCCTTGTTTATGCACACATCTCACAACACGTAGCACACACGTTTAAATGGCTTTTTTATTCTACTTCCCTTTATCAGCAGCAGCAAAAAATCTGCTTAAAAGAGCAATGGCATAATGATGGAGTAGTTGTTATAAACTCCGTAGTGCCATGTTTTGTAGGTAGGGCTGAATGATTGGTTGATTACATATATTTTTTCCATATACCCATTTACACACCACCATTTTCCCATAACCTATTATGAGACTACATTTACTCACCACACTGAGCATACACACACATACCTATATATACCTATGATCACGTATGCAAACCATGCGTACAGTAATAATTGTGGTCACTTTCTCTTTTTTGCCGAGAGAGTGTTTTCCCCCTTTTGTTTTGTTATGCAAATGATTAGTGGGTTGCGTGTCTAACGTGAAGAAACATAAGCTGAGAACTTGCTTTTGAGATACTCTCAAGAACGAAAAAACATGTTTTTTTGTAGAAAACAACAACTACAACTATATTATCGCGTTTTGTTAACATGCAAGTGCAAGTAAACGGGGACAAGGGAATACACACAGGAGGGTTACAATGTAACTGGGAATATGGAAGCGTAATAAAATATTCCATTGTTGCTTTGTGCTGTAGTAGCATTATACGGACTTTATAATAAGGTAAATATTGTGGAGAAAGTTGAGTTTGAGTAGTTGTGTGTTTATAATGCATGATAAAAAGTGTGTGCTTCCTACTTCTGTGGTTTTTTGTTTGTGTTTTGCATGCAGGATGCTAAAGGTATTTGCTCATGTATGCATACATAAAAAACACGAAAGGCAAATGCCTTTTATGTACATGTGAAAATGTAAAATGTAAACAGTTGTGCATTTCCACGAGAATATACACAGCAGTTGTATTATTCCCTTGTAGGTAGATAATATTATTTGCCACAAGTTCCGAGGGAGAATGGCAACAAAAGTGAGAAGGTATAGAACCAAACAAAGAAAACTAAACCCACATGAAGTTGTCGTCGAACAGTCTTTAAGCTGTATTACGAGAAAAAAATATCGAAGAATGGAATGAAAGTAAATACATATGAACTTTCAAGTAAAATGTCAGGAAAAAGATCCATTCTGTATATAAACACTATATATAGCACTTTTGTCCTTTACATCTACACTATTTTACTATATGTATATAGATATTATTAACCAATTTCTAATAATCTATTAATAACTCAACTAATATGAAATAATAAATAAGCAAGATTTAAAAAACGTTTATAGATAGTGTTTTCTCAAAGACATAGGCATGCTTATAGTTTTAGTAGGCACACAATTAATGTGAACTGACAGTTCACTATTTTCGCATGTGTAAAAAGTAAATACTGGATTGTCAGTGTAGTTTTTACTTACACACATAAATAGAAAATCACGAGCGAAACAAATTAAAATTATATTTCTTATTGCATATTCTCTTCGTCCCAGTCAATAAATTTTTTAACGATCTGTTCGAATGCAAATAACGATTGGAATGTGACTCCCCTAATATAGATTCCTTAGCTGTTTTGTAGAAAACTTTTTAAATTATCATTTTCCTACATTTGTAAAGTTAGGTTAAGGTTGTACATTATCATGTAATTATCCCACAGATCTTTGAATGTTTGACTTGAAATTGTAAGATATATCTTTATAAAACAAGCGTATTTGTTTGTATGTAATACTAATATCTGTAGTTGCAGCATTTGTCAACTTTTGACTTGACTAACTGGCTTCGAATATTATATTTTATTCATACAATAGCACAGTTATTATGTTCTGTTTCAGCTTAATCCTGTACGAAACCTAATGCATTTCTCCGTGTACGTGTCGCACGAGATATTATCTAATCCAGCTGCCCACTGCAAAACTGTGAGTTTTGTTGCTTTGAAGATCCTTACATTTCTTGTCCCAAGCACCATGATATCCTGCGACGCTAACCATCAAGTGTGCTGCTGTGAACCCTTTCCCTCCTTTATCAAGGCTGGGAGACAAGTTTGGTATTCATAAAGAAAATAGTTTCCACATTTTGCACTTTTACAGCTCTGGCCATGTGGTACCTCTCTTAATGTTTGAATACACATCGTAGAGAGAGTTGTGGCTACATTTTTGAGAAGTGACAGGTCATAATGTTATTGGCAATTCTCTCCACTATTTTGCTCCCCAAAACCTAAAACGCTGAACCCTATTTTCTCTAAATTCTTTCTTGGTACTTTACCATTGGTTGGGTCATTGCTGTAAAGCATTTGAAGCTTATGTGGAAGCTTCCTCAATTTTATATGGTCGATGGCGATACTTCAACTTAAATGCTTCTCTTCTGTTGGTGGTAATAGTGGCCGACAAAAATAAAAGTCAAAATGTGGAAGCCGAAAACGGAACAAGAACTTCTTCAGCTTCTTCTCGCTTTCCCCTTGTTTCTATTGTGCGTGGTTTGCAAAACACCGAAAAAAAAGACGCTTCGCATGCTACCATATTGTTTTGGCATTGTAATATGAATGCAGTGCGGTACTTGCAGTAATATACTTAAGAAAGGATGTGTGCTGTGTACAAAAGGAATCTCTCATGGATTGCTTTTTTTCTTCTTTTGCAGTGTAGCATGCACGGATATTAGTATATTATGTACTTACACTTACAAGGCTCTGACTGTCGGCGTGTGTTTGTATATGTATGTATATGAATGTAGGTGGTTATAACTTTGTGACCACTACGAAAGAAACTACAACGTAGTTTTAGCGAGAAAAAAAATCAGCAAAATATCAGAGAAATAAGAAAGTTACTACATGAATGACTATATCTATATATAATTTGAGTTTTGACTCTGACTTGACTTTCTAACATCGAATATTTACATACCGTCATACTTATTTCAACAGTGCACATTACATACACTAGATACAACACTCCATTGTCGAAGGAAGGAAAGATTATAAAATATAATTTTTATTTTTATGATCAATATGATTTTTGTGTATGAACATGATGGAACTAGCTATGGTAGTTCCTTTCCAATGTATATAAATACATAATTCAGCACACAGAAGCTTAACTTCTCGCCTTGCTTTCTTCTAGTAATTTTTCTCCATGCTACGTCTGAATAGTCAAGTAATTCCGGCTCATGTTAGAATAATACATAAAATCCACTACATGAAAAGAGAATGGGGAACAGACCAATATAGGACAATTTTTGCTTTCTACACCTTCAGTACACAAAGGAATGTATAAACATGTTCTTAAAATTCTTCAGCAAAGTTAACGCAACAAATCCCTGAAAAATCCCTGTTTTCTATGCGTTGCATTGCCATTTTCACCCTTTCATATACTGCAAAGCAATAGCATATAATATTATATACGCCGACTATGTATGTAAGTTGGCTGGCTGAACTATGGCATGAATACAAAACTATAATAATAATAATATGCTGTACTGCACACTGTACACAATATTGTGGAAACGTTACTGATCAGTAGCTGCTATACTGGTGCTACTGCATGGCTGTGAATTTTTTACTGGTAAATAGCTTCTTGCCATATTGCATTACATTTCGTTACCCTGCATTTTACTTAGGGCCTTCTGCTCTAACTTCAACATTATCATCAACATAACATCTTATCATGAATATCATGCTAAATAAGCCGCATGCCTCTGCTATGATGTATACAAAAAAATTGTGTTGTTGTTTTGCTTCTTCCTCTTTCTTCGTACACTTCTCTCTCCCTCTAGCTTGCTAGCCTTCTCTACATTTGACGTTATGCCCACTTTATTTGCCAAAACTTTTATATACACATAAAATATTTCACTTTTACACTGCATTGCGTTTTCTTTTTCATCATCATCCTCCTCCTCTCCATGAAACGAGTCAGAAGAGAGAACTCTATATCCACTACTACTGAGCTTATACTAACTGGCAGTAGTAGTATGAGTCAGTGAAAATACGTATGAGGTTTAAGCTTTTATACATCTTTTGGGTTAGGAGAAAATGCTCTTCAGAATGAGGAAGCTCCTGAGCTGAGTATGTTTCCTCAATACCTCCTCCTCTGTTCACTCTTTTCATACACACTTAAACTACCTTATTACTACAACAACGGTTGTTGTTGTTGTTATCCTCATGCAAAAATCAACTTTGCCGTATTATGAATGTGTTTGATGGGCATGTGAATGAAAGGCATTGTCAAGAACGGTGCGAGCGAATCGGCGACGACGACAGTGCACCCAACTCTCTATCTTGCATAGCTATTACATAATATCCACAAAGGACAAAAACTTAACTGCCCTACGGTAGATTACCAGTAGTCCTAATGCCAGAAAATCTAACACTATTTATTTACGTATGTGAAAATGACAAAAAAAATCATTTTATACATCCAGCACTTTGGTCTTTTTTTTTGTGTACATAGTGCATAGGTACATACTACATATTTATAAATCAAAATGTATGCCTGCCCATTAGATATACATATTGTTCCTGCGGAAGCTAATATAAAGGAATTTAAATAATATTTTCTTTTGCTATTTTTGTAAATTTGTTCAATTTGAATTTAGTATTGAATACTATTTGTAAATTAAGGAATTGTTCTTTGTTGCTTTCTTTTCTCCATAATTCTGTTAAATGTTAATATTTCCAAGAAAGCAAATAATTGTTAATTTCCTGTGTTTGTACATATTATGTAGAAACTACTTCCGGAGGAAATGCTCATTTTGTTAATTTATCTTGATTCGTGAAATTTCATGAAGAAGTTCGAGCTAATTTTCTTTGTTTTGTTAATTTTATGTTCTATTTTTAGAACGAATGTCAATCTTGCTGACATTCGCCCCGGAAGTAGCTCAGGTATAAAAGGCGACGACAAATTGTAAAAGTTATCTTATTAAGTCTTGGGAAGTCGTCCAAGCACAAACAGCCATACGGTCTTCTCTGGAAACAGTCTAGACCAGGAAGTAACTTGTAAAGTAACCACAAGTAACTTATTAGTAAAATAAAGTCAGAGTTTTCCTTTCCTTAAATTATCTTGGAACCATTATTGGGGCTTTATTTTTGGCATACGCCTTCCTAGAAATCCTTCCCCAGTGGGGATATTTCTGGAAGATTCATTGAGTTCCTGGAATTAGTCATCTTGCTTATTTATAGGCGGAAATATTCCAGACGAGTGGTACCTTTGTACCTGGTCCTTCGCACGTTTTAAAGCATTGAGACCGTGTTCCCGATCCATTTTGGAACCTTTTGAAATCGTCGAAAGGGCGGGAACATATTTGGTCCTTCGAGCCGGATTACCCACGCTATGGAGGATATCCACGAAGGAGGGGCATCGGAGGGAAGTGGTCCAGAAGAGGGTCAGCGCCGGAGCAGTCGTCCGAACTTGGGACAACGACCAGATTGGTTCGGAGAGCGAATAGAAGACTTTCCATCAAACCTATTATCCAGCACCCATGTGACAAGTACGGGGGCAACTATGAGGAGGACAACATTTGTCGCGCCGCCAGGGTCAATATTCAAGAAGAAGGCGGAGGACGACGCCCAGTCAGTTTCCTCAGTTGCCAGCTCAAAAGTCGTGGAAATGCTGGATGACGAGATCAAGAAGATGGAGAGCAAGCTCACAAGCAAAGTGGAGCGACTCAGCTGGCTCAAAGAAATGAGAGAGACAGCGCTAAAGGAAGCTCAAGGGAGCCAAGCTGGTGACCTGTCAGAAGAGGAGGAGGAGGATACGGGTAACGCAGTTCCCGATCCTTTGTTTGGCGGAGCCCAAAGTGCAATTGTCGATAGCACTGCGGGAAAGCATTTTTGGCCAACTCCTCAACAAGAAATCCATGTGCCGATCTGGAAGAGGACAGCTGTAGCAAGACCCAAGGACCCACCGCCGCCGCCACCATCCACGCCGTTAACAGGATGGAGGCACCCGGAGGTGTTTGATGAGAAGCTACCGGAAAGAAGAGCTCAAGTAGCGGCTGCAGAGAGAAGAGCTCCAGTCGCTGACGCAGGGGGAAGACGAGTTCGAGATCTTGGAATGAGCACAAGAGGAGCTCCTTCCCAACCCCAACCATCATTGCAAACAGGAGGGGCACAAGGAGGTCTAGCGGACGCGTTGGCTCAGGCTCTTGTAACGGCTCTCCAGTCACAAAACCAAACGACTGAGAGGTTTGTGGCCCGCCAAAGCCAGGGAAGCACTTTACCAATCTTCTCTGGGAATCCACTTGACTGGCCAATTTTCGTCCATCATTATGGCCAGTCAACTCGTGATTGTGGATTCTCTGCTGCCCAGAACATGGGTAGACTGGAGAGGGCACTGAAGGGGGAAGCCAGAAGACATGTGCGGGCACTGATGATAGTGCCAAACAACGCAGATGCAGTGATGGAGCGACTGGAGCAGCGATTTGGAAGGCCAGAATATATTGTCCAGGCGCTGGTGGAAATAGCGAGAAAAACACCAACGCCGAAAATGGACAAGCTTTCCAGTATTATGGATTACGCTGGTGCCATCAATAATTTGGTGACCACGATACAGACGCTGGAGATTCCAGCGTATTTAGACAACCCGCAGCTTCTTCAAGAACTCGTGGATAAGCTGCCAGACGGGATGAAGCTCCAGTGGGGGATGAAGGCGGTGAGGATAAGGCAACCGAATCTCCAGGATCTTGCCAATTGGATTGACAAGATCGCTGAGGCAGCAAGTAAAGTCACGGTCCCAAAGCTGAATTTGAGGGACAAGAAGGAGGAAAATGTTTACGCTGCTGCCGAGTCCAGAGAAGGCGCTTCATCCCCACAAAAGCCGTGCCCTGCTTGTCAGAAAGAGGGTCACGCAATCTGGAGCTGTGATGAGTTCAAGGCGATGGATTTGGATAAGAAGCGAAGTCTTGTCCAGAAGAAGAACCTGTGTTTCCGGTGCCTCAAAACGGGACACAGCGTCAAGGCGTGCAGGTCAAAGTGGACCTGTCGTGTGGATGGATGTTCCAGGCGCCACCACACTCTCCTCCATGGTGACGCTCCTAAGCCAAAGGACAAGGAATCAGCTGACAAGCCTGTGGATGTGAATGCCACCGTCAACACAACCACTGGGACTGGAGCCATTTTACGCATAATATGTGTGAAATTGAGTGGACCTGGAGGAGAAGCAACCGTAAACGCATTACTTGATGAAGGATCCACCGTGACGCTGATGTGTGGACAAGTGGCAGAAAAGCTAGGGCTCCGAGGTCCAGTGGATCCCCTCCGAATAAAGTGGACGGATGGTACTCTCCAGAACGAGACGGGCTCCAGAAAAGTCAGCTGCTGGATAAGTCCTTTGGAGGAGAACACTAAGTTCAAGCTGAAGAGCATTCGTACAGTGAGCAACCTTAAATTACCTGCTCAGCGTACGGACTTGGACAAAATAGCCAAGATGTGGAGTCACCTCCAGGAGGTAAAAATGAAGTACCTTCCTGGAAAGCAGCCGCTCATTCTAATTGGACAACCACACATCCACTTGACAGTTGCCAGAGAAATACGGGAGAACAAGATGAGTGAGCCATTGCTGACAAAAACTCTTTTGGGGTGGGTGCTCCACGGACCGGTCACTGGAGGAGGTGTTGCTGGAGAACATGCCACGTTGTCTTGTGTGCATGAGACGGACTACGACATTATCCATAACTTGGTTAAGGAATCCTTTGCGTTGGATTCAATTGGAGTGAGCCTGTTGGTGAACGCCCGTTCCCGTGATGACATTGACGCAGAAAAGAAAATGGAGGCAGTCACACGTCGTGTAGGGGATCGCTGGGAGACTGGACTTCTCTGGAGAAAGGAGCCAGTAGTCTTGCCACCAAGTTATGATGTCGCTTTTAGAAGATTCCTGGGAATCAAAAGAAAATTGGCAAAGAGTCCGGAGCTGAAGGAAGAGTACACTGCCAAAATCCAGCATCATCTCTCCAGTGGTTATGCCAGGAAGTTGTCCAGGGATGAGGTGTGTGTACAAAGTAACGTCCAGTGGTACTTGCCACACTTTGACACCACCCATCCCAACAAGCCGAGGAAGATTCGCATCGTCTTTGATGCAGCAAGTAGGGCAAATGGAGCCAGTCTAAACGATTTTCTATTGACTGGCCCGGACTTGCTCAATTCACTTCCGGGGATTCTTCTCAAATTCAGACAGAGAAGAGTGGCTTTTTCGGGGGACATAGCGGAGATGTTCCACCAGATTCGCATCCGGAAGGAGGATTGCCCAGCGCAGAGGTTCCTGTTCCAAGAAGAAGAAGCCGAGAAACCTGAAGTTTTCCAGCTCGAAGTCATGATGTTTGGGGCAGTCTGCTCACCGTACTGCGCCCAATACATCCGGAACAGGAACGCAAAAGAATTTGAGGAGGAGTTTCCAGCCGCTGCTGCCGCCATAGTCCACCGTCACTACATGGACGATTACCTAGATTCTATGGACAATGAAGAAGAGGCAATCGAGTTGGCGAAGCAAGTTGCAGAAGTCCACAGAAGAGGCGGATTTTCAATTGGAAAATGGATTTCCAATTCTCCAAGATTCCTGGAGGCGCTGGGTACAGACACTGGACAAGTGACCAAAAGTCTTTCGGAGTGGTCAGACATCCCAACTGAGAGGGCACTCGGTTTACATTGGATTCCTGGAGAAGACTCCTTCACGTTCAGAGTCAATTTGGAACGTGCTGGAGAAGGAATCGCCACTGGAAGAGAAATTCCAACCAAACGAAACGTGTTGCGGTTGGTGATGCTGGTGTGGGACCCTCTTGGATTCCTTGGCCATTACTTAGTCAAGGCCAGAATACTTCTCCAGGAAATCTGGAAAACGAAGATAGGATGGGATGACGAGGTGCCTTCCAGCATATTCCAGCGATGGAAGTCGTGGGTCATGGATCTGACAAAATTGCCAGCTGTCAGAATCCCTAGGTGCTATTCCAGCCAAGCAAGCAAGTGTGGGAGCAACAACCAGCTCCACATTTTCGCAGACTCCAGCGAAAAAGCAGGATGTTGCGTAGCATACCTCCGTGTCCAGGATGAAGAGGGGAATGTGGAAATAGCCTTCGTCATGTCAAAAACGAAGGTGGCACCAGTTAAACCAGTCAGCATCCCACGACTGGAACTCATTGCTGCACTGATGGCCTCGAGACTTGGAAAATGGATTCAGTCTCAGTTGGACCTCCAGGTACACGATGTGGTTTACTGGACGGACTCCATGACGGTACTCAAATGGATCCGCTCAGAGGCCAGGCGATTCCAGACTTTTGTGGCAGCCCGTGTTGGAGAAATCCAAGAGAATTCGGATGTACAACAGTGGAGATGGGTGCCAACTAAAGAGAATCCAGCTGACGACGGAACTCGAGACGGAAAATGCGACCTGGGCGCAGATAGTCGCTGGTGGCATGGGCCAGGATTCTTAAAGTTTCCTCATGATGAATGGCCCACAGAAAATCCTGGAAAGATTGAAGATTTGGAGGAATTGGAAATAAGAAAGGAGTTCGTTGCTGTCCATGTAGAGCTGCCTAAGTTCCAGTTACCAGAAGTCTCCAGGTTCTCCAGTTTCCTTCGGCTAGTGAGATCAACGGCTTACGTTCTCAAGTTTTTGGAATGGGTCCGGAGTAAGAAAAAGCTGGAGTCAAGTCTGCTACCTATCAGAAACGCAGAAATTATTCTGATTAGGAGAAGCCAGTGGGAGTCATACTCCGAAGAGATGCAGACCTTGACTGACGGACGAGAAATTGTGAAGTCCAGCCCACTCTACCAGTTGTCACCAGTCCTGGACCATGATGGAGTGCTGAGAATGAGAAGTCGTTTGACCGGTGCGGATACGGAGGACCTGAGAATGCCACTGATTCTGCATCCCAAGAATCAGTTAACTGTTCTGTTGATTCAGTACTATCACAGAAAATGTTTGCACCAGGGGGAAGACACGGTCCGGAACGAAATGAGGCAGCGGTACTGGATTCCTCATTTAAGGAGCGCCATTCGGAAGGTCGTTCGGGAGTGCACATTGTGCAAGCTGAAGAAGGCGAAGGCGCTGCCACCAATGATGGGAGGAATTCCTGACTACCGTATCCAGCCGCAGCCAAGGCCATTCACAATAGTCGGGATGGACTATTTTGGACCGATGGAGGTCACCATTGGGCGAAGGCACGAGAAGCGGTACGGCGTTCTGTTCACATGTATGAACACCAGGGCGGTCCACCTGGAGATAGCGCACAGCCTTACAACGGACAGTTGTATTATGGCAATACGGAGGATGGTCGCCCGGCGTGGAGAGCCACAACAACTCCACAGCGACAACGGTACCAACCTGAGGAGCGCAGACAAAGAGCTGAGGCAGGCATTAAAACATCTGGAGCAAGATAAGATGAAGGCCGAGCTATCCGTCAAGTCTATTGACTGGCACTTCATCCCTCCATCCTCAGCTCATATGGGTGGAACCTGGGAGCGACTCGTGAGAAGTGTCAAGACCGCCTTGTCCGCAATTTTAAAGACAAGAGCCCCGAGGGAAGAAGTACTGGAAACAGTATTCGCTGAAGCAGAAGCGGTCGTTAATAGCCGCCCGCTGACGGATGTTCCTGTGGATCCGGATTCTCCAGAGGCCCTCACACCCTTCCACTTCCTGATTGGAAGCTCAAGTCCAGCTCAGCCGCCAGGTGTTTTCGTAGAAAAAGACGTTAATCTACGGAAGCAATGGAGGCAAGCACAAGCGTTAGCGGACATGTTTTGGAAGCGGTGGAAGCGCGAGTACGTCCCAACCCTCCAGCGGAGGCATAAGTGGCATGGACAAACTCCGCCATTGGAGACTGGAGACTTGGTCATTGTCCTGGACGAGAGCCTGAGGAGGAATCATTGGCCACTGGGTGTCATTACCCAAGTTTATCCTGGAGAAGATGGCATTGTTCGAGTGGCGGATGTCAAGACCTCCACAGGAATGTACCGCAGACCAGTTGTCAAGCTCGGGAAACTTGACCTAAAGACCGCAGGAAGCCAAGATTAGGATTTACTGTGTAAATCAGGGGGAAGTATGTTCCTGCGGAAGCTAATATAAAGGAATTTAAATAATATTTTCTTTTGCTATTTTTGTAAATTTGTTCAATTTGAATTTAGTATTGAATACTATTTGTAAATTAAGGAATTGTTCTTTGTTGCTTTCTTTTCTCCATAATTCTGTTAAATGTTAATATTTCCAAGAAAGCAAATAATTGTTAATTTCCTGTGTTTGTACATATTATGTAGAAACTACTTCCGGAGGAAATGCTCATTTTGTTAATTTATCTTGATTCGTGAAATTTCATGAAGAAGTTCGAGCTAATTTTCTTTGTTTTGTTAATTTTATGTTCTATTTTTAGAACGAATGTCAATCTTGCTGACATTCGCCCCGGAAGTAGCTCAGGTATAAAAGGCGACGACAAATTGTAAAAGTTATCTTATTAAGTCTTGGGAAGTCGTCCAAGCACAAACAGCCATACGGTCTTCTCTGGAAACAGTCTAGACCAGGAAGTAACTTGTAAAGTAACCACAAGTAACTTATTAGTAAAATAAAGTCAGAGTTTTCCTTTCCTTAAATTATCTTGGAACCATTATTGGGGCTTTATTTTTGGCATACGCCTTCCTAGAAATCCTTCCCCAGTGGGGATATTTCTGGAAGATTCATTGAGTTCCTGGAATTAGTCATCTTGCTTATTTATAGGCGGAAATATTCCAGACGAGTGGTACCTTTGTACCTGGTCCTTCGCACGTTTTAAAGCATTGAGACCGTGTTCCCGATCCATTTTGGAACCTTTTGAAATCGTCGAAAGGGCGGGAACACATATATTAACTTCATAAGCGTTTTGCATTTCTCCAGCTTTTGCTACTACTGCAAAGAAAACCGCGTCCCGTATGTATATATTCCTCTAATAAATTTCCTAAAGTTTGGTGTTGTGAATGTGACTACAAGCTCCGCGGAGTATTAGCCCACTTATGTTATTTGTCCTTTTCTTCTCCTTTGACAATAGAATAATGTAAGTAGTAGTGAGCATTACTAATGCATAGTGTTATCATTCTCTCTCCCTCTCTCTGGAGAAGTGATGAAAGCATAATATGCATAAGCGCAAAAAAGTGTGCTATATAGTGCATTCGATTCCAATATAGGTAGTCATAAGTCGTCGTGCTGTTGTACTTCTTGTTTCTTCATTTCTTGGAGCAAAAAAATGCTGCTTGTTGTAGCTTGTGCTTCTTCTGTCGCTGCTCCCTATATTTTATATTGGTGATGTGTGTGAGGGAAGAAGAAGAAGGGAGCAAAAGCTTGTCTTTCCTTTTCCCAACCACCACCACTACTACTAGTAGTAGTTGTAGTACATATAGCCAAGTCAACTGCCGGAACTGGAAGACTTGCTTGGTGGTGCTCTCGCCGTCGTGTGTAGCCTCAGTATATAGCAGCAGCAGTCGACATAAGTGAACCCAGTCAAGCAGTAAGCTCAGCAGGCTCATACTCGTGTAGACATTATTATTGGCAGAAAAAGAAGTTGTTGCAGATTTGCAGATATCCTTTCTTCATTTATACACAAGACAGACATTGTGTGTTTGTAGTTTTTCGGGAGAGAGAGAGTGAATGATTATAGGTAAAAAGTAGCAGCAGAAGAAGGAAAAAAAAGTGTGTGAGTAATGACGATGAAAAAAGTATAAGTGCTACTACAAGCAGTAGGAGGAGTAAAAGCTGTAAAGCTTTGTTCGACAGTTTTTGCTGGCCCAGCACCGCAGACCTGTATCAACGCTCCACTCAACACACACTCCTCTAGAGTATTTAGTAAGTGAAAAAGATAAAAGCATACACTTGAAAACATCACCGTGTTGTTCACCATCATCATCATCAGTGAGGCAATCAACAGCTAAAAAATGCTGAATGCGTAGTAGTGCATCTTTAATAAAGATTACAAGGTAAAAAAGTGGCTAGGTAAATGAAAAGATACTTTATTGGAATTTTGCTTGTGTAACATTCACACTGGCTTTAGATCTAATTCTTAAATTGGCTATATAAAAATGAAGGGGTCACTTTAGAATATACAGGAACCATAATATTATGTACACTATATTTATAAGTAAAATATAGAAGCGTTAAGAATTTAGCAGTGTAAAAATTAATTAAGTTAATAATTTGGCATTCTACTATTATTAAACCGTCGACTTTGGTGCTACTCTTTTGCTAAAGCTTCAGCAAAAGCTTTGTTGTTGTGAGAGTAGAGATTACACTACGCTACTCTGGAGTCTTCTTAAAGATGAAAAGTTGGAAACACACACACGACATGTATAGAAGTGGCATTGGCATGCAGAAAAACTAGAAAGCTATTAGCAGCCCATTGTCGAAGCCAGAGATTTGAAGAAGAAAGATTCGTGCTGTTCCCATTGCTGCACAAACACAGCAGCAGCCTTTTTCTTTTGCCTTCTTGTTTTTCCGACGCTCTCCTGATTGATGACTTTTTGACCCTTCACTCGTCTTTTCGTTTTTCCTTCTTCTTTACTTGTTTTGTACGTGTCGACTATCGACTTGTTCTTCTCCTCTTCTGGCACATATATACCCAATACAAAACCGTTTACTGAGCCAATCTGCCTACACTGGTGCTTGTAGTGTCATACATGCACTCTATGTGGCTCTAATTTCTCTCGATGCCGCTGTTGTGCGTGCTATTGGTGTTGAACAAGATTTATCTCTTGTTATCTTGAACAGACTTGGAATTAAGTGGACTAAAGCAAAAAAGATTACATTTATCAATCTGTCTTCTTCTTTTTTCCCACTTCGCAGGCAAACAATTTTCGTCTCAAGTGATGATGATGAGATAGTGATTTTAAATGAAAAACTTAAATCATAATTAATGCAAGTTTAGTCGACAGCATAAAAAGTAGAGTATCCATCTTTTTGCTCTCCTCCTCCCTCTCTGTCTCTGGTGTACTATAATGCAACGTGCCAAGTCAAGAGGAAGAATAGATTATTTTTAGGCATTCTCGACTCCGCGTAGAGAGAACCACGTCGCATAAGTCAAGAGGCTCGTAAGTTTAGTGGAACAACTTAGCTGGTTACTGTTTCGTTAATCAAAAAAGTTTTTATCGTGACTGTGCTGTCGTTTTTATGTGAAGGACTGTAGGATAAACGATAAACACACGACAAATTTGCATATTATAACTTGACTGAACAAACAGCTGAAAAAAGTGCATGTGTGTATATTAACTGCTGCGCTGTCCTGTTCTGATAAGATGTATCGCTTTTCTATGTATACAAAGAATGTTGTGGATCCTAATTGAGCGCTGTAATAATATTATTAACCTGATATATAGAGCTAATTAATAGTAATGATAGTAAAGCTACATGCGTCATAAAGTTTCCACCTTCAATGTTCAAGCCGACGCTGCTGTCAATACCTTTGTTGAAAAATATATTAATATATGAAGTGTGGGGAAAATTGTACATATGAATATTGTGAACACACTGAGCTGCTGCACACATGAACTCAACTTTTCATTAAAGAAACCTTTTTTGAATGAATGCAGGCTCTCTGCAGACGAATGTATGAACAAGAAAATCCACCGATGCTGTTGACATTTGGATAGGATGGTGGAAGTTTTCCCAACAACGACAAACGAAACGAACGGAAAACGGATTTTTTTTGCTAGACATGATTTCTCCGAATTAGCAAACATCCGTTGCGACGACTCTTCGACTGTGGATTTGTGAGTTCTTCATGAAATTTTGGTGAGTTCTCAAGTAATTCAACAGTTTGTTTTATATAAGAATATAAGCGTATATAAGTATAAAACACGTCAGCTCATCCTCTGGAAATGTAAACATAGTTAGTAAATACTATATCCATATAGTTGTGCCATCTCAGTCATTAAAAAAGTTTGCACACAGGAATATGTTTAGGAAACAAATCACATTTATTTTCTTCTTAAATATTTTATATTTCACTCTAGGCTGTTATTATTTTCTTTGAAATATGTCATAATAAATGAGCACATGGTAAATACTTTCCGTGTAGATACTCACGTTTTGAATACCGCGAGCAGTAAAAAATATTGGCCTAAATATAATTGAAAGTTTTACGACAGTTCCAACGCTTTAACGATTTCAAGATAGAGACAGTAATTTCTGAAAACTTTCACTTACTTGACTTTGGATCTTTCAATCGAAAGTTCGTAGCGACGCGACATTCAGTAATACCTTTTGATCAAATAGAGAAAGTCGTCCTTTTCCAAAGTTGTCTTCAGCGGAAGCTTTTACTATTTTCTGATATTTCCTCTGTTTGTTGCATACTTACATACCTATGCTAAGGTAAAGTTGGCAGAAAACATGGTTAATGTAAGTCAACTCGACAAGCCAAAATGTAAAGGAAGCGGCAAGTTCTGATGCATTACAGACGACAGGCATGCTAATAGAGAAAGTTTTCAAGCCACCCCAATAGTATCCAGTATCAGCAGCAGAAGTATAGCAAAATTGTAAAATGTTGAAATCTTTTGGTCCTTGAACTTTGACTTGGCATGTTCAAGTGTGTTGATAGGACATAAGTAAACATTGATATCAGTAGTTTCATATTCTTTATCATAATTGTTACTAGCATTATTTCCTGCCTAAATTCATAAGATTCCTGTCGTTCCTAACAGGTCAGTTCGCCAATTTAAGTGTAACTCAGGAATGAAATGATGGCACAAGGTTTAACGAAAATTTCATTGAAGTGGTCAACAGGTTTCCGAGCATAGTACCAAAATATACATTTCACTTCTTAATATATACGTGACAAATGAATAAAACATTATGCCGCATAGATGGCTATCTATGCGTGGACATGTAGTCCTTAATGTATGATCAGTTCTAAGTTGATAAGAAATTGTACGTTTATGTTTTTAAATTGGACCATAGGTAATTGGTTTACGATGTGCATATGGTTCACTTTTAAAATTAACCAATGACAGACTGACGTAGGTATTTTAAAATAACAGTAACAATAACTGAATTTGCACATGTGTTTAGTGCATTAATATATTTATGCGGAATATCAGCTCATTATGTTTTATTGTTTGTCGGAGGACTGGGTTTGGAAAAGCAATAGCTGAAGATTTCGTTGGCTCACGTGGAGGGTGAAGGCTTCACACTCTTCTTAAATTAACAGGCTTTACTCAATTGGTCTGCATTCTCACCATTTTTCTGTTCAAAGTTAACCATTGTACTGCTAGAACTAACTGTTGGATAGACAACTTGGATTGCCGGCCCAATTATGAGTCTTCACTCTCCATTTTCGTGAGCTTACTTTCACTCCAGAATTTGCAGCAACTCCGGTCAATAGAGTCAGCCTACTTCCAATTTAGTTTTGCTTCTCTATCTGTAGTAGTACGAAAATCATGGGAGATTCGAATAGTGGTGGTGTGGTGAGTGTGGCGGTGATGCTACAGTGCAAAGTGTGGTGGTGTTAGTTTTGGTAATGATACAAGGTCTGATCTTGTTAAGACAAGGAGATATATAATAATGCCTACCTACTAACTAGAGTTTTCATCAAGGTACTAGCTACAGCATCTCCTTTCTCTTTCCCCCTTCCTCCCAAAGTCTCACTCACTTGTCTTGCCTGCTACACAGTGAAATGAATCTATATACAATAGAAAGGAACATCTGTAGCCTAAATCTCGATCTCAATTACATTTTCTCTCTTTCTACATTTTTCTTAAGCCTCCCTACTCGTACTCGGGCATAATGTATTTGCTAAAGAATCTCTGTAGCCACATGTCATATATGTATGCACAATTTGTGCCATGTATAAATATATATTAAGTGGCATGGGTAAAGGGCTATCAAACCGTATATGAATGAATTTCATTAGTAAATCTTACGCGAAAATCCAATCTGCACTTCTAATTCTCTTTTATCTCTCAGATACACATGGTGCGTATGCATGAAATAAAGACAATTGTCGGAGAAAGGAAAAATGGCCGATGTAGAACAGCAGGGCCAATGTATGTATATATACAGCTTTTCTATCAGTAGTTGCAATCTTTCAATGTTGCTCTTATACTGGAAAGTCGCAAATTGGACCTAGACAATGAGATCCTGGCTTTCAATTTTTATACAAACTCCATCCCCTGCATTGCCTGTTTTCCTGAAGAAAGCATAAATGGAATGAATATATGAGCATAATACGTAGTACATCAAATTCCAGGAGTAGTATAATTTTGTACTACGCATGCATGGCAAGCTAGTGAGGGTACGTCATAGAACGTTAGATAGATTGTCTGAGAATGTTGTAAACTTAAGATTTTCTCTATGAATTTTCCTCCGTAGATAAAGGAAAAGAAGAAATGAGAGCTAAAAGAGTTCTGCATCATTCAATCTAAAATCTCCACAGTGAGTAGGGAAGAGTAATAAGTTTTTTTATCTAGAACAACGAAATGATTCTTTTTCTGCTTCTGTCTTTCTCTGCTTTGACAATAATGCCAACAGCGCTCGCCACCATCCAGTGGTAATATTTAGTTGTCGTAGAGTGTAGTACATGCAGCCACATGACATTCTCTACGCTGTTAAAATTCTTCCTGGCTACCATCTGCGTTATTGCAGGATGGTATTCTTATTTCTATTCATCATCAAGATCGACCTTAATCTAGAGAATGTCATATAGATTCAATGAAAAATCTTGGTTACTTACGATTGCTGTGCTTTTGTTCTTCCATTCATCATCATGGTCGGGTAACAATGAAACGTACTAACTTGTAGTATAGTTCCTATACGATATAGGTAGTAATAGTGGACGAACAAGGACAAAAACAATGTACGACGAAATACCTTTATTTAACTGCTTTGTTTTTGTTGACATGATGTTGCTTCATCCCTTTCCATCTAAACTTTGAGCATTTCTTTAAAACAAAATGGGAGGTACTTTTTATTCACTCCGTATAAGTTTCATTCATTCTGAATGTCACCGAATCCAATACCTTATTCAAAGAGCCTCCGAATTGGTAGTCAAAACAAAAGAATCAACGTTAAAGAAAGCAAATTTTTTCCACAAACATCCTTACAAAGCATTTTTCTACCCACTACTACCAGTCCAGTCCTATGAGTCGTATTACTCTCTCGTTTTCCGGTTCTGTTTACATTATAGGTACATACCTATGTACAGAGATATTTATGTACTGTATCGGCGCGACATGGTAAAAGCATCAATATGTCAGGAGGTTAGGATGTTTGGATCCTGCTCTAACAATAAACAATCAAAATATGTATTTGGAATGACATATAATTAGGGGAAAGTGATAAGATCAGTTCCATTTCCAGCATGTACGTCATATAATTTTTCCCATGAATTAGTATTCAGCTAACGTTTAGGTTTTTTGTTTTTCAAATCAAATGTTTACATTCTCAAAGGGGTTAGAAAGAAACGTGTTTCCGTAGTCTGTACTCGTATCATGTTTTAAGCTACATAACGTTTTTCTAAGCAATTTAGAACACCCAAAGGTTTTACTTCTCAAAATACGCTCTTTCCGTTACAAGAATACAGTTAGTTGAAATGAATTAATGCAATTTTTATAGATGCTTACACGATACGTATTGCGAAATATAACTACAATGTCTTTGCAGTATGCAGGAATTCTGCATAGGTAATTACTGTATTGTCTACCAGTTCACAAATTTTCTCCCCTGAAATAGTTTGGTTGGATTTTTAAAAATCTTACTATATAGTTCCATATGACCGGAAATATGCTTGTATTTCATATGTTGTACCTCAGTTAGAAGGTTTATAGTCTTCTTCTGAGAGCATTGATAAGCTGGCATTTTATGGACGCAATATAAAAAAGCCTTTGCGAGTACTCAAAATCTAATCATTAGTTGCTTACATTCTTAATAACTGTCACCCTCGCCCCGTATTTACTCCATTTTCATCTGTATAATTTTACTAAACACATATTATATACCTACAGTTCATACATATACTTTACCACATCGGTTTCACCAGCTCTACACATCACACGACATGACTAATTCAGTAGTTTGGTACGTACGGCTCTAATTGCATGCAAATACTGTTCAGGCAAGCACAATAATGTTATGTAAAATGTAATGTTGTGTTCACCATCAGCATGAAGTCGTTTTCTGTTCTTATGAATATGAAAACAACCGTGAAAGACTTATGGCGTTGTTTAACAAGGCTCTAAACAGCATTTGCGGAGGTGGGCTTTCTAATGATAATGACAAAGCATACTACAGCAGTGTATATGCATATGCGAATTAATTATAAATGAATTGAATACCCAGAAAAGTGTTCGTTTATGAGCGTACACGAATATATACGGCAGAAGAATGTCAGAGAGAACATGTAAATGGCTGGAGTAGATATAGCTTTTTATGTGTGAGAGAAGCGTGACAACACATCAAGAGTACTAAATACTTACCATCATCATCATTCACAGATAAATGCGTACATATTTTCAAACATGGTTTCAACATGACAATGAAACAACAACTGTCACAATATGATGATTACTCTTGAAGCAAAATAAGTCTAGTCTGTTGAACGAAGTATGTCATATCAAACCTCGCTGTGTGTGTGTACTTGGACTTGAGCAAATATACTCAGAACCTCATGTTTTTAGACATCGAGACATTTCTTGTTGAAGCTGTTGCTGTACTATTTGTATGTTCCTCCATGCTGCTGCCATAAACTCAAGTCCTACATTAATTTTAACATGCTGCTGTAATCATACCATGGTTCAACAACTCAATTAAATTGTGAATAGTAAATGAGCTCTGACTGGAGTAGTATACAAAGGGACAGTAAGACAATAGTTTACATTACACACATTATTGCACAGTCCTCATTTTATCTGCTATTTTGTCGTTGGATAAATAGTGTAGGGTATTACGCGTAATAATGGCAAGCATAGCCGCTGAAGCGAGCAAGGGATTTCCACATGTCAACACTAATGAAAGCGTACGAGTTTTTCCCCGTGAAATGTAATGTGAATGTTGAAAGCACCCGATTTCATCCTGCTAATGACCGGAACACCACATCACAGAGCCACAGCATTATCATTACAAATAAGCATGTGAGATCACTGACAATATATGTGTATAGATTAGAAATGGTGCCACATCCCTTGGCTTTAATTTTACTTCTCATTTCTTTGTAAAACCATTTCTGTATAGGTAGGTATTTACTTGGAAAATCTTTTGGGAACTTGAGTATGCTCCCCGAACAACCCGTTCTTACTGCACTATGACTTGTCGGCAAACAAAACTGAATGAGATATGCCGAATGTAATGGAAAGTAATACAGAGAAAGCTTATGTTAGATGCATAGGTTAATAATCCATTGTAAAAATTAGAAATTTGTCACAAAGCAAGAGATCGTTATTATCATCCACACGTGGTGTGAATTGATAAGAAAAATAATACGTCTCATTGAGGCAGGTCTAGTAATCGTTTTTTCGTCACTTGTGAAACTTTTTTTTTGTGCTGTATAAAAAATATCCATCCAATAATGGATGGGGCTTTCAAACAAAGTAGAGCAGTAAATTAAAAGAAATTTACTCTATTCTGCGGAATAATTCCCAATTTTCCATGTTGATCTCTGCTGTTTCACTTCACCCAGTCTTTTATTTGAAGAAAGAAAAATACGAACGAAAATCCTCTTTTTTTCTTCTTTTGTCCTAGCTAGTCGTTTTCATTCCGGTGCAAATGTACTAGAAAAGAAGTTGAGCCAGCTCTCTCATTTTCTCTCTTCTATAGTGCGCACTTTCTTTGCTACATACTTGTAGTATGATTGGGCTTCCTTATGGCTATGTCTCGCTCGACAAGTTGCACCACGATTCCAAACTTTATGCCTCTCACCCAACTACATTTTTTCTGACAGAGCACAATTTTTCTTTTCTTTCCTGCTTACATTCCAGTTACTAACCAGCAATTTCTTCTTTCTCTAAATGACTGTTGCTCTATAGTGCTTCTCTGTTTGGAAAAGAAGAAGTCGGTACTTACGACATGTTAAGAAATTCGTACAAATCAGAGGGTCTATCTATATGTAATGTACGTGTCCGCGATGAGGGAAATACGTACCTACATACACGTAACTTAATATACGACCCTTTAACAGGTAGAAAAGGATTTTGCAATATAATTTACCTATGCGTAGGAATGTATGGTTCCTTCACATCGACTAAAGAATAAACTAGTTTACTCCATAGTCAATGGCTCCCGCATTGTTTTGTGTAGCGGCAGTTTGAGAGACTGAAAAGAAATACATAGTGGATTCATTCAAGAATAAGACGCGGATAAAAAGTGCATAAAGCTCCTTAGCGTTGTGCCGTCAGCGGCAGCAAATAATGCTGCAGGATCAACAAGAAAATCTTTTTGTCTTGATCTGATTTTGAACTTACTTTTTCCAACTGTATTACTGCTGATATATACACAGAACAGAATTGCCAGTATAGTTGGGTAACCCAACTTTGGTTTCTAGGTGTAGTCACTCATAGGTTGAGGAAAAAGTCTAAGCAGTTATGTTGGTATAGGCACACATATAATTTTCTTGCTCCCATTGTTGGTACGTGTCTTCCAAAAATACGTTATACGTATGCTGGTCTGGCGTCGTGTCTTGAACTGAGAAACTTTTAATGCATTTATTGATGAGGAAATTAAATGCTAAAACCGACGACCTCCAAAACCTCCGATAGACTAAAATCAAATAAACTTAGTATACAGGCTATACAACTATTCCTAATTTTAATGCGATTTCCGCAGAGGCCTGAGTTTACATACGTCTAGCATCTTAGATACTGAGCGTCTGTGTTCGATTAGATAATCACAAGAATTATATGTATGTACCTATTTTACCGTAGTGCGAACTTCTGATCCTTGACTTATAACTTGTGATTTATGCTTGTGCATACTACTATAACATGGACTACTTATATATACAATTAAGCCACCTGTTTCCCAATCTGACAGTTGATGCTGTAGCATCAGGATTCTGCGATTCGCCATAAAGCTTTCTTCGTCTCCCAAACTATTATGCTATGATACGTAATGCAATGCAATCCACCATCGACTACAATGAGCATTTATTCAGCCTAGCTTATGTACTCCTAGAACTTTTTCAAAGTAAATGGCAGGTTGTATAGATCAATTTTTAACTTATTTTGGTAAACATGTAATATATATGATATATAGTTTTGACCATTGGTTTTATAGTGTGATATGGTACGTACAAATATAGAACAATTACGTTTTCCCATGATTACAGGTTATGTTAGAAATACTCCAAATCTCTCCACCACTTTATTTTATGCTGATTTTATCGAAGAAAAAGGAACATTTTTAAAACTTCATACATACGTCATGTCCCATTTCTGTTTATGGCACACATTCAACATTCCCTAGTAGAGTGGTACATGCTTCACATCGTTTTGTACACAAGCAAGTGGTCAAATGAAAGTAAAGTTATGCAGTTGGATGTGTGGCAGTTGCATTTGCATGAATGTGTGTGGTTTTGAGTGAAAGTATATTTTAGCAATCTCGAAAAGTATGATTTTCATTCTTTTGCAGCGTACCCACCCACGCTGTATAATATGTACTAAACATTGTTTAGGACAATGCATGTATATTATATGTTTATGATCGTGGGTGTATTTCACCGACTGACGACGTTACCTGAAACACATTATAAGAAGCAAATCCGTCGTGGTTATAAGTTTCTGCTGGTTGTGTAGAAGACGTATGTAGTTATAAAAATAATGCTAGGACCAGTGGATATAATATGGTTCTGGAAATTATGTCGACCTCATTGTCCTCAGTCTTCGTCCTCCAAAATCATGATGTAGTTTACTAGTCTGCTGTACAAAGTTATGTCGTTTTGGGCAGAATTTATAGATTTTCAGGATACTCTGCATGCCATAAATATCCATTTTAAGTTCCAACGTACTTGACATGATGACAAAACACGACAATTTAAAAAATCATGCAAATGATAGCTCAGACAACGCCTTTATACATTTTCTGAATCATGCATTTTGTAGAATGCCTTTCAGAGTCTTTCAGCCTTTCAAAGATCGGCATGCTTATGAACACATTTTGTCAAATTCAAACAGAAACCTTGGGTAAAGATTCAAACCTGGGTAGCCTTTACTCTCTTTTTAGTAAAGCATTACAAGGTATTGTAGCATGTGTTACTATTATACTTTATGTGACTTTTGATAACTAAGAAATATGAGTCTGGCTAACATGTATTCATGCCGGCATTCAGAGACCTGCTTTCACTGTTGACTGCATTCCTGTAAAGAACATTATATCATGATTTCAGTCTCAGTCAATGTATGGTATCGAGTTTTGATACTTTTGCTATATCAAAGCTCCAAGGTCACAAAAATGACAATTTTATAAAGGCTGATACATGCATGTAGCATTTTGATATAAGAGAAAGTTTTAAATGTTTCTGGAAAATTATCTTCTGTCTACTAAATGGCGACAGTGTAAGAACGCAAGAGGATTTGCTTGTTAGATCCATGCTATAGCACAAATAATAAAAATAATTAATGTCAGTTATGAGCTATCTGACAACAGGCTGTACAGCAAAGTGCAAATAAGGCAGTCGAATTTACTGCTTGAATATGTAAAAGTGTATGTATGTGTATTTAGTAATTCGTACTGTAGTGGCACAAAATGTACAGTGAAACATTGTTTTGTTTCGGTTCAATTCAATAGTATAATCTTATGGCTGCAATTTTGGTCACAAAGTCCCATTTTGTGTATTTTTCCTTTCCAGCAGACAGACAACAGTTTAATTTGCAGAAGTAATGCAGGCGTGCACGCTAGCACAATTTGCACTACATGCGCAGTTTCATTCATTATCAATTCACTTGCATATCTCAGAAACCACGCCAAATGGTGTATATAGCTGAGAAGGAATTCTGTCCAGAATGGTACCGAAAGCAATGAATTAATAGCACCGCGACATGACATGACATAATTTATAATCCGTGATGATGTTTGTTGTGTAAAGCTATTTTGTTGTCGTGTTTCCCTTTGTTTTACATCCAGCAGACAAGAGCTCACAAGAACATGACATTAACACAACCAATGGGTTTCAAGAAGCGAAAATCATCCATGCTTGTTGCGGTAGTTAAAAATGTTTTAGCCATTACTTCTCATCATCAGTTTAATAGCGAATTATTATCTGTATAGTACAATCGTTGCATCAACAGGAGCTTTATAAATATGAGTGTAGATCATAATTTTCACATTTATCCTGTAAAACGTTTGCAAAAATTAACTTTAATGTTGTCTAGAACTGTGACGAAATTGGTTTTTCTATTCACACATCGCGAAATTTTATTCTACATTGAAATATTCCTCCCATTTATGCGGCAAAGCAAGATGCCAAAATTGGTAACAGTTACATATAGTTCTGATATTGATGCATTGTTTGCAAATTTTGCTCGTTTAAGGGAAATTAATTTTGTGCGTCTAATCAATTACTAAAAATTCTGTCGCATTCCACACATGGCACAGTTAAGTGAAAATTATGCTCAAGGTTTTGTTTGTTGTTGTCTTCCCTTTTCCAATTAGACAGGGTGAACTGGCAAAGTAAGACGAACTGACGTATGGGTATCTGTTTGTGCGCAGTTTTAGAGAGCAGAAAAGCTTCAATATAATATAAAATGAAAGAGTATCATACCTATTAGATGCTTCTTTATTCTATATAATTGTATGTAAATTAGCAAGGGTTAGATTTACTGCATTTAGTATTTAGGCTGCCAGGTCCTGCCGTATGAAAGGAAAAGGATGACGATAACTGTATTATTTGTTGTCAATTCCATTTACGAATTACCCCATCTTTATTTAAATATGGATACTTGTGGTCATAATCACTACAATGCACGTTTTCGTATGGTTTCGCAATTACAAACCAATCCATTTAAGTATTTCATCAGAGTTAAGAAATAATGATTTTTGAGGTAAGATAAATGTACCTATTTTTTAAAAAGGGAAACATGTTTTTCTTGATATTATGGAAAAGATAAACCGGCTAACAACAACAGGGCAGAAGAGGATAAAAATCAAAATTGTAATGTTCCTTTAAACTTTTGCGGTGCGTTTGTTTTATTTTTCATAATAAATACATATCAACTACACCAAGTAATAACAACACTGAGGCAAAAGGTTCATTTATAGTAGTGCTGGTATCAAACAGAATTCATGAAGCGATGTTTATTATTGTTACATTATCACATGAGCATAATATGAAAAATGGAAGAGCTCTCAAGCACGTCGTGTCGGTAGAGTATATAGGGACTATGAAAATGCATGATGTTGTCTTGAGATGAAATGATTTAGTATTGATCATGACCTTGCTCGGATTTAAAAAGCAGATGTGCCATATTTTCTGCGGTCATAACTAATAGTATACATGAATGTAAAGAGGTTTGCTGGTTTTCGTTGTGTAAACTAGAAAATTATTTAGCCAGGGTTAGATCAATATGTGGCGACTGTTTGTGAGACGTCTTTCTGTTTAGTCTTCAACCAAATTCAGTCGCTGTTCACAAGGTTTAGACGTGAATAAAATAATAATAATAATATAATTTATGATACCTACTGCATAAATACAGTGCACTTTCACCGACAAAGGTGGGTAGTTTAATGCCCAACTCTTTATATAATGGTAGCGTTCCTATATATTAATATAAAAATATATGCACCTACATACACCACCTACTCTGGGTAGAGATGCTGCAAAAAATGTATTCGTTTTCAACAGCTTGGATTTTGTCGTTTTTGCTTTTTTCTTGTCATCACCGTTACTAAGGTGAAATATTAGTGGAGGCAGAGGTGGAGTGCAAAAAGCAGTAAAGCCTGCTCATCGTGTGGTGCCACGTCGTTTCAATTTTGCGGAGGGATTCATCATCACCATATTTTTTATCACTGTTGCAGCTGTTTTATGGCTATGAATGAGCGCTGCTAGCCTGCTCGTTTTCCTTTTCCCAGTAGAACAACAGGCACCAATGACAACCACCACGACGACGCTTTCAGCCTGTAACCCAGTCAGTGACAGGTACGTCTACGTCGCCAAAGAGCAATGTCATAACCACTCACTCACCAAATCTCCGTATTCAAATAGATAATGCTTTTATATAGAGTAAAAGGAGAAAATATTTACCGACTTGTTTATCTATAAACATTTTTGTGTGTAAATACCCGTATGCATTCGTACTGGACCTATGAAACACCCACCACCACCGTATAAGATACTAAACAAAGGAGTTGGAAAAGGATAACATTTTGAGCACCATCTCACACTATCATATTTTGTCATTCTTTCCAGCAGCATTTACTTTTATTGCCTCCGCCACCACCCCATCGTCGCGAAAAATGTTCTAGTAGATGTATACCTATATGTATAAGCTTACACATTATATGCATTATTACACATGCATTGTCAACATAAATTCATTCCGTTTATTCATGGAGCTAAACATGCATTATTATAACCGCCTCTTGTCTCTGCCTCATTGCACTTCCTCAGGGTCATATTCTCTCATGCTTTCTCTTGCAAAGTCATGCATACCTTTCCTGTCTACTTGTTGTTGTATGAAGCGTATAATATAATGCGCGAGAAAAATTGCCTTAAAACGTTTCACTTTCTCTTCTAAATTACCATAATTTAAGATGTAAGATTACAATTTTCCACAACTTTGATCGTCGTTGGAAAGGCAAAACTTTTAGTATCATTTTTCAAAATGCTTACTATAGTATGATATTTTGGGCCATCTATACACGTTATCACGTGTAGTTGGTCCATTATGAAATCAGAGAAGTGAGTTTGACAAGATTCCTAATACGCACTTCATTTACAGCATTTCTGTTAATGACAGGTAGGTTTCGTTAATTGTTACTCTCTGTTTGTCATGTAGTTGTAGCATGGCTTGCCATTTAATGGTCATCGCTCGTTACATTAATGTCTGCTGTCTACCGTAGTGCTTCTACTCAAGTAGGAAGCAAATACTTAAAATGCGGTGTGGTGGTAAGTAATGATGTATTTGTGATAGCCAGCTATCACCTACCTTGCAAGGTTAATTACTTGACATTGATTCCCTTTTTGTGGTGTTTCGTTGACTGACATTGAAGAGAAGGAAAAACCAGAGAGAGAGAGAGAGAGAGAGAGATTCCTTTTACGTATAATAACTAACATCATCGTAATAGTAATGATCATTTTGCTCCCTTACCGTAATGAGTGTTGGCGTTGGCAAATGGCTTACACATAAATATTACAACAGAATTTTAACAAAATGCTGTGCCTTCATGAATTATTTACACAAACATTTAAAGATTGCAGCTTAAGTATACGCAGCACACTTGGCCAGCCCCACCGTACGCATAATTTAATCTTAAGTTTGTACGACCGGTCAGATATATTTAGTTTCAAGCAGATTGGCATTCCATATAGCACTCCTGAAGATTAAGAATTATTGCGTTTTCTTATTTACGTGGCTATTAGGATTATGCACAAACGTATGTGTAAAGCATAAATCCACTTTCAGAGCCAAGGACAAGAATAATTTAACAAGTTATAAATATTTGTGGAATGTAATAGAACTTTGCACCAAAATATTCTAGGTGCTTTAATTGATTTATTTATAAACGTTTCTACATAGTGTCAACTGAAAGAAGATTTTGCTATAAATATTCCTTTTGAGATATTAATTTATAGTGTGTGAGTCTTATATCAGCCTTTTGAACAGGTAATAAAACTAAGAATTTTAATTTTCAAAAACCATGTGCGCAGGTACAGCACGAGAGTGAAGCAAGTGTCTATTGAACGTTCGTCATTGTTCACAAAATGTCAAATATTAAATACGTATAATCTTTAGTAAGTAGGTTCTTTGTACCTGAACTCTATAGGCAATTCTTGCTACTGGTCAACCCCGTAGTATTATGTGCATGTCTATGATTTGAGTATCAATTCATAATTGACTTGGAGATTCGTTTCGATTTAGACAACATTATGTACGTGTTTTATGGGTTTTTCTGTGTGCCATATAGTACCGGATTTGGGGACTAACCTGCTACCGACACATTGTATTTCGGGGTAGTGAATATTATGCTATTGTAGTTTTATAGACTATCAGAACGTTATGCCATTAATACCAAAATCTCATAAGACTCTTAGTTGTTTCTGTACACAGTAAAACCCACATAGCTTACGTTTTGATATTCACACGATGACGACATTCTGCTTACGCCAACATGATATATCAGCCTACATATCTCTGGTTTATTTCAAATGAAATGTACAACATGAAATGTGAAAGGAAGTAATCACATGACATAGAATAAAAAGAAACTAATAAAATAGATATAAAAGGAGATGAACTGTTTATTAACAATGAGTAGTGCAAGCTGAAGACGCTGAGCTATCAGTCATTTTCTTCCGTCCATTCGAATTTAGGGTACTTCTCAATTAGCGCACATTTTTTCAATTTTAATTGTAGTTCTTGCGTTTAGTCTTATAAATATTTAACTCGATTCCTAGTAGAACCGAAATCTCATCGTTATTCATCAAACGTTTTAGTTGAAATGTCACTATACAAGTCTGGTTCTCCGCAGTTTAAAAACTACGCTACTTCCATCACAGCCTTATACGGCGCTAGATTTTCCTGTTGAGAACTAACTTGGGAAAAGGGAGACCAAGTACCAAGTAAATATGTAGAAGATCATTAGATGCTAGATCCAGAAATTGGATTCATTTCAGCTTAGAGTAAACTCTGTCGTTATTTTGGTAAATCATTTACTTACAGCGTAGATGATCAACATCTCAAAACAAGCGACATTAAAGTTACCTTCTTAAAAAATCTATATATTCAAATTGGAAGAAAGTTAATTGGAACAATGTAAAAACTGAATTGTGCATGTTTCGGCAAAAGCTCCAAGATACTGAGCAACAATCTGTGGCTTATGTCACCAGAAAAATCGATGTTCACTTTACTAACTTAAATAATTATGCCATGCAAATTTTAGACAGTCAAGCCCCAGTTAAAAAGATAATTGTAAGGGGAAAGTTTAGTCCTTGGTTTACTGAGGAACTCCGCTCGCTAATTAAAACACGAAATATGAAACATAAAATTGCAAAGAGAACAAATATTGACGCCGACTGGAAAGCATACAGAATAGCCCGTAACAGGGTCAATAATATGTTGACTAGGAATAAGAAGCGTTATTTTAGAGACGAGTTTGAAAAAAAATGTAATAGCGAGGACATGTGGAACAATATTGACTTACTCACAAAATTTAGGTGCAAAACTGCACAGCCGATAACATATATTGAGGTAGGTAAGAAACGCATCTACGATAAGAAAGAGATTAATGACGTTCTTGCCGATGCATTTGTCGTTAAAAATGAAAGTATAGCTGAATGTAATATTGAGGAAGAAATGCGTAATTATCGGGGGCAATATGACTACAAGGATAGTAAAATGTGCGATATTGAGCCAATCTACGTTAATTGTGACGACGTTTTAAATGCGGTTCAGTCGCTTAATCCTAGAAAATCTCATAATCCGAGCAATATTGTACCCTTAAAAATGGTTAAAAATTGTGGTGGTGTATTTATTCAGTTACTAGTTTGGTTATTTACCACAATTATTGACACCAAGTCAATCCCAACTGCATTCAAAAAGGCAAATATAGTTCCGCTTTTTAAAGGGAAAGGGTCGCGGAAAGCCGCTAGTAACTATAGACCAATTTCTCTGTTGAATGACTATTGTAAAATTTTTGAAAAATTCTTAGCTGACAGAATACAAAATAGGATCGAGGGACAACTTTGTGAAAATCAATTTGCTTATAGGAAACATAAGTCATGTCATAACGCACTAGAAATCTTTACAAACGATGTGTACTGTTTTATTGATAAGCCTAAGGTAAAAGTAGGGGCTATTTTTATCGATTTCTCTAAAGCTTTTGATTCTGTTAAGCATGATATTTTAATTAAGAAACTCATGTACGAATACAATGTTGAACCATGGTACATTGATGTAATGCACGCTAATACAAAAAACCGGGTATTCAGCATCAATGGATCTGAACAATGTTATCCGTTAAGCAGAGGTATTTGTCAGGGCTCTGCAAATGGGCCGTTGACATTTAGTTTGTATATCAATAGTATTAGCAAGGTAATTGATTGTAAACATTTATTATATGCCGACGATATAGTTATTTATGTGAATGGTACTTCGTTAGACGAAATTAATCAAAAATTAACAAAAGAAATGGAAAAAATTCAGAAATGGTGCGACGAAAACGCAATGACTATTAATTATGAGAAAACAAAGTGTATGTATTTTCACAAGAGCAGAGATTTAACAATCCGAACTGAGAATGTAACTGGTATTCAGACAGGCAATTTTTTTATTGAACGTGTTTATCAATTTAAATACCTAGGGCTAATTATGGATCCATGTCTGAATTTTAAACTGCACTATGAATATGTGATGGATAAACTTGTAAAAAAGATAAAATATCTTCGTGGTTTTAAACGATATTTCAATGAGACAGTTTTTAAAACTATGATAAATGCACACATTTTTTCAGTAATTGATTATGCCATTGACATATGGGCAATCCAGACAGATTTTGAACTTGGCAAGATGCAAAATAAGATAGACAGGCTTATCCTTGAATACGAATTCCCAACATATTCTAGGAGAATCAAAAATGCCGACACTAATTTGCTAGCTACTAGGACAAAATATGGGTTTCTCACAATCAGGGAAAGGCGAGATGTTTTAATTATGAAAAATACTTTTTACTTACACCGAAAGGAAGAGTTAGAAGTTTCACAACGACAATCATCACGACTATCTTCGCTAGCAATTGTACCTTTTTTTAAGTCAGAATGTTCAAAAAATAGTCTTATTTATCGTAGAGTTATTTTGTGGAATAGGCTCCCAAAGAACCTAGATGTTAACGAATTAAGCTATGTTAAATTTGATTCGATTGTTAAAAAATTATTTGTTGAATGAGATATACTTTAAACAATGATGTTTAAGTTTTAGTTAATAGTAAATTATATATTGTAACCCCGTCACCTTGTGACAACAGAACTAGTGCGAGGTAACTCGTACTAGTACTGAAAAGGCAAGACGTTAAAGAATAAATTCTAAATTCTAAATTCTAAATTCTATATATTCAAACTGCAATGATCGTTATATTATAATATACCATCAAAGTGCATGAGTGGGTATTGTACCGTCGTATAATAACTGACATGTTCATAGTCACAGTCACAAGCACTACCAGAACTCAGAACATTCTTTGTATTTCATTCAGCAACTTTCATTCCCGTAAGGCTTATAACTTTACGTACATACATACAACAACTCTCAACAAAACAAAATTCCATCCGTGTGCACAGTAGACATCGTTTAATGAACCATATAAAATGACAAACTATATATCTTCCTACATTACTATGTTATGCTATCGATAACTTAATGTTGAACGTAGCAAAATATTCTGTAAATGTATGAATACATATGTACAACTGTTATTGTGCAAGAACTGTTCCACAGTTTTATTTTTCTTAAACAGTGGAGGCTTCATACGTGCATATAATGGTTTAATGATAAAACTCTACGTAATGATGGTATGCATGTCTATTTCTACATCAGTTACTTGTACTAATAGGTATATTTCATTTAGACGAAATCTTAGACGAAGATGGTTTTGATAAGAAAATAAAATATTGTGTAGAATTTATAGGGGCTTATATTGTGTAGAACGTTTGGGGCTACGTTAGACAATATATTTAATAAAGTGAAAATTCCTTGCAGTCAAGCGCAAATTTCATTGAAATAGAGTATCTAAAGTAGAATTATTGCGTTGCCCCAAGGATTTCTGATTTAAAAATTTGTACTCTTATTAAACAAGTTACCCAGTCGGTAATGTTTATCCATCATTTTACGCTTTACATAGATGTATGCACACTTTCTAAATTGATGTTTTATTGCTCTCGTATTGCACTTATTTGAACTTGGGTGTATACCTATTTTTGTATATTAATATGTTTTAGTTTTACACAGTAATGGTGCGGTTTGATTACTTTTAATTAATAACATTAATCCTGTCCTTCACGTTACATTAGGATGAGTTTAATGTCAGCATCCCAACGATGACTTGTGTCTTGTTTACGCTAGTCTTCGTTGAACCATTCTACCTTGACGAGTTAATGGAAAGTACAAATAAAATTCCAGACTGTTTCAGGAGATATGGATAGTAAATTTTTTATTACACTTCAACATAATCAAATCCAAATACAGTTCGGGTAGTGAGTGTGAATTACTACAACACATTTTCAAACGCAGTTTTTTTATATCGGTGAAGGTGTTTACAATTGACACTGTTGGATCTTTCGATATGTTCTCCTTTGTTTATTGTGTTTTCCCTTTGGAATCTAGCACTGCAAAGTAAAGTCTCGTTGGAAAACTGCTGTTGTAATGGAAAGCATTATGGTAAATAGTGAATGGAAATGGATGCGGTGATGTGTATCATTTACCTTTACTTATTCTCGGTTGCCATCTTTCATTATTGAGATGTTTTGTTGTGCGTACATTAGAGTGTAGATTGTGTGATGGAAACTGTTGATTCGATCGCACACACATTAAGCAATGATGCCATTCTTTGCCTATTAAATGGCTTGGTTTGGTGCAAATTGAAGTAATGAAATGGGATCAAATGTACCGAAATCTGAACTTTTACTCATTCTGGTCGATTTTGGTGAATTCACCCTGCTGGCAGGCTATAAAATGATGGAAAAAGGAAATGAGATTGTGTGGTCGTATTTGTAAATGATGATGATTAGACTGACAGCTGAAATCATGACATAAAACGAGCAGGAGTATAGCATGGAATGCAAATAGATGAAAGAAAAGCAAAGAAACACGATATGGTCAAACCTGTTTTATGCTCATGGGAATGTCGTAGTATTTTCGAAAGTATGTCTCTTTACAATTTACAAAGGAAGTGGATTTTTATACGCAGGCTAAACTAACTAGGAACTCATCTTGTTGACAAAGAAAGGATTATTATAGAAGAAAGTTTTCAAAATTTCGTTGGAACGTCAACAACAACGTCAATGTTCACTACGTCGTCAGTGGTTTTCTTTTGTCTTTCCTATTATCAAAAGGCAACCCGAAAATTCTCCATCGTGTACGTATACATATTCGTATACGCCAGCAGCCGGGTACACTGTAATGAAAGTATAGAGATTCATAAAACTAATGTAACACTAAAACATTACTCTCAGCGGTGCACTTTATCTCCTCCAACCAACAAAACTCCAATGACCTCCAATCCCATAGAAGATAATACGAACATTTTCGTACACACGAGCTTTCGTATTCATTACTTTCAAATAAGACTGCTCCAGTTTCACCAGCATGGTGGAGGGCAGAGCAAGTGGGAATACCATTGTTACGGCTCCTGGAACATATTGCAAACAATATAATATACGTTCATTTCTCTAGAATCGAAAACCTTCAAGGGATTTTCGGCTGGTTGATGAAGGAGAAAGAGGAGAGGTTTGGCGTGGCTGAATGGCGTATCTCAAACATATCGCTGCGTGTCTTTATACTGCCTGCCAATTGCAATTCTTGTACACATTTCGTTTTTTTCTATTTTATACTTACGATTAAAGGAAATAAATATAAGTCACATATATAAAATACTCGACATACATAGGTATTCATTAACCACAACGTCTGTTTTCATCACATGGCATCACATTTCACTTTCCTTCTTGACACAAGCCTGCAAAATTACGGGCAGCTCTATATCTGCGCTTTTGTATTCAAAAGACAAGCGTGTCATATATGGCATCACTTACACTATATTTCTCATATTTTTCACATCGTCAACATCCAATCTTGTGCCTACACTGGTGGTAGCTGTGCGAGTATTTGTACATAGTTTATGAAGATAGACATCCTCAGAGCAATAAAAAGCGATAGTAAAGAAAAGAGCATGTACGTGTAATGTGCACTCTTTTTCATGGAGCGCTGCAAGCGTTGCGATAGTCACAAGAAAAGGTTCTCTGATCTGGTGAGGTTTCACTTTCCACGTTGAGTAAACGTTCCCAGACTTGGGTTTTTATGTCCAACAGAATGAGTCAACCCGGTAATGAAACTTGGTGAAAGTAAACCGTACAACAGTTGCAACAAACTTGCATATAGCAGCTAGATAATAAGGTATTGTAAACGTAGGGCAAAAACATCTCGGTAGGGTATGGATGGACCCCAGATTGCCTTCTCTGACAGATTTTTGGAAATATTACCTGCAAGTGCTATATCAATCTGTATAATGTGAGAACATAAATACAGCAGACCTTTCGCTTTCTCATCAGAAACCACGCCATCAATAAAATGGGAAAAATTGACATTATTTGTCAACGACATTTATTCCGCCTATGTAAGACTTAATAGTTTTATTGGAGCATTGTGTCAATGGCATTCATGATCACATGATCATGCCATTAAAGAGACCGTACAAATGGGCGATAACATGGAATGACAGAAGGAAAACTATGGACTTCCCAAAATAACTTATAGAGGCAGTATTGTATATAAAAAATTCAAATAAATGTATGGCAAGCAGTACATATCTGATGATGGGCAAAATGGTAAAGTTGCATGTGGATTTAATACGTAGAAAACAAATCCCTAATTGTTAAATGTTAAGAAATATTCATGTTGCGAAAAAGGAACAAATCTTAAATATAGCATTTAATTAAGTTTTTATGAAATTTCGTTCATTAACTCAAACAAATACAAAATATTTAGAATTCACTGCTCCAAACGGGCTAATTGCTGAAATATTTTGCACGTAATATACAGCATACAGTTCGTCCGTAGGTACTTTGTACACTTTTTTGTTGACACTTTTTGCATATTACCAGCCCGCCCACTCCTGTCCGACCAAAGTTCATTTTATTGTTTTAGTCCTATTTTAAGGTTGTCTATTCATCTAATACGATGGTTGTATCAAAATACAAAACATCTTAAAACTGCATACCTTACATCTAATCTAATGGTAGCAACAACGCAAGGGTTTAACTGTATGTCTTTGTACTATACATAAAGTAAGTTAATGATCTTTTGCCCATATATGACTTCGACATATGTAGTCTTGGGTTAGCTTGTCGGAATGCACGTAATGTATATTATCTTGTTCTTGATTCATATTCTCGTGCGTAGTCGTGCTGTGTCAATGTTAACCATTGACCATTGTTGTTAGGATCAACGTATTATCATGATTTGAGTAATAAGCGTGTGGTTTGCAGCAGCAGCAGCAGCAGCAATGCAGTGTCAAGACAATGAGAAGTTGTACTTATTATTAACCTTACACGGTGCTTGATTCTACACATTCTTGTTATTCTCCTACTCTGGCTTATCGTCGTGAGTAATATAATAGGTTGCTTATTGTTAGTATTAGTGCATAGAAGCCGTACTCAAAGCAGGTGTGTGTGGGTAGATTGGGGTACTACCCAATAGTAATACACATGAATTTTTTAATGCAAATCATGTGTTTTACGCAAATCGGTTGTTGCACAGAGTTGTAGTCCCACAAGTACAACTATTTTTCCTCATAGTAGTGAAGCAGTAACTACAAAATCATTGTGGTTCCAGTGGAAAGTATTGATCCATACGGACAAGATTAATTAATAATAGGATTTTTAATGAGTGAGTGTTAGTAAAGGATGATCAGCAACAAGTCTGTGTAGGTAGTATGCACCAAAATTATCAAAACATTTGTTTAACCAAATTGCATAGTCGAAAGTGTCAGCGTTCAACGATGTCTTGTGTCAAAACAAATTATTACTGTGACGCAGCCGTCAAGAAACGCTATTTGATGCACATTTAACACCGTCCTGTGTGAACACATCCAGTCCACACCAATTGCATCAACAGCAAAACTAAAGTATACATTTAACCCACTTTACAAAAATAACATGGGAAAAGAATAAAGCGATGGTTCCCTAAGGATAAGTTTATGGAGATGATAAAGTATCAACACAGAGGATTTCATAGGACGCTGGAAAATAACGTTTATGCATCCAGATATTTGTCTCTCGTGTCACCTAAGGAGAAAAAGTCGTGGTGAGCTAATCTTTATGATGAACAGCACACACCACACTACGCATACTTTGCAGATATATAGAAACCTTGAAAGAAACGACCATTTTCCTCATTTATATAAAAGTATGGAGCATGAGTATAGGTTTTTAGTACATCCATGCATAATAATGATTGATCACCCCATGTGATGTATCGTATCCTTTTGAAAAAGTTCCTCTTTGATGACTGAAAAATACTTTGGAAAAAAAATCACTTTACGTGTATGAAAAGGGTAAAAACGGTACTTGGAAATGGGTTTGGGTGCCTGTACCTCTGGACCTAGCAAAAAAATATAGCAGTGCAACAGACGTTGAATTAGTTGGCGGAGTCGGTTTGAAGTTTGAACTCTGCATGTAGTCATTTTGTGTAGGTAAGGGCATGAACAATTTGTAACACTAAAGCAGCTACAACATATCCCCAATGTGTTTAATAATGCACAACATACATGTTGATATCTACCTGGAATGGGCTCACTCACTCATTCATTCGTCGCTGGAAACCTTCCACTACTATCCCGTGCTACGATAGTTTAAAACTGTTGTAATCTCCATCAAAAATGTTACACATTCACTCTGTACTTTTACATTACATTACACTCTTGGAATTTGTTCTAGTTCTTGCTGGTGCTGTTACTATCACCCCACAACTCCTACTCCATTTTCAACTAGATTCTAGTAGACTACATAATAATATCAACATGAGGTTCACGTAAAATATTAACCTGAATGTTTTCTCTTTTCAGTGTTGGCAAGCACTTCCTTACCTTTGGTGCAGTGTCTGCAGCAGCAGGAGCCAAAACTAAAAAACACAAGCTATAGGAACATATTGCATTGGAGCACAGGTCCAAGTCCAACAGCTCAACTAGTTTTGCAGAACATTATATAGCGACTCTACTGCTGCTGCCAAACAAAACAGAACCAAGCCAAACAATTCACCAGTTGATATAAGACTCTTTGGAACTTGGAACATATTGTTGTGAAAAAACCAGCCGTTTGCGCTTTGTCCTGGCTAAACTACTACAACTACCGATACTACTATTTCTCCGACATATTTTTCGCATACACACACACACCCATTCCAATCCAATCCTACAACATAATAACATCGGCTTCACCGCACATACAAAAAAGTGTACATAAAAGCGTCGCAACTATTTCCCGTTTATAAGCTTATGCACACAAAGAAGAGCATTAAATGCGAAGCTAAGCGACAACGACAGGACGCAACACTTGCGGACTCAACTCTCTGGATTCCATCAGTCACGGACGGAAGAGAAAAATTGGTTGGTATGTTGTGCTTTCCACATTATTATTTCATGTTTACAATTTCAGCATTATTATCACTTGCTAAGTTGCACTAATTTCCCATTTCCCCCCTACATTGTGCGTAATACCAATAAATCATCATCATAATATACCATCATTACTATTTTTTTAAGCTTTATAACATTTTTTGTTTAGTTTTTGTCTTAAATTAATGGGATTACAGAGCCCATACATTTTTTATTTGATTCTATGTAATCCTCCTTCGTATCATATCAAATTATAAGTCCTTTTTAACTGCCTACAACAGTCAAAGTAATTTGTGTCTCACCTCACCCATCCCTGTCATCAATTCAATTCAAGTTCATCGTTCTCTTTGTGAATGTTGTGTGACAAGTGTGTGAGTGAGTGCGAGTGCACTTCCCATCACATCATCATCTCCCCAGTCCATTTTTCTCATGGATCTTATTTCCACAGATTCCATAGCCTAACTACCAAATAGCCTATTATATGAAACGCAGAGCAGAGATCTTTCTTATTTCCCCAGAAGTGTTGCGTATGGAAAGAGTGTGATAGCTATGGTGTAATTGGAATCACAACAACAGACCGTTTCCTCCAGTCTTCCAGCAGCTCCAGTCTGCCTTTTTGCATGCCTCCACGAAACGAACAGAGATTCAGCAGCAAGCAAAACGAGTTGATGATGATGATGGTGTTGAGTCTGCTGCTGGCTCACTCTTTTCACGACACACTCTCACGCTAGTAGTGTTGCTGTTGTTTGGTGGTGGTGTGTGCTATACCGTCTTGGATCGATCCCTTCATCTTATCCAAACAACTTTCCTGTGTGTCTGTACTCACAAAACATTTCATCCATAATACATTGTCACATCATATCCTATCATCACACTTCTTCTCAGCTGCTCCTCTCATTCTTCTTCTCCTTCTCTCCACCACTTTTTTTATCATCTTTCCAACAACAACCAAACAAACATAATTTTTTATCCATCCATATACATATATACCATATACCTGTGCTATTTTTTATCCCACTTCACCTTCGCCGTAGTAAATTATCCCACTCTCCATCACCAAGAGTACAAATCCTCTCTATCCATTTTCCATTTATCCCCCACCACTACACACTCTCACACTCACTCCCATTCCCTTCCCATAAATAATAATTATGATTATTGTGATGATGATGAAAGGAAAACTGAGCAACTTGTTTTCTTAATTTAAAAAAGATGCCGCACCAACATTATATACACTAGCACCGTTGTTATTTCAACACTGTACAAAATTGTGAACAGATAGAAACTTGGTTTGTTTTTTCATTTTTTTTCTTAGGCAGATTCAAGAAACAAGACGACTTTACTGAAACGGAAACTTGAGATTCTCGCTCGCAACTAAATAACTCTTCGCTACATTATAAATACAGTCAACGAAAAACCGAAATAATTTATTAACAGCAACAACAAAAAATTAAAGGCCTTATACGTACGTATTTACTATATATATACCTACATAAACACACACATACACAGTGAAAAATAATATCAAGTGAAAGTATCTGAAACATCGGCCCTAAAGTTGATTAGTTTGTAATTCTAGGAAAATTTTCCATCGTACTGTTGCTAATATTTAATCTTGTGTGTATGTATAACATGTAAAGAGTGTACACGTGCGTACTACTTAATATAAGGAAAGTTTAAGGATACATGTATAAATACTTGAGTATATATAAGTTTGTGTTGCAAAGTGTCAACTTTCCAGTGTGCACAGTTATTTGTTACATATACATAAATACTAGGAACTAAAAAGGAAAACTACATACATCAATAATATTGTTAAAGTGTGTCTTATACTTAAGATATTTCCAGTATCAAAAAAACACTTTTTCGTTGATATATACAAAAATGAAAGTCTGTTAATCTTCTCTCAGTGTTTCTCAAAGAAATTTCAAGTCTGATCTGGCGTATAAGTAATTAAATCGTTATTTTCCCAAGTTCAGCGTGACAGTGTCATATAAGTTGTCTGTTGCTGCTAAAAAAAGTAAAAAACAAAGCATCATTTTTGTCTGTCGGCCACTAAAAGTCAAATTATTGTATTTGGTTTTGATTAAATCATTCAAATTATATATTGTGATTTTTTCGACTAAATACTTAGGCACTATAATTCATTCAAAAAAGAAATTATTACGTTCTGGCCTACATTGTGAAATTGTTTTTCATATAGAATTACTTAAGTGATCAGTACGATTCTGTCCAAAGGACTTGTTTATAGTGTCAACACGTCTGCGCGTGTAGATGTGTGTAAGTAGCTGTTTGTAGCAGATTTATAAACAAAAAAAGCCTTGTGTCGTTCATAACTACTTGTTAACGTTCTGCGAAATTGGTGACATTACCGTAAAAGTAAAGACATCGTTTGTATAAAAGTTAATTTGTAATGAGACATTATTAAAGCTAGGTATAAAATTGTGTAACGGTCCAACAAACTCCATTGCTAGGATCAAGTTAGCGTAATTGTGTCTTTGCAACCAAGTTTCATCCTCAGACTTTTTTCTACTAGAGTAAAACAAATTGTAAAACTTTTACTACCGTCGGACACCGTGTTGATTGATCATGAAGAATGACCAGAGCTAAAATTAGCAACATGGATAATACAAGTACTACCACAAAAAATTCGGTCGGTGGAGGGACTTCTGTTGGAGGGGGTGGTGGAGTTGGTGTCAGCAGTAGAGCTCAAATGAACTGCAGTAAAGAAAAAATGACTGGTACGAGTACCAATAACAGTAGCAATACTTCTGGTGCTACAAGTAATTATTCAACAAATTCAAGTAGTGGAGGAGGATCAACAGCGAAAAATCACAGTAGTAGTGGCAGTTCCACCGGAAGTCAACCCGCTTATCCTTCTCCTGCGGAGCATTTACCAAAACTCAAATCCATCTTGCCTGTCGCATCGCAATGCATTTATACTCCGTGCTACTGGTAAGTAAAAGAAGACTTTTTTAAATTTCGAAATACTAAACACAAGTATGACAATTACAATGTTTTTGAATCCGTTTGACATGTGAATGAGGTACTTAAAATGCCATAAACCTTGAACTCATCTAAATGCCATATTGACCCAGTCGAAGATAATGGGGTAACTTGAAAGTTTCAAGTTGAGACGCAGTTTCTAGTTAGTATATTAGGTGACGTTATAGTCTGAAGTAGTTTCGTACAATTTCCACGTGTATGTACTTGAAACCTTTTCATTCTGTTATGTATTCACGCAGCAATTTCAATACTTATTCAATGTACTAATTTATCTTCCTGTGCAAGCAAATGGTAATATAATGACTCCAATCCGATTACAATATTATTGCTAACTCTTTATTCGGAAACTTTCTCCTGTCTACAGGCTTTAATATTATGTCCTAACGTGTACGTATTTAGTCATAGTGTAGATTCCACCAAGTTTCCTTTGTTGTCCACTCAAAAAATTGCATGAATATAGCATTCATCATCATAGAACACATGGCAATGAGGCAAACAGAATCATGAAAAATGTGCTGAACGGGATTGGTGCTAAATTATGTTCAAAATCCCACTTCCACTTTTCGTAGTAGCTAATGCAATAACAACTTACCGTGCACACACACAAGCCCATTTTAAGCTGACATCGGAAAAAGCAATTTCACAAACGTTCCAAATTCCTTAAAAAATGTCTGCCCATAAGATGTCTGGGTAAATACATTATTATGAACAAACATTCACCAATGCATCATTCCACTTATTGAATTACAACTACGTTTCAAAAATTAGATAGTTCGCCTTTCCCCATAGACTTGGGAAACAGGAACAGGTGTTTGACGGGTAGAAAGCGAAAGTAGGAATGGGAAATATGACTTACTCTTATTTATCACAACCACCTTGTGTGTGTGCGCTGTTGCGGACCACTTCTACTTTTCTGTTCCATTCCTTTACTTTATGTATCTATTCGTATATAAACTGTATTTGAGTTTAGTATCTGTTGCCTTTCCTTTCGCTTGAAGCAGTTTCAGAGTTTCACGTATTTGGACGGAGAAAAGCTTGTTTACTTTTCCTTTTTTAGCGTTCATATATGCGGTATAGGTGTCTTCATGCTGTCTTGAACCTCCGCAATACATTATGCATTTGCCTGGATGTACACATATATTATGGCAGGCAGCACTTCTCTCTCTCCCTCTCTCTCTTCTCTTTTCTCTATTTATGTTGGGAGATGTGATCTGAAGCAGATCGTATCGTAAATTGGTTTTTGAAAAAAGCAGAAGCAATAAAGTAAATACATTATATTGCCTGAGGTAACTCTACAACAAGCGATTCCTTTTGAACAGGATACGAAGGAACTTGACATCACCCCTTTTTTTATAATTGTACCCAGGCTATACCCAAACCCATATCCGGTGAAATTCGCTACACACTAAAAAACGAAAATTCAACTATAGTTTGAGTTTTGTCATGAATAGAAGTCAAAATATTCTTAGAAAAATAAAGTTGGATCGAGGATCAAAGCTGGAGGATTCATTTTGTTATTAGTGAAAACAAGAAGTGAAAAGAAGTTTTTAACATATATATATATATGATGCATTAAATATCAGTCAGTGCTGCTATGAGCTCATACAACAATTGGAAATTGGAATTCTCAATCCTCAAAGAATGAAAAATTGAAAATGCATTGAAAACACCAACATTTATAGGATAATAGGCACACACATACAATACACACTTACTGAACCGTGAGCTTAGAGCCGATTATAGGTATATTGACATAATGTTTCCCTGCGATTATTGATCCATCATGGGGCGCTTTTAGGGGATAAGCAGCGAACAGGAATCTAGGAATTCATTCATTGTCAGTTGAGCCTTGTTATAAAACCTTGGTAGTTTGGGTTTTGTTGTATGGTTTGGTCAGGATTTAACCTTATTAGTCAATGCTTAATACGGTCCAGACGCCATACGTGTCGCATCGCAGACACATGACAAGCTACCACGCGGTTTAGTTGCTTATAATTCAATGCGAATCATATATTTATCTTCTTTGACTGATGATATTATGGAATTTGCTGACCTAACTGGAAAGCATTAAGAATTCCATACTTCATGCTTCGGAAAGAAATGTACTAAAATATTAGTATTCACAATACGGATATACGCAGAGTATTTTAGGTGAGTACGTGCAAGCATAAGCATCAATCTCGGTACAGCTTGCATCGTTGTGCTATGCTGTATTTTTGTCGTACACTTTGTTGCTTCAGCAGAAGTGGAATGCAGAGAAAAGCTGCTAGCAGCTCTTTGCTAATGAAATCTTGTAAGGCTTGGAGTAAGATAAGATATTAATTATTATTTATATCCAGCGCAATTAGTCCAAATGTTTATTATTCTAATCCCAAGCACGAGAAAATGGGTTGAAAATGAAAGAATGTGTTGTTGATTTATGCCTGTACATCCAGGAAGGGGTTTGTGAAAGGAAGGAAGACATTTTATGAAAGGAAAAGCTCGTTTAATTTCTTCCTCATCTTTATCATACTTTCTCTTACTGTAACTTTAAGTAGTAGAGACGAATATAAAATTCTCTGTAGATTTTTGCTGCAAATTAAATATTTTACCCGGAGATAAATGAATAGAGAAATTGTAGCATATATTTGCACGAGAAGTTAATAACACTGGAGTAAATAATAGAAGCTGTGGTGATAATAATTATTTTAGCTCTTCTCACTCAGTAGTAGGTCGCACTTCCTTCCGTCACCATTTGAATAAAAAAACATGAAAAAGTAGACAAAGATGAGACAACGTAAACAAAGTAGATTCTCGGTGGAGCTTGCAGAGTATATCGCTCATGAATGAGACATGACGTGTCAAAAATTTTCTAATAATGCTTCCTTGAATGTTAAGTACTAAGGGCAGTGGTTGGTCGCTCATATAAAATGCGCTGTTGGTACCAAAGCATGTCGGGTGAAAGTTTACTGGACAAATTAAAAAATGAGTACAAAAAGAAAAAGATTACGTGTACTTCACAGCTAAGATGATGATACATATAAGCTGTTTTGCGATAAGAAATGTGATTATGAATTATTAATACTTTGCAGCGAAGAGAACGTGTGGAAACTGTGTGATAACATCAGGAAAGACTTTCCCTCCGAGCTGGATTATTGCCACGGTAGGTACAATGAAAAAACACTACAAGATTTTGAATACTTTCGACTGACACCTAATTTATTTTATCATGTTTTGTTTCTATTTCCAGTTGCTTTCATCTCAAATCCAAAGAGAATGGTGCCCATGTGAGTTTTTAGACTACTTTATTGCAACTGGTAGGCCTATCAATTGTAGATACTCTAAATCATCATCGTTTGTTGGTTTTTGCAGGTGGAGACAGAAGTCTGGGAAGAATGAAGAAAAATTAGCGCTATGGGTATGTATGATCTTTTAGCTCAGCTTTAAGCACTATCGCTCAAAAATATTTTTTGTGGTGCAAATACAATATTATTTAATAAATTACAAGAATGTTTCATATGTACTGCATTGCAACGTTTGTAAAGTAGCTCCTCATTCTAACAAGTAGACTTTGTTTGAATAATGATAGCGACATCGTTTTGCTAAAAGTTTACAATACCAAAAGACAATAAGGTGAAAAATATGTTTGACCAGAGAATTGCATGTCTAATACATTGTATTATAACGACTAAAGCGAGCATGTATCCTCTAGTTTTACTCAAGTCTGCATTCAGTAAAGCCCAGAAAAACATAAATGATTGGCGAAATACTTTGTATGAGAGTATCTCTCGGGAAATTTTGTGTAGTTTGAAATGACAGTCAAATGACTACTCATTTTCATCCTGTTTGAGTAGTTAAGCGTACCTTTTTATCATACACGCTGAAAGCTTACTTTCATCATGCTCATAGTCATGTATAGGTACTCAACCCTTGGCAGCGAGAAGGTTGTTAATTTTTAATCAAGAAGTCTCTAATCTTGCCGAGCTGAGCCTTAATTCATTTGGAATTTAGGTAGACTGCCAACGCTATTATGATGCTTATCATTCAGAATAAATGTATAGCAGTAGTAGAAAATCTTGTGATAAGTAATTTAATTCCACGTATTGCGTCAAAAAGCTCCCTGGAGTCCTGCTTATAGTTTGCTTACTGGATGACAGCCATGTCGTGTTTACCAGTTGGTCTATTTAAGCGAAAAATACGACAAGAGAAAGTAGTACGCTTGTATTAATACGAAAAGATGCTTGCCTTTCCAAATAAGCCAAGTAAAAATGCAAAGCAGTAATTTCAACAATCCACAATATGAAATGTGCTTGCGGTCATAATACTGGTATTACAATCATTAAGCATTTTATTTTGCTCACAAATCCGTATATTCCTGGAGGATGCTTACTTATTAGACCTCATGGCTTATTAGTTCCATGAACCTTTCACTTAGCATATACAACTTTGCTGCTATTAAAACGATGGCTGGCTATATATAAAATTGTTAAAACAAGATGAAAAGAAAGGCGTTGGTTGTTATAAATCGTTTTGTTTGGCATGCATATGCACGCATTTTCTCCAGCTTTCCAACTTGGCTCCTTTTGTCGAATCCATTTGAGGAATTGGTTTACTGATGTCAGTGTTAATTGTCATGTGTGTGCACAGAACATTAATTAGCGGCATTTGTTTGATTATAGGATTATCATGTAATCTTGTTATACAACCCTGACGAAAGATGTGTAGTCTACGACATGGAGTCGGACTTACCGTTTCCTACCCATTTTCATCGCTATGTGTCGGAAACTTTTCGCACGGAGAATATTCTTCAACCTGAATACCACAGATTTTTCCGAGTAGTGCCAGCTTCCAGATTTTTATCACTGTTCTCTTCTGACAGAAAGCACATGTTAAGATCGGATGGAACGTGGATTAAATCACCTCCTAATTATCCACCGATTTTTAATGGAGGTATGTGAAATTGACGGAGGCGTATTCCTAAAAATGCATTAAGTGCCTGCGTATCCCGTTAATTGGTTTTAACGAGTTTACCTTGTTTTTTTTGTTTTTCTCTAGTGTGCAATTTAGAAAGTTTTCTGGATATGACTACGCCGAAAAATGAATACGGGGAAATTTTCAGCCTAATGGAACTCGTGCGCAGATTTTACAAGCCCAGGCAACTCTCATGAAGTTGGACATAAAAACGCGGCGAACTATTAGAGATATTGTTCTGTTGTCTTGTCTTGTCATCATCATTAAAGAATGTAGAACCGACGACGAAGAGTAGTCGATGGTAACGACAAAAGAAATCCGTCTTCTTTTCCATTGCCTTCTTACTTGTCGTCGGTCAGTCGTTAACAACAACAGCAGAACTCTCAAAATATGATGGGAAAAGACGCTACACCAGAAGTCGATCTACCTACTACACAACGGCTATAATCCTGTTTACAATACTGGCATTCCCAAAAGCAAGCAACTTTAATGCAATGAAAGCCCAAATTCTCCTCCCTTCGACAGAACAAGAATTCAACTAGATTTTTTTATGTTCCTTAACTTGGTTTGCATGCATGTTCAAATGAATCCAGTTGGACGTTTGAACAAAAAAGTTAAACTAAGCATTTCATAAACATACCTAAAACTACAAATTATATTAATAGTTTTCCTGACTGTGCTATCTTAATAGGATTCACCCCTTTCTCACATTAACTTATTAGCATAGGTAAAAGTAGTGTGCGGACGTGTGTGAGAAAAACATTTGTTGTTAAATAAATAACGAGATACATATTTGTCGAAAATATTTTTCGTTAGTTAATCAAAAGAGCGTAGTAGAACTAATACTCATATGAGAGAAAAAAATTGTTTTAGGTGATATTTTATTAGGCGTTGATGATAATGATTAGAAAAAAGAACCAACTTGTACTCATAAAAATGAAACAACATGGAATGGGAACAGGACTATAAGATGAGCGGGACAACATACAGCGTGTTTTAATGTGGATGTAGTCACATTTTTTTGCAATGAATTGATGAAATGAGTACACAGTTGGCGAGAAATTGTAATTTCAACTTATTGCCTTCTTTATTAACTACTCATAATACACATTGATACCAGAGAAGAGATATAAATAATCCTAAGTGTTAGTTAAATTGTAATACGATAATTTTTTAAAAAGAGTCACACATTGTTCGTCGACTTATATATATTTTTGCTGGGAAAGAAAGTATTTTAATATTTTTTGATCTGTCTGTATAACGGTGCTATTCAATAACAATCTCATGGTTATTATTATAAACGTATATTATGTCCTTATATTATTGTTTTGCATGGAAAAAATGGACTTATTTGCTTCCAGGAACCACTCATTCATTACTGGAAGATTTGACGATACTTCTAATAGCAACACTGACAAGTGCATTAAAGTGGTTGTAATTAAATTCTTCACTCTAGTTATTAATATTTTACGATAATTTGATAATGATAGGTTGGTGGAACCGGGCTCGTTAGGTTAGTATCCAAGCAACGTTTGGTTGAATGTTCATCGTCTTTCTCTAGTGAATCTTGTTAACAAGAACCGTATCACTAATTTTACTTTACAGTTTGCAATTAAAGTAAATGTTAGTAAAAAGGTAGCTATTGTAAACCGATTTGATAAGTAATAAATGCATGCAGACACTAGATTTAAAGATAGGATCCTTGTCCACCAAACCTGGTCAGTGATCACCCATGCGAAACCTTGGACATAAAAAATTTGATTGTTTATTTCATATAGCTTTGCTATACGCTAGAAAAAAAATTATCATGTAAACAGCCAGTTTAATTTGTGCGTGCATCGTTTGCTCATTCATATTTTGTATTTACGATGATAATGATCTGCTCTGATGTTTCAGCCGAGAAAAATGCAGTTTTCTATATGTTTGCTTAAAGTTTATATTATATTATTATTATAGTCAACAGTTATCGCTGCAAATACCGTTATAACTGTAGTATCAAATCTGTGATTATTTGCTCATGTGTGTGTGTACATAATTTTACATACAGGAACAACAAGTAAACAGAGCAGGAGGTAGAAAGGCTTATTAAAATGTTATTTGTTGTTATTTTTTGTCTCTTTCCTCAGAGTATTTTCGTTGCTTTTTACTACGCTTAAAATCTTCATGGCACATTTGCTATGATAATTATAATTTATTTGCTTGCGACAATATAAACAAGCACTGTATGTATGCTACCGATCTAAATTGAACGCTCTCCTTGCGCTGGTAGGAAAGAATAAAAATGCTGATCAAGCAGCAAAATGGAAACAGATATTGGAACTTGAGAACTACTGTAAAATTATTATTTTGACTGTGTATGCTAAATAATACCACTCGCCCAGGATGATGTATTGATGGCGAATGGACATATAATTTCTCCAAAAGATAAACCAGTTAACAACTGGTCATGACCATTCTCGAGACCATTGACTGATTGATAACGAGAACTCGTTTTTCATAAAAAAGTCATCAACTAATATAGAAAAAGGGGTTTGCATGATTATCCGTCATGAATATTCACCTTTTACTTGTTTGTCTGACCAAGTTTGTAATCCTTCGTTCCAGTTATAAGAGAACGTTCTATTTCGATTGTATTTCATTTCATGCGATCCATCATCAGAAGCAATTAGGAGTTATATAATTATACTAAATATGTAATCAAGAACACTACTTTTGTTGTCAGCTTTTTTAAACTTAATTAGTGCTTCAATTTAAAAAGCATGCTGTGCTAAATGCAATTAGCATTAATGTAATAATAATTTGACTCAAACAACGAAATTTAATGAACATATTGCATGTAAGCTTTAATTTCTTAAGGTTTTGGAATAACATTAAATTACACCATATTTTTGTTTCTTTTGAGTACGCATATATATGCAGTTCATAATAAAATATGTCGGCCTATATACTGATGAAATTCTAAAATTTCTTAAGTTAAAAATTAACATTCTTGAGCACGGAAATGTTCACGAGACTTTTTTCTACGTACGATTATATATATAAGTAAATTCCAATTTTATGACTTTGTCGTAAGTTATACAATGCATAATGAAATCTTCGCAACTTAAAATTTGAAAAAAATACTGAAATTGGTTTTCAAACTTAGCGATTTAGCGTCATAGTCAAAAGTACTATTATTCTGTTTATCAAGAAGGATACATTGTTACTCTTTTTACTATTTGAATTGGGAAACAATTCGGAAAGAACTACAAAAACTAATCGAGCTACGCAATAATTATTTATTTATATTCAACAAAAAAATCAATGCAGTTTGTTTCAAAATTTTCCATTTACATAAAAAAAATAACTTGCAGTTTTTCATGGTAAACAATAATAAAAAATGTATAATAATAAATTATGAGTGGTATCTTGTTGATGAAATTGTTTGTTTAATAAGAAACTGGTCCATCATTAAAAATTAAATTTGAAATTACGGTTGTTTAATTACGCGCAATGTTCTATAATTACTGTAACTGCATAATATATTATAACGTTTTACGCTACATGGGAATACTATAATAAGATACATCTTATTCATACTGGTTTTGTAAAATTAGTTGTTATTGGAACAAAAATAGAGATATCAGAGTATATATAGGTCGTAGTTCTGCAAATAAGTTCTTTGAAATAGTAAAGCAAATTGCTTACTATTCTAGAGTCCACTTCAAATTATTATATCTGCTTTAAGAAAATTATATTTACACGATTACATACACACAAAAAGTTCTCAACTTGATGACCAATAATGAGATCACACAAACGGTACCATTTTGCATGCCTTCCTGTAAAAAAATCAAATTGATATTATAAAAAATATACCGTGTCTGTTAATGTTTAATCCATATGTACGTTATTTAATTAAAATGTTTACACTCTTTATGTGTACTGGGTTTACGAAAAAGAACATGTGAAATTAATTATTCTTACTGCGGCAAAACACTATATATTATATATTAGCACAACTTTTCAATAAATTAAACATTCATAAGGATATACGTCACACGCAAACTGGTCCACCTGAATGAGATATTGTATATTTATGTACGCAGGTATGCAATTTGTAAAAGATGTTGGGGGATGAAGAACTTATCCACGAATTACAAATTACGGTTATTTTTCTTCTCATTAAATCAGTCTCAAATTTAGCATTTTTACGATTTCGAATTATAAAAGCTCTCTATACCATTTTATAAATATGAGAAAACCTGTTTCAGTTTTGCAGTTGACATCAAACGAACAAAGTTCTCCCGCTACGTTCATAAGTAATCCACTTTCATTAGAGCCAATATGCGTTCCAATCGTCATGTTATTGGTCACTGCCAAAGATGGCGATATCCGAAAATACTAGGACATCTTGCTTGCGAATATCACATCCACAGGGTCTATATGCCATGTTTCCTTACCGCATTTTGGTTGCCGTCGGTGTCGTGGCATAAATAAATAAATAACCTCCAATTTTATTCGTTTGTTGTTATGATCTTAAAATCTTTGAGAACTGAATTTTCGTTATTGAAAATAACCAGAGACCCACTAAGATGTACGCATGGTTGCCATGTTTATTTTTGAAATCAAAGAGAAAATCAAAAACCTGCCAAAAACAGCAACCATGTCTAAATGCAAACCATGTGTGAACGTATCTGACAAAAAAATTCAAATAAAATTGATTTCACAAGTGGCGATTTCGTTATAGGTATATTAAATATTGAAGAATTGATATTTCCAAGGTGAATGCATGTAGCTATACATAACATGCATTCATCTTGGATATTGCTATCTCTAAAGCCGAGTTAAAATAACAGTAAACACATAAACGTAAAAGGCGGATTGAGCCAAAAAGGTGGCGTGGATCGGCAGCTATATCTTAAACCCCACTGATTTTAGTAGAGACGAAAATCTGATTTTCTAGATAATTTACCTTTATTCACTATGATTTGTTCAAAGATCTAGGGATTTATCAAAAGAGCTTACATGTTGTTAATGTATGTAACATGCAAGCTACATAAGCTTTTGATTTTTGTTTCTAGATCCTCAACTTATTGGTTGCCATCCCAATAAGTCAATTTTATTTTAAGGTGAAAATTCCATCAGGTTTTGTAACAAGGAAATCGGAACCATGTAAAAAGACAACGGTTGACATTACCAAAAGAATGTTAGAAATAATAATAATTTATTCATAACCGTACGACAAATATGACTAAGTAAGCTAATAGGGGTATAGATAAAATAGATCTTTAGGTTTCACTGATTGACCACAAACGACTGCACAGGTATAAAGAGGTGCCAAGTAGCAATTGTTGGAATTGGTAAGGATGAAAACGTTGCAAATTTCGTACTATAGCACCTCGTTACCCTGTGCAGTCTTTTGTGGTTGATCCGAATAGGTACATATATATTACATCGCAATCATGCTATCATTTTTATTGTTATCTTACTTTTACTACAGTCTATATAATCCATCTTGTTAGATAAAAGTATGAATTATTGAAGAAGTGTGCTGATGTCCAAAAGGTACTAAGAAGTATTTAATTTAATGCGATTTTAAACTAAGGAGTTGTACAAAATTAATGAACCAATGAAGCAGGAATACAATATAGTATGATAGATTAGTGGTGGGATGGCAAAAGGGCTCATTGATTTGGAAATGTCTTCTAGTTCTGGAAAATCTGGAATAGATTTATGCCAAAAGCAATGATCACTGGCAATATAGTTGCAGCAGCTGGAGAAAGAATGAAACGAGTAAAAAATCTCTTAACGTAATAAGCGTGTCCGTGATTGGTTTTTATTTACAAAATGTTGCTTTTATAATTGAATTGCATATTTAATACCAATTCATTGTTCTCAAAATACCGCAAGCTAAAGTAAGGAAACAAGTGTGCTATTAAACTAACACTACATTTAATTCTAGTGTCTGTTGTAATTGTTGTAACGATATTATCACAATATTAACGTACTTAATTTCATATTCAATAAAGTCATTGATTGTTTGTTATATAATGAATTGAATCTTGGAAATTATAGATAAGGAATAACTTTTAAACTTTAGAATCTAAAGATATTTATATTATGAATAAAAGGATACGACATAATACAAAATAATTATATTTGATTCTTATATACATAACTATAGTTACTTCGCTTTAATATTGATGTCACGTTTAAAACTTAATATTTGACGTTTGTACATATACCACATATTAATATTATTTGTTTACTGTTGACAGTTGACAGCTTTGTCAGAGAATATTGATAACATAATAAAAACGTTGACGAGAAAATGCTGATCATAAGTTCATTAAAACGTTATTTCTGCTCATATTATGCTACACATTACACGTAATTTCACCATGAAAAAATAATTTGGGAATGTTGAATGTAAGAATAGAATATGAAGCGATTTCACCAATTGAACTGAAGAAACTTTGTTGTGTATGTGCATATTATTGAGGCATGTAACTTACTATAGCAATTGTACGTTATCGATAGAAGTTCTATAATATGACCCTTCCTTAATCCTGTTGGGCTGGATTAATCTGATAGAAAACTATTCTGTTATAGCATCATTTAAAATATTTTTTCTGTTAAAATGGTCACAAAAAATTAACCTGGTTACGCTGTCATTTTCAGGTTGCCCCTAGTCACGAGCTTTCTCATTACCTATATCAGGAAGTTTCATTATAAGCTTTTACGAATGTGCCTGATGGATGAAACTTGGAATCAATTGCAATAATAGTAATATGTTATTTTCAAGTAATCCTGATCGTTGCGGCAAGTCAATTAAAGCACTACTCGGGCTCAGCATTACGTATCATGATTTGGATCACGACTCAATCGTGATTTAAAAAAAAGCATTGTCACATTCAGACTAAATCATTCGACGACATTCGTTATTCTATATCCACATAGATTGTAATGTAATTCGCCTATTTTTGTGTAGTTTTATAATTATGCATAAATGTGCAGGGCAATAATAAGACAGAAATGCGAATATGAGTAGCAGAGAGAATGTAGGTAATTTTTATTATAGAAAGTAGGATAAGGCAAGAGGACGACGGTCAAGCTACTACTGGCTTGATTCTTGACAAAGTGCAGTAGATAATATGATTACATGCATACATAGGTAACACACATTCATTCATAGGTATCCTAACGGTACATACATTTTATACACATTGTTACTGCTTTACTTGGGTGAAGCAGACAGCTTTAAAATGCGGACAACTTTACAATTACTGTTCATACCATCGTTGCATCGGTCATTCGCACCGTCATGATCATCATCATGATCATCGTCATGATTCTACTTGTACATATTCTACATTTATAGTTGTTGGACTTTACATCCGTCGCACTAAAGTAGACAAAGTATTAAATACTTTGTGTGTACGTCCACGTACACTTACATTAGTCTTTTCAATAATGCACAATTTCATATATCTAATAAACTCCATATAAAACAATTTTCAATTTACATTTACATTACAATATTAATTTCAACAGCTTATTTGCTATTACAGCTTTTCAACAATCACGATTTTTCTTCTGTGAGGCATACATTTCATTTATGGCTGATTTGACAAATACGTATTAAATGGTGTACCTATTACAAAGCCAGTTTCTACTAGTAACACGAGAGACATAGTACATTGAATGTGTGCATATCCATCACACATTTGGTGCGCTGAGCAACAAAAAAAAAACAATTTCAATTTACGCTGCCACTGCATATTTTTCATCTCTTTTCCTCTTGCTTTACCAAACAATGTATACAACAATTGTGCAGTGCACATAGTTCTTATAGCAACATAATACAGTACAATAAAATTGAGTACGTGAGTCGATTTTACATGACATGTACCTTCACATGATATTACTTTTACGCTTATTACTGCTTAATAGCGGATATAGAAGAGGTAGGCTGCAGTGATGAGGAATTCGGCATACTTTCCGCTGCATCACAAAGTTGTAGTAGGTCGTGGAGAATTGCAAGTTGACCAACTTATTCCGCCAATTCGCATCCTTCATGACAAGATTATTAACCTCGTAAGCAGAAATTCACTAGAAGTAAATGGGACTACATAATACGATGTAGACAAACTCAACGAAATGGTACTCATTTGATTTACATACAACTTTTTAGATATTACAAAGTGAACTCTTTCCTTTGATACATACATACATACAAAAACAAATAATAATGAGACATAAGTAAAAAAATTCTATTACAATCACTATAACTTTTGTGATAGCTTATCTGGCCAGGGCAAGCTATAGACTTTTGTATGCTTGTTGTCTTTAAAAATTATAATGCTGTACATATGACGTTTTTAGTATTAAATAGGTATTTTACATCATATTGCCAATGCATCTGAGAGAAAATAGATAAATAGAATATACATTCATACTCATATAACCGTAATGACGAATTACTTTTAACATCCAAATTTTTTCTTTCAAGTGGAGTTCGTTTCAAATGACAAATCTAGTATTGTGAATCAAATTAATTAATTTCATTAATGTTTTTATTTATATTTACTTTAGATTGTTTTTAGGCTTTAGACTTTTGGAATTTTTGACAAGACATGATTATATAGACTGACATTTAAAAATATGAAAGTACGTATTCTCATAAGCGCTTAAGGAATTTATTGTTCGTTCATATTTTTATGAAATGTTTGGTATTATCATACCTATGAAAAGTGGGGTATTCGTTGGTTCATTAGACCAAGTGCAACTAACCAGTTCCATAGATATTTGTCTTGCTTCAATGAAGTTAATAATAAAAAAAAATGAAATATTCTGTGAGACAGAATTTAAACTTATAAATTTTTGTTCAGTACGGTAGTACATGTTCGTGTTCTAAATTAGTCAATTAAAAGGAACCTTACATGTTGTTACTTTGTGTATATGTCTGTTGTCGACTTCACAGGCATATTATTATTCACAAGTCTTAAGGCAGTTTTTAATTTTTAGTTATAGAAAATAGGAAACAAGTAAATAGGTACGAATTTCAACTATAAATTTTCTCAGCAATTATTTCTAAGACGAATTCGATTACATTTTCATTTCAATATTTTACTACTACAAACTCAATAAATTTCACTTTAACAGTATTTAATTAATGTGTAATGATTAACACTAATAACTAAACAATCAATTAAGTCACAAATAATACATACTTACAATTGTAACGGTAATTGCATAATTTTAATTATTGCAGAGAATAAAACATTTCTACTTCCAATTCGTGGTTATTAACCGGGTTAGTAAATAATAAAATTTCCTTATACTCATTTGAAATAATATTAACTTTAATTATTCAATTCTCATAATTGCCAATTTAATAATTAACTTATTCTTTTCTTTATTCTTTGTTGTACCTGGTAATGAAATGAGAGAAACAACGGAAATAAAATTATAAAAACTTCTCACTCATGGATTGATGGGCAACCTACAGGCGAGGAAGTCATTAAGCATACAATACGAACTTCAACCAGCTTATCTGGTTCCTGTATTTGACGTGAAACTGGAATTTCATATCCATCAATTCAACCAACTTGTTAATGCAAACTTTCAAACTTTTCACGTACAATACTTAAGTACTAATTAATTATTCTTGTGCTACGATTAAGTTTAAGGATTAATTAAGATTAATTAACTTTTTCCATTTATAATTAATTTGACTTGTCAACTTAAGTTTTCATTTAATTTTTAGCTTTTATAGTAAAGTGAAAGAATACGTTTCCATCATTAATTTTAGGTTCATAATTATTTTTAATTAAATTCGTAATAAGTTTTTAAGTGATGAGTCGACTCGATTGAAGATGGCACGTTCTTATTAAGATAGTGGATAATCTGGGTTGAGACGATTCCAAACTATATGGCATCTGGAGCGGTTGTTGGACGATTCCATTACTGTGACGAGACGGATGTCTAGAAGCCGTGAAGATCCAGAGCCAAGAGACGATATACACGTGTATCGAACTCAAACACGAAAAACGATTATTACTAATAACTAAAACTCCAATTCGAAAATATTAATCTTTATATAATTCCTACAGTAACACTAAAATTCCATACGGCAACAATTATAGTCATTATCATACATATTATATAATTATAGTCATAACAGAATGCGTTTAACATTAACTCAGCTTAAGATTCATTATAGTTTTAATAATCTTAATTTCAATTTTAACTATTCTTAGATTTTAACATTTTAATTGCTTAATTTCATTTTCTACTTGTCTGACATTAAGTAGATTCCTTTACATACAATCTTCATGATCAGCGATCTAACTTCAAAGAGTAAAATAGGTGTTTAAATAATTTGCTGCAACTGTTGAGTTGGGTTCGAAAGTTGTGTTCTAAACTCTCTCTGTAATATATTCTCTGGAAAGTATTTCCTTAAGACTAAGACTTTATTTAAGAGGTGTTTCTCAAAGAGTGGAAGACTGCAATTTAGTGTGACTTTTAACAACTAAACAAACTTCCTTATGACCAGGCTTTATATTTGTGTTTTACATTTAACAGTGTTTTAACTGTGAACTGTTTTCGAAATATCCTTTTACCATTTGAACGCATCTGTTGCGACGTAAATTCCTTTACTGTTGTCTTTTACTTTTCTATTCCTCGAAAGAGGCAGAGAGAGCTCGATACGTTCCTTCTAGTAGGATGATTAATCAATACTAGGGCCCTTTAAATACAGCCTATTCGTACTTGGATAGCAGATATAGATATTATTTCTTGTAACAATTAACAATGTAACGACATTGTGCTTTCCAGAGCGAGCATGTGTACGAATGTATAACAAAACAAAAGTTAATAAACAAGATTTTAAATATGGTAAACGTTGAAGGATATTTTGCCTTGGTCTGGCTGTATTTTCTGTATAACTTAACTTCTTTAACTGACTTTTCTTTATTCTGCTATTGTTTGTAAACTTCTTGAAACTGTGTGTTAATATTTATATACCGGTATATGTTTCATAGACGTCGTCTTTCTTAATGTAAGTGCGCACTTCCCACTGCATCAATAGGGCATATGTGCAAGTGGATTCTGATAGTCAGTACATGCTCGATTTCTAGTGTTTAGTCTCGTCTTCATTAAACAGTGAACAAACAAACATTTACTCTTAACTTCATTTAACTTCATTTAACTTTAACTGTAGCGATTACTCTTTCTGGTTGCATTAGTTACTTCATTTAAATTAATCTCAATGTTTCAATTACTCCTAGTTGGAACCTGTGGAAAACTCTTTAACTTTAATTTAAACTCGTTAATAAATTCTTGTACATAGCGTTTTCTCTAGAAGAATTAGTAGACAACTTTTTAAAATATTTCTCTTTCTTAAGACTTCTAATTCTGTTTATTCTTTGCAGTCCTTTCATTATCATCCGTCACATAACAGTTGTATAGTCGTAAAAGAGTACGTAGTACCCTACTAATCAAAGAGGTAAAGATCCTGGCGAGTACACGCCATCAAACCTAATTCTCCTTGGTTCTGACAGTAATCATTACTTCAGAAATAAGCCATTAAGGCCATAAGACTAACAACCTGTTTGACATCTGATTTGTCGACACGTAGATTCGTAGAAATTGTAGAGCTGACTCGCGTAGAGCTAATGTCAATTGTTTCAAACCTTGACAATTATTATAGTTTGACGAACTTTGTGTTTCAACTTTCATAGATAGTATTATATTTAGTTTAATTTTTACCTGTCCTTTTAATTACTATTTTAGTCTTTTAATTAACTTACATCATATTTAATTTTTTAATTAGAAATTATTTTAATACTTTTTAATGCTTTAATTCTTTTATTTAATATACTCATTCTTCATAATGCTAACTTTACATATACTGTATAAACTTACTTCACTAGTCAAAACTTGTTATCAACTGACAACATGCGTGCATCTATAGTTAGTTCAGGATTGCTTGGCTACGATTTACTTTACTAAAATGACGGCCATAATACATTTTGTTGTAATCTCTTAATAATAATCTCTCACTGTCATAATCTCTTAAACGAATTGATTACTTGATGAAACTATTCACTTACAAGTCTGTATTCGAACATGATAAAGACATTGCTTATGTATATTCTTGCGTAGTAACTCTTACTTCCAAAGTCCTTGCTTTGACATTACTTAACAGATGTTACGATCTTTTGTTTAGTTCCAAACCATATCATAATTACTAATTACTCTTACAATAACTTCTTCCTTATCTTTGCTTCCTGTATCTATATAACTTAGTTTCACTTGCGGTTTAGTTCAATCCTGTCACGTTATTTAATGTCGAGTGTAATTTCCTAACTTTTCTAAATTTCCTAACTAAACATTGTGTATTTCTTTATGCATCCATAATATTAGTACATTAATCGGAATTCGTGTATCTAACTAAAACTTTTCAACTCTCATTGGGTAGTCAATCGAGATGTCATTCAACCTTAATTAAAACGATGAAGTGTAGAGGTGTTCACATTATTTAACGCACAACAGTAAGGTTTATAATAATTAATAGTTGATAATTTCAGGTCAAAGATCAATTACTCATTTATGTTTTGGATTTGATTTAAAATTGAAAATAATCACTACATATCAATTTTTCCCGTTACCTGGTATTAATGTTTCAATTTCCAATTGTTTGAAATATGTATGTCAGGTTTTGTAATAATTAGTGAATGCAGTGAATGTGGATGTTACCGTGGCGCTGAAACTAAAAGTATTTTTCAAAATTAATACTACTTATTAATTATATGTAACTGAAAGGCTTTCTATTTTCTCTAACTGTGTACGAAAATCCTACTATGGATTATGTTACGTAAACTACGTTTAATTTTGTAATTTAGGTTTTACTCCGAACTTTACTCATGAATGAGAAGAAAGATTATGGCACTAATGAACGATGACATATCATCAATACTATTGCCCGAACTGTTCGTTTTATTCAAGTTGAAATTATGGACCATTAGAATGGCTACTGATAATATATTATTTATTTAAATTGTATTTAAATATTCAAAATCCGAATTTTGTACTTATTATTATTATCAAGAAAGAGTGCTCCTATCAATAAAATGTTGCAAAGTAAGTCTATTATTAAAAATTTATAATTTCAAAATTTTTTTTTTTTTTTTTTTTTGTCAGTAATTACTAATAACTGTGTTTAACTTTTGGCTTAAATTTGTTCTTTTGTTTCTTTCTTAAGTTTGTTATCAATAATTCAGAACTCATAATTATGTTCGTTATACTAGTCATAAGTCATTAGATTTAGATTGAAGACACGTAGTCAGCTAATTAAACTTCTTAATCGATTTAATGGAGTTAACTTCTTGTTAAATTAACTGATATTTTTCGCGACTGTCTAATTCCACATAAATCTTTTATAGTTAGTTCCTGAGTAGTCAGAGAACTTTATAATACGTTAATTAACTTAACTTTATTTATTGTCTCGGCTACAACTTAACTATTATTGATTTTAGCTTATATGTATTCTAATTAATTCTTAATTCCTAATTAGTAATCGCGATTTAATTGTGATTCAGCTTTAATACATGTGACTTGAAAAGTGTCAAACAATTTAAGATTCAATATAGGTCAATACAGAGAGACAGCGAACGTATTTTAAATTGTTAATTGAATTGATTTTTAGAGTGCGCAATTTAATTTAGCTTGAATTAATTTTCTGAACAGTCAATGGCTTATAACTCATGTAGCACTCAAGTTGACTACTTATTGTTTATAGGATCTTATCATTTCCTTGTAATAAGTTCAATAATGTTAATAATTGAAGTAACTGAATTTTTAGTTTTTAAGTAATAATGTGCTGCAATTAGATAGCAATTAACTTAGCAATAATTATTGTAGTGGGTTAGTAAAGAGAGAAGAGTAGAAAAGGCTATTATTGAGATAATTTGAAAAGTGTAAATTCTATTCTTTAGAGCTCAAACAACTACCAGGAGTACGGAACACCAACATCAATATTTCTTTTTAGGTATTAAGCTTTTCGAGGCTGAGTGAGTGGTCAAACGAACTTAAAAGGCAATCTTATTTACCATCATAATGAGCAAGAAAAATATAAGCCACAAGCGTTACTACAAATAATTTTTGACTTTACTTTTTATGCATCTAAATTCAAAAGGCTTTTAAGGTACGTTGTGAATATTACACTACTATTTATTATTACGCTAGTATTCAATTGTTACAACCAACTATATGACTATTAAAAATGAAAATTGTTTTTGAGAAGAACCGGGAGTTAGGATAGCAATATTTCTCTGATTGTGCACAAATATAAATTGCGTTTATTAATCTTCATCACTTGAGGTTTCAAAAACTTCTGTTATAAAAGAAGGCTCATTTTCAGACATATTATTTTCCTGTGCTCTTTTAAATGAATTATTATTCACGCAAAAACATTCTTTTGTTTTTACAAACTACGGGGCGTATTCCGATTTACAATAATTTTTCGGGAGAAAAGTACTAGCTCTTTTATTGTAGCTATAGCAATAAAAACAAGTGCATTGGTTAGTTAAGTTTGATAGGTGTACAGCGCTATGTCCAAATAGTAGTGCATCAAATGCACGTAAATGCGCACAAATAGTAAAATAATCCTTTAACTCATAATATTCTATTAATTCATCGTATTCGGATTTATACAAGCCCTTTAAACACTGACGCAAATAAAACGTTCTTGATTCAACTGGAAAGCCCCTACCTGTACAAAACGTATAATATTTTGAAAGGAATGAGGAAAAGAAATAAAAGTCGGAATGTGGAAAATGAAAGGGGATCACATCACTTTTTGGCCACGGAAAACGGTTTTGGCCACGTTGATTTTTGACATTGTGGCGGCGAGAATTAGTCGGATTTTTAGAACTCATGTTTATAATTTATCAATTAATTTATCTTTGGTTGTACTTACAATTTTATAAAAACCAATAGCTCCAAGCATAAATAATTACCAAAAGGCAACCGAAAACCAAGGAAACTCTCCGTCGGACGGCGAGAAAAGTGAAGCTCCTGCGAAAAACCCGGGGAAGGAAACGGAAAACAAACGGGCACAGAAAAGTGGGAGGAGAAACAAAAAAAACAATATATCCGAAGCACCAATTAACTTTAGTTAACTTTACCGGAGGAGTCACCATGTAATGTAATTCGCCTATTTTTGTGTAGTTTTATAATTATGCATAAATGTGCAGGGCAATAATAAGACAGAAATGCGAATATGAGTAGCAGAGAGAATGTAGGTAATTTTTATTATAGAAAGTAGGATAAGGCAAGAGGACGACGGTCAAGCTACTACTGGCTTGATTCTTGACAAAGTGCAGTAGATAATATGATTACATGCATACATAGGTAACACACATTCATTCATAGGTATCCTAACGGTACATACATTTTATACACATTGTTACTGCTTTACTTGGGTGAAGCAGACAGCTTTAAAATGCGGACAACTTTACAATTACTGTTCATACCATCGTTGCATCGGTCATTCGCACCGTCATGATCATCATCATGATCATCGTCATGATTCTACTTGTACATATTCTACATTTATAGTTGTTGGACTTTACAAGATATACACTTTTGAGAAATTGATAAGCTACGAATAGTATATATGAAAAGAGTGGTTTTTGTTGTTAAAGAATTCTTTGTTTTGAATGCATTGTTCACAGGATTGGAGTTACGAATCAAAACAGTGTCATTTCATCACTTCTTTAAAAAATTCAGCAAGGTATATTTTAAGCATCTGCGCATGAACATCATTACACAAAAACAATTGCAGTGAAATTACAGTTGTTACGGATTTATAGCCTTAAACGTAAAATACGTCTGCCTACAACATTACAGTGACTGTCATTATATTTTTTATTATCACGCATTGCGACGTTACATTTTCCATTATCAGTAGCTCATAACATTACATGCAGAATTAATGTATTTTTCTGGTTTGATTGCTATATTGTGAGTTTTACACATACAACATATGCATTAGTTGCAGATCCGTTGACAGGGCTAAAGTTTTAGAATTTTTAAAACAATATTTTTTAGAGAGGACATATAATTTATATTCGTATAAAACATTTTTGAACCGCCATACTCCTCTGAATATTGCACATTAATTTAATTTCAAGATAATTGAAAGCAGTAGGCATAGGATACAGGAGAGATGCTTGAAATCAGTAATTAAGTTGCTAGGATATGTAGCAATGAATGAATGTAAGTCTATGAATGTTGATTTAAAACTGCCCAATGCGTAAGAGGACGGTTTCAGCGTAGGGATTTACAACGGTCGTTGTTATGACAGAAATAGTTTCGCTTGTCCAGCATTTCCTAATATATTGACTTACCGTATAAAAAATTCAGCTCGGGAGAAAGAAATAGTTTGAACCAATATGCATGAAGGATTTACTAAATGAAGGATTTTCTCATTGTTTGTTACATAATATGTTAAATGCACCATGCCTGATTTATCAATGTAGGCAGATATACATACACTAACCTAATTAATTTCAAACATTGTGTGTGACAACAGAAAAACGGGACTGATACCGTTAAAAAGTCTTCATTCTTCTTCCGGCAACTTATAAATACCATGTTTGAGTAAATGTTATAATAATCATGTTAATCTGTCTAGCTGTAATACTCGAACATTAATACAGACAACAGTTTATTCTATTGCCATGTATGTATTTTCATCACGCTTCCAACTTAACGAGACCAAATTAACGAATCTACTATTCTCCTCGTAAAATTGAGATATATAGTTTTCTGATCATCACAAATGAGAAATGCCATTTACACAAATGTTTGTGGAATTCATCCTCTCACCATGAATACCTTGCTATTCGCGTTTATTTTGTGTATTGTGTAATCTGAACAGAATTGTACTTTGTTGTTAATTCAAGATACAATAGCACATTCAGCTTGTATGACTTCCTATTCCAATGTACCTGTTTAGGTACGTACGTGGATCCAAAACATTTTTACTCACCTGCAAATACTAGTGCTTAACTGTTTAGCTTAAGCCAAAAGCTTAGCTTGTTTCGATACAAATACACAAACAACTATGTAGTCCATTCTTCTCGTCGCCAAATCATCAGTCAAAGACACAAGGCAGGATAGTGGTTTTACGGAGAACATAGATAGCCAGCAGCCGAGATCTAAACAAACTTACGATACGATATATTTGAGCATGTCATACAATGCAACCTAATACCTAAGTGTAACATAGCATCTGCACTGTCTGCAATGTCTGCATATACATCAGTTCAAGTAGTAAAAATAGCACCAGTCTGAGATCCCAAGACTGTAATATAATCATATATAAACGCAATACAGACCACATTTACATTTTTGACAACGTCAACTCACTCGGTGATAAATGGAAATTGGCATCAAAAAATAATTGCTGAGCATACAAACGCAAACTTATCACTTGCATTAATCTTAACTCATCTGCTGTGGATACAATATAGTTTTTTAATAATTCCGTATAGAGCAGTCGGAAAATTTGGCATATAAAAAGGGTAAGGAGAGTTGCAACAGTCTGCTACAATTCAGAGTGTGTGCTTCATTAATATTATGGATATAAAAAACACAGAGAAACATGGAAATAGCAGCTGACAAGACTGGACGTAATTTTTTAGTCTGGAGTCTCTCTGGACAATTACATTTCGTGTTCCGAAATTCACATGATTTCTACACACCATATGAAACAGTGCTTATCTTGTTAAATATGTAGCTATATATAAGTATGTAAAATTACAGGATAAATCTGCAAAGTTGCTGGTTGTAAAACTTGCGTGGAGTGGATTTGCATAAGTAGTGCAATTTTTCTCAGGGATCTTTCACGAAAACGCACACGCAGTCAAAATGGTTGACCTCTCGGCAGGACCTGGTGGCCCGATTGAGTGGAACTTCAACAATTATATTTTTCTTGTAGCGGGCTTATTAGTTTTCTCCGTTGTGGGTATGTACTAACAATCTATTTATGAGATTTTTAGAATATGCTTTATATGCACTTGATAAAGTCAATTCTTTATATTAATCTGTATCGTTTATCTTAACTGCGCACACAACGAAGAATTTTGCCATCATCATCATCATTTATAATCGCACTTTTGTCCACTTCTGAACAAACTATATATATTGCTTGTGACATTAAATGAAACTAGTGTTAACGATTAGGTAATGTCTAACTCGCAAAGGCCACATATGTCAAAAGTGTGTCATAAGTCAGGATAAGAAAGTTGCGTGTAAAGCTATAAATACAACCAAATCTGCGGCCATACGGCCAATCTAATCTGTTAATCTTTTCGTTCGCACAGGGTGACTAATTTATTTAAATGAAAACAATGAAAAGTAAATATGTATTACAGTAAGGCCAAGGTCAGTATAGAAATGGTGCTAAACGTGTACTATACGGAATAGGTAGGACATATTATTACGAATTACATTATTATAGTTTGATACTTAAATCTGCTGATTGGAAATGAAATCAGAAACTACTTGGCCAATTGATTTGCAAGAGCAGGATCTTATATAGCCAAATAACCTCTTAACTTGATAGTCTGAAGTAAGTGATCTTATGTATGTATGCATGTTTTTTACACACCATTTTATGCATGCTCATCATACTTCCGTGATTGTGCTGAATAAGTTTATTTCATATATGAAAATTATAGCTTAGATCTATCATAGAATGGAAAGAATGGCAATTCATTTTGTCCACCGAGACCTGTAGATCTTATTACTGCTTGATAAGCATTAGTTTATTCTCCGAAAATAACTGAGGCGGTATTTTTAGTATCGCCTATGTACATGCTGAATGTATGTAACATTGCACCCCTATTGATACGTTGGTGTACTTAAAACTACTTTGTGTCCGATTTACATAATCTGCTCCAGATTGATTTGGTTGCACTTGTCATGAGAGGAATATTACTATAAAAGCATATCTTGAATAAACAGACGAATGATTGCTCGTTTTCCGATATCACAAATCTGACGGTAACAAGAATTGGAAAAGTTGAAAGTGTAGGACCAGTTCTACAATGCAGTACAAGCATGGTGCTATAAGCTACATAAACGTTATCACAGCCGAATCACCAAAAAGTCAAATGTGTGATGATTTTTAAAACAAAATATTATTATGCCACCGCCATGCATTCATGCGTATGTTGGTGATCATTACCATACAACATCATCTTCCCAGTTGTGTCGAGTTGGCAGATGCATATATTATAAAATTCACAGAGGATAAGTTGGTGATGTCGTGTCACCGAGCCGGCGAATTCATCTTACATGTGATCTTGTCAAATAGGGACGTAAATTAATTATACTTGTACCATTCACGGGTAATCAGTGTTATTGGAAAGACGTACTTTAAACTTGTGCTGGTGTTTCCAAAATCAACTGCATTTTTTGTAAAACATTGAAAAGACATATAAAAAATCACAAAAATGTCGGTCGACCAGGATAATGTCATGGACGAAATCCCAGTAGAAACTTATGACGGATTAGAAGATTTAGCGGGTGAAGACGAAAAATTGCAGGAGTTGCTCAAAAACATAATTGATGGATCGCAAAAAGCCACTGCGCGGCCATATCAAGAATTAATGGGCATTCATTGGAGTGTCTATTCGATCGCATTTTTAATCTTTTTTGGAGTTATTGGTAAAAACATATTTATTTGCAAGGTTATTTATATATTTTTATACGAATACAGTGGACATTACACGCAGGGCAATGGAAGTGATCAGAAATGGCACTACATATAATATTCTATTACCGACAGGCAGACATTTTGCATTGCAAGTTTATGACAGCGCAGAAAACACATTTTGATAAAAATAGTTGATAATGTTTGACTTTAGTCTACTTTCTAACGGAAATGATTTCTCTTTTTTTTGTTTTTCTGTAGGACTGTTCAGTTACAAGCTCGTGCAAAGTCTAAAGGAGAAGGAGCGAAAGCGAGAAGAAAAGAAAAAGCTGAAGGAGATGAAGAAAAAGAAATAATTTTCAATTTCCAGCGTTTTCCAGCGTTCCTACGCCAGGACTGTACAGGGAGGAGTTTGTATAACCCGTGGCTGCGGACGTCAAATCAATCAATCATCCTAATAATATTTTAAAAGGCTATAAATATCTATCTTCTGCACATGCAGGGTTATTTTTTGTTTCTTCCAAAAATGTGAATAGTTGACAGATCGTTAAGCACACAATCAACGCGAGATTATATTTACTGTGTAATTTATGATTATAAAAAATGGAGAAATCCTAAGATATTTAAATATACACTCGGGTTATGATTACTCGGGTAGGTTACAAAAAAACACAGTCGAAAACCGTTTATTTTATTATATTTAAAACAAAATGCAACCATTACCACATTTAATGGACAGGTGTACAAAGCATTCTTATTTTATTTATTGTTTGAGGGTGAGAGGGTTGTTGGGGAATTTATAGGGGTATACAAAGCAATGAACATTCCTTTTTATCTTTTTTGCTTTTTTGTCTGACACACTGTGATTTAAACATTATTTCTTAAGATACACACACGGGATATTTTTTCATTATGCGAATTTTGGTTGCAAATTATATTAATATCTGAGTTGCAAAAATTAATGCTGTTACTACACGGCTATATTCAGTCCCAAATTTTATTGGTCATTGTTCATTATTTTTTCTGCCATCTGCAGTCTGAAAACAAATTAATTTTAAGATACTATAAAAAATAAAGCCAAAACAACTGACTGAAATTTATTGATTTTTACAAGGGTGGAGGGGAAAGGTATTGATCACTTTTAATCTGAGCACATCAAAACAACTATCTATTTGTTCTTTCTAGAGTTAGTCTTCAAAATCTGGAGTTTTCCACGGAATCTATACGAATTCAAGTTTGTATTTAAATGAGTATTCGTGTATAAAAAGTTTAATGCCAAATATATAGGAGAAAAAATACTATACTATTCTTGTGGGATGATTGTGGAAATGTAGTAGATTTATAATACAAAGAACATGAAATTACATTATTACCTGGATTATGGGTTCATGAAATAAAGCGGCTAACGCAATGCGGGACAAAATTAAACATACGTACATTAGTATATATTATAAAAAATGTGATGAATATCAATTTAAACTATTCCTATCAAAGAAAAGTTATTTCAAATTTATTTCATGTTTTTGAAATTGTGAAGATTATGTGAAATTTTCATTTGGTGCACGCACAGACTATGTAATAAATCAAGAAACATTTATTTGTTCACGTATTCGTACTTGTTTATAAAGAGCGTTTTTATTCATTGAGGACATGTGTACATCACAGTTTAGCCGCAACATGGTTTGCCCCACCCACCACCTCCACCGTTAAATCCGCCACCTCCTCCTCCACCAGCACCACCGTTAAAGCCACCTCCGCGGCCACCTCCACCACTATTTGCTGCCGCGGCAGATGATGCAGAGGCTGAACCTCCACCTCTTCCAGATCCTACTGATGATGCTGAAGACGACGATGCAGCAGATGATCCACCTCCCCCTCCACCCCCATTTGCTGCTGCAGCGGATGAGGACGCAGCAGACGAACCTTGTGGCATTCCTGAAATTAGTATTCCGAAAAAACAGCTTATATTTTCGATTTCTTCCTTTAAATCATGAAAGTATGGTTACTTACCGTTTACGGACTCAAATAGAGTCCCTAGAAGGCACAAAGTTATTGATAGGACTAAAAACGATAATTTCTTATTGCTACTCATGGTGGCAGTTGTAGAATCAAAAGTTACAGCAACAAATTTGGTTTCCGACTTTGCGAGATATATATTGCTACTTGAAGCAACTGGACCTCAAGCGCAAATGCTGGAATGTAATGGTCTACTGTTGAGGTGTGTAACGAAGTCCAGATTTTATTTGCCAACTTTAATTAGCTTGCCACTGTGCGATGAACAAAGTCATACATATGTATTAACTTAGATATAAGAAATTTTCATTTACAATGGTACTCATTGCGTCATTTTAGCCAGAATGCGCATAATTTAAGCATTTATTCCAGTAGTAGCAAATATAGTTGTCTAAGAAAATCATAATTTGTTAATTAAATAATGGTCGCCAAATGACGTGCATACTTGACCTGTCTAGTCTTTTGTAACAAAGAACGGAACAAAATAATAATTTTCACATTTTGTAAATCACGTATTTAAACATGGCACACAATCCATTACCTTGAACTGGCCCATTAGTCATCATATTGTCAGAAAATCTAAAGAAATCGTAGGGATGGGTGTTATGAGTATGATGAATCTTTGACAATTAGCCATAATTTAAAGTCATTTTTGTCAAATAAATACAATAAATTGTTGGGTAAATACAGTAAATATGTAGTAGTTTCTAGTTTTAATAATATCATTAGTGCAGTAAATTACCTCAGCCTACACTTCAACTGAAAAAAATATTGGCATATACTGAAGCATACAACTTTTCCTGGTCTTAGAATGTTTGATATCCTTCATTTCTAACAATCATATCGTCTGGCGATTATTGAATTTCGCCGATAGCCATATGAAATGGTGCATAAACTAGATAGATGTACATATTTCATTATCGATTTCACAAAATGTTCTTGCGATGATAGTACAGGTGCAGGCAGGTCATGAACAAGTCAATCAAGTTTAAAAAGTGGAGCATCAACACAATATTTAACACCTAAATTCTAAACTTATCAGTAATTAAAGCAAAAAAAAGAAGAAGAAAACATCGTAAAACTACTTAGAATTAATTAGAATCAGGATAGAGAAGCACGCCTTCTAAACTGGCAACATTTTATTAGAAGTGCACGCAAACATCATTTTGCATCAATAAGCCCTGATATGATGAATTAAGGAATTTTGGCATTTTACTTATTGTTGTGAATAAAATTCCTTAGGCACTGAGGTTCGATTCGGGAGACAGTAACAAGCTCCGGTTTTCCCCGCAGCGTTATCATATCAATATTTTTTATTGCGTATGCAGTTGTTTACTGACTATTCCATTTACCTATGCACTTGCATAATGTGTATGTATAATAAATTAAAATTCTATATTTACCATCTGTTAGTAGAATATATGTACATATAACTACTTGCAAAAGATAGATAAATGTAAGTTATACGATAGTTTAATATGTAGGTATACATAATGTGTTATCTATAGTAAATTTAGTTATGTATAAAGTATTGTAGGTATTTATATACTTAACAACTCCAATTCTCACCGCTATGTCGATGAGTTGTAAAAATGAATTCTTAAATGACTAATCATTTCGCAGCACATACTTAATAATTTATACATTCGTATAACTTGGAACCAGCAGGATGTTGTCTGCCGTTTTCAAATGTATTTTCTCGTTCTTTTTATTACTGTTTCTAAAATGTTCAATCATCATACCCGTCCGTCTCTGTACACTTTACATGAATTTTCATTGAGATATTATCAAAGTCCCTTCGATATTTTCAGATCCAGTTATACGTGATGCACAAAGTTACACACGCAATCGAGATGCACAATAATGCGAATGCGACTCTCCTCCTCAAGAGCCGCGCACAATACAGGATATTTTCTTTTTTTCCTTCTACGACCAACTCAGCTAAACACAAGATGCAAAAACAACAATACCAATCATTCGCCAAATAACGCCAGTTGACAGGTGAAGCTTGTTGTTGAAGATGATATGGTAGCATGGGTTGTCCGTTTGCAGCCATTTCTTTTAATATTATACCACATCGCTTAACTATACATACCAAAAATATTATTACTCTGAGGAGTTAAATGAAGCCATGAGCAGGAATTTAGCCATTAGCCCCCAACATTATAGAGAATTGCCAGATAGTGATAATTATCATTACCAACGATCATCACATCACCGTTTTTCCATTTCTTTTGTTTCTCTCAATACATTACGAATGATCATAGATTGACCAGAGACAATGCTATCATGATGTCACACTGAAAATCAATTCATCTTGGGCACAATATCAATGGTCTGGCTGGCTAACTATATGTATTCCTATGTAAACCCCATTGTATCACGGCTATAAATAGATTTTATAAATTCTAAGTTCAATTGAGAGTAGAATTTGACTATAAACTATTAGTAATGACTATTCTGGTGGAGAAAGAACGACTGGCAAGTTTTAGCTAAAAACTTGCCACCATTTTGGTGACATCAATTCAACTAGAAATCTTTTCTCAAGTTTTATTAAGTAGAAAGTAAACTTTCTAAGGAGTACATAGATTAGCAAATTTTGTTGTACTTACTTCTGTTTGCCTACATTGTTGGATTTCTTACTAGCTTAGTAAAGCTTCACTTTTCAGTAGTTTTTTTCCTTTTCCTATTTTTGAGGCATCTAGAGAAAACACTAAAAGTTATATCGATAACACGTACTAATGTACTTGTTAAACATGTTTATTTTTTTGCTTAAATTTCTCATTCTAGTTGCTCCTGAGACTCCGAACCCGAAGTCATGATTTCGGTACTATCCTATAAAAGCATGTGCTATTACAGATAATTTACGACATGGCAAACAGCACAAGCCATAGCATCTTCCCAAATTTGCATTTTCCTTTCAAATCAGAAGAATGTGTTTGTTTTGCGAACTCCATATTAGCACTCGGCATCAGTATTTTTTTCTGCGACGACAACAATGAATTCCCGTATCTAAACTTGACTCTGAAGTGGCTGGCGTGAAGTGTTTAAGTGTGTAACAGCATTTCATCCACCTTTTAGAACTCGTGAGTCGCCATTACTAGCCACAATAGAGAGCAGTCAAGTCAAGTGCAAGACTATTACTATTACGACAGGAGGTACCATACCCGATTTTTTTTCCTTGATGCATTTTTAACAACGAATTTTAATATCTATACCTGCGCCTGTGCTGCACATGTATCTCAAGAAAATTGCTTTTTATTGTTATTATCTATGCATATGCCAATCTTCTCTACCGTTTGGCCACTTGGATGTCTTCTGACAATGAATGCCAATGGTTAAATGGTCAAGCAACAAGTCAAAGACGCTGCGCTGGTGCGCTGCATGAGATGACGATTTGCTGCTGGTCATGTAGACCCGCAGTTCCTCGGTGGTTTTCAATGCAACAAGATTATTAAGAATGAATATAATATGCAACATTTTTCAGTTAACAACATCTCTCTACATCTTTTTATGGCTTGTTACGTGATCCCTCAAAGATTCACAGGGGTTGAGCTTGAAATTAAAACTCGTTTCATATATATGGTCGAAGGATGTGTTGTTTATTTCAAAAATGAAATGACGTCTTGGTTGGTAAATATGCACATATTTATAAAAGCAAATTAAAGTGTTCATAAGAGTTGTTAGAAGGAGAGAAATACGTTTCCTCATCTTTACACTCTCATCCCGTTTTGAAAGCGTATGAAAGAGGTGGCTATCATGAAATACATTATGTTTTCTTCGGGAGGCATTGTAGGACATTGCTGATTCAACTTCCAACTTCCTCGGCCATTATTCAGTTAGATGCCCACCGTCACACACAACAACTCATCCTGAATTTTCGTTACGTCGCCGGTTGTAAAGATCAGTGCCTGAGGTGACGAGAATCGCGAATATATATATTTTTTATCAGATTGTTAGTGCTCATTTTGCTTTGTTCTCATTACTTTGGCCTAAAAGGTTGGCATAGTCGAATCCGTTCAAAATGGCAAGAATGAGGAATCAAGTGTTACTACTAGTTGTAGGCATATACATTTTGTGTTCTTGTGAAATTCAAGCTAGAAAATGGAATACGAACAAAGACTCCATTATAGTAGACGGTAATCCAAGAAATTTGTTGACTGTTTCAATATAAAATTAAAAATTTGTTTAAATCCGGTGCATATGCATGTTTAAAACTTATTCCCCAACCCTCCTCAACAGCTTATTCGGAAGATGAAGACGATGAAGGAGAGCTTCAATTTGACGCACTTGACCAGCCCGATAACACGGAGTGCATGACATTGGACCATGAACCTGGAGTATGTGTAACGTTACGAAGATGTCACCCTATTCTGTTTGGTGACAATGGAGAATTGCGCAATCCCAGCTTGGCACAGGATTACAGCCAGAATATAGATGCATGTGCAGCTCAGAATATGGTAGATGATGAAGCAGGGTCGTTTGATAGTTACGCAGAAAGATCTGCCATTCCTCCTGCAAAATGTGAGACATGCTTACGTGTGTATGAAAATAGGTATATAACACTAATTAGTGGAAAAGAGTGTTCTTAAAGAAATGCCTATTTTCGTTTTTGCAGCCGCCGTTGCCGATAAGATCTTATGTTGCGCAAAAGACAAAATCCAATACGTGCACAGGTCATCACTGGAGGCATCCGATGAAGAACTCGCAATGTATCCAACCACAACAAGCGTTCCTGTTGTCCAATTTTCACAAGACGCTGAACAAACTACCCAAGCGGAAGAAATAGTAGTTTTGGAAGCAGGCTTATCAGAATCACCTTCGTCATCGGTGGACCCTGCAGTCGACGTTGTTGAGTCAACTGGGAGACCCGAGGTTTCCCAAGTAGCTTTAAATGAAGATGCAGCACCTGCTACAGATGTTCCAGTTAGCAGCACCAGTGTACCGGAAGTTTCTCCATCTTCAGAACAACCCCAATCCTCACCCTCTCCTGCACCAGAGCAGGAGGAGGCACAACCAGAGCCAGATGTATCTCAACAGGAGCCAGAACAAGCGGTATGAAATTAAATAAGTATTTAATAGGGTATACGGGAATATTCTTGTATTGTTTAAATGTCAATACTTTGGGGACTTCAAAATCCAGATCAATCCTGTAAGCGACATTCAAGAAAACAAATCGGACGAAGCATGTCCTGCAGTAACTGTTTACAACACTTGGCCATCTTTTGAAAATTACCCATTTTTAGTAAGAACATCATTTCGTGTCCATGATTTGAAAAGACTAACTATTTGAGTGTATTTTAATTGAAATCAAATTTTATTTTTAAGGCTGCCATCCAGACTCGAGCCAAGACGGGGCCGTTATGCAGTGGCTCATTGATCGATAGTAATACAACATCATTATTTAATTGCATATATTTTTTTAAAGATTAAATATAATTTAAATATGTCGGAAATACGATTAAGTTTTAACCGTTTTATTATCACCTATCTATAGATCGCCACGTTCTCACCGCAGCGCACTGCCTTCACCGATTCAATTCAAAGGATGTTGCTAGAATGCAAGTTCGAATTGGATTCTCCAAGAATCCCTTAAATGACACATTTAACGACTTTTACGTCGAAAGGAAGGCCAGCAAAATTATTTTCCACAAGCGTTTTCATGAACAAAGCAAAATGGATAATAACATTGCTCTCGTCCAGTTTGACCAACCGATTGAATTTGATGATCATGTTGCCCCAATCGACATTTTCAACGGAGCCCGTGGGTTCGACCAAGGAAGCTGTGCAGGAGTTGAAGCAGGCTGGATTAAATATGGAAACAGGAAGATTACTGGAGTTTCTGACGGCATTATTTCTTACATTGAGCCACCGACAAGTGACTTTGTTTTAAGAGAAGCCATCAACAAAATTTACAGAAACGTAGATTGTCAGTCTACACTGTACACTGAAATTACAGAGGATATGCTATGCGCAAAAACTGACTCGTTTGAGGCTCACGGTGTAAGCACAGATCGTTTCAGGGGCAATGACGGTGGTCCACTGGTTATCCGAGTGGGTAATCGTGTTCAGCAAGTTGGAATTAAATCATGGGCTTACGAAGGAAACTTCCCTACAGTTTACACTCGAGTTGACAGATACGTTAACTGGATTAGGGATAACCTTCAAATGTAAAAAAAATCTATAATTGAGTTGATTGTTTAGAAATCGAGTTTTTAAATTATTTTCCTATTTTCCGGTGAAAGTTGTATTGATTTGAGCTTTTGGAACCTGCGATAGTTAGTCTTAATTTTTATATACTTTTATTTATTATAGTTATTATTATTAAACACCAACAACATTGACAATTGACACGATGTCGTTATTAAATAGTGTTCAAGGAGGGACTCATTTGTGACAAGAGAATGGACATTTAAGTTATCTAAATACATAAATAATTTTAAAAAATTTTGTTTTAACTTTGCAAGAGTGAATTCTAATAATGTGCCAATATCATGTGCGAAATGAATAAATATAGAGAATGCATTTATTACAAACATATTAATATTATGCGAATAGAAATATTTTGTTGTAAAATAAGTAAAAATAAATACATGGTTTTAATTAATTCATCTCAATCAAATCCAACACGACATGGACCAATTTGCTTTCTCTTTCAAGGCGTACAGTCATAAGTATAATCAAAATTCTCGTAATCACATTCAGGATCATTTATTTCTCCGGTGGCATCTTTGGGGTAGCAGTCAAGCTCAGCAATGTCATCCTCGTGAACTTGTTTCTTGGTACAATCTTGTCTTCCAAGTAGATCTACGCAGAAGCATGTTGATCCGATACATTGCCACGGCTTGTAATTTCCATTTGAGCAACACTTTGGCTTTCCTGTTGCGCTGTCCGATAATAACAGTTGCGCACGTGCGCAATCTAAAATAAAAGGTGTTTATGTAACAGTGCGCTTTGCTTTATGTGTGTGAAAATTCTGTCATACATAATAACCATGATTTCTTAAATCTTACAGCAGTTCATTTGAACAGCAGCAGTACTAAACTTTGTGGCTTCATAATTTTCAATTTGATCTCCATTTGGGGCGGCACAGTACAATCTAACAAAACATTTTATTTCATATAAATATAACTAATAAATGAAATAAATCAATTTATTATGTGATTAAAACACAAGTGTACCTATTAAATTGAGACTGGATTGGACTATAGTTTCCGTCCGGGTCACATTTTGGCATGTCAGCTACAATCCTCTTTACACCATCCAGTTCTGCGTCCGCAATCTGAACTTCAACTTGGGCACGTTCCAGTTCACAGTCTCTAACGTAGTAACGTGGAGTTTCTGGCTCAAATATATGGGTCTTGTTGCTGACTTTTGTGGGAAAGAATAACTTTCTTTTTAAAGTGCCTTTGGTTTACAAAAGAATATCTATTGTGTATTTTTAATATTTAATCATACAGCATGGCATTGTATTCATGGCTTGCATCGCATACAACGTTTCCGGTTGGGACCGACAAAAGCAGGTTCTCACTACGCATTGTAATTCATCATAATCTCCGTTTGGCAAACAATGAGGATATCTTCCAGTAAATCCAAACTCTTGAAGTCGCGCCACGTCTCGAGAGCAAGCTATTAAATGATATTTAAAACACAACAATGTCGTACCATATATACCATGAATACCTAGCGATTGAATTTATTTACCGCAATCTTGGTATTCATCTGGAAGCGCTAGTCCGAACAGCCTCTCTCCTGACAAGTTAGTGCAATAGCAACTACATAATAAAATAGAAAAGACAAACAATTTGGTACCAAACTTTCGAATTGACATTAAGTTAAATTTTAATGTAAGTTCATTGTTCATCTTACACTGAGCCAGCTAGGCATTGTCTAGGAGCGTAGTTCCCTCCAGAATCGCAATCTGGATACATTTGAGCTATGCCGTCGTTGCCATTTTCAACGTCTTGCTCATATTCGTATCGCTTTCTCATGCAATAAGAAGGATCATCCGAAATGCCTGGTCCAGAGATAACTAACGAAAAGATAGATTAAAAATAAATGTCTTTATAACCATTTTAAAAGGCATCATGACAGTCACCACCATAAACAAAGAGTGGTATTTTTTTATTGTTAGAACATCATGTTTTTAATTAATACTTTGTTGGCAAGTTGCATGCTCTGACTCAACGTTTTCCAAGACGCATTTCAGATGGGGACCGCACATTTCCGTTGGCTTCATGTGACTTGACGGAGAACACGTATCATTTTCCTTCAAGTAGTCAAAACAGTACTCGCAACAGTTGCACACGTCAGGATCCAAAAAGGTTCGGAAACCCACTTTTGTACAATTTCGCGCTTCAGCGCAAGGTGAATCGTATGGAGATGTTTTCACATCGCAGAAACTTTCTGTACAGTAAAAGGCAATTGAGACATGAACCAACGCAAGGCATAACACAATAAATTTCAAGTTTGCCATTTTTATTGGCAATGAGTTCAACCACACACTAGCGTCTGATTTCACCATTTTACTACTTTTTAAATTTTTTACTGAGGAATTACATTTATTCTAGAAAATGGACAGAATTATGAACTTTAACGTTTATACTGCAACATTCCAATGACGCAAAGATGTTGGTTTTGCTGTTGGCGTAACTCATATTGATCATGAATAACGCAGGAATACGATTATCTTTTCTGCATCATCCAATCTTATCTACGAAGATAACGTAATCGAAAATTTGTCATTGCTGATTGTTGACAGTTGTCATTTATTTACGTATAATATGGACATCATCATCAACATCGTCAACAGACGTGGGATTAGTAAAGCATTTCTCCATTAATAACTGCATATGTTAAAAGTGCACTTACCATGATATCCTAATACCCGCTTCCATCAATAGGGAATGATTGAACAACGTGATGACATAAAAATAAAATTAATTAATTAAAATATTATTCCATATAATAATTAATTTATAATGTAGCCAAAAAATTCTTAACGTGCAATAATTACATAGGTAGGTATAGAATATGATCTGAACTACATTCATTTGTTTAGAAATGTGCAGGTTGCATTCATATAAGTATGCGTATGAACTTTCTCCTCAGTTGCGCAAATGGTGAAAGCACATAAATAAAAATATTTCACTCTACGCCAGAATTTTATATATTATACTTCAGTAAATTGTTTTAAATTATGTTCATACAGGCATTTACTGTCATGAATCATAAGTCGAATACATTTTCTATGTAAGGGTCCATACATGTTTAATGAACAACTGGCTCATAACAAAGAAAAGATGATATCAGTACAATGCCATAACCTTGTTCCTCTAAACCATTCTATATAATATGTTGTGCATGTTATCGTAACAGTTTCGTAGTGGAAAAGTGCAAACGTTACATAGTGCTTAACTTTTTCATCAGTGACTGTCAGTGGCTAATTTTCATTCCATTGTTTTTCCAATGAATGCTTACCTCAACAAATCTTACTAGAAGTATATGACTTGAAATCGTCTAGTTTTCTCCAACAGGCAAAATGCTCTTTGTAAACGGCATAGAAGGTACAATGAGGGAACCGATGTATCTACGTCATGTAGTAGCAGTACCTACAAAAACCCTTGGTTTAGGTTCTTGCATCGTAAACTTAGCCATGAACTTTGTCCTTGTACCATCAATGCCAAAAGTTTGCTAATGCCATAATCACATGATGACTACAGCTTGTCTGCATTTTCCACGGTTGAATTTCTACCGTTATGTCATGACATAGCATGCGATACCATGCCTTCACTTTTGTGCAGAGATTCCTTGTACAGAAAAGGACCTCGTAGAAGAGCTGGTAGCTCTGTTTATTTACTCAGGCTCGTCCTCGTTCATTCAACAAAGCCCATTCTGGAAATCCTATTTTGCAGGCTTTTGTATAGCAGGTCCAGTTGATAACGCAAATTGGCGATCCTTCCTCACTCTAAACATATATAGCTTAGGCTTATAGGTATTCAGTAAACATCTCTGTATTTCAATTTCATATAATTGTCTATCCACAGGCCTTCACATCCATGCCACTTTCATCAACCAGACTAGCTTGTCTTGTCCCCATCATCCCCATACATTATACAGCAGCAGCAGTCAGTCGAAGGCCACAGAGGCTACGCGTGCTGAAAGAGTCAATAACATCTCCCATGCGCGATTTGCTTTGTGCATGGACTGGAATAGGTGTTTTTGGAATACGGGTGGAATGGAGAATATTATAGGGATGACGGAGAGACCTCCAACAATTCTAGCCTGCCTTTTGCAAAAAAATACCTACTTTCTTAATTTGCAGAGCATGTATGCATACATCAAAATTCAGGGAAGATCATCTCGTCCATGCTTCTCCACAGATCCATCACACACGACACTGGACGACCATGTAAAACTGATACATTACAAAAAACGACTATATGCTGCGAAGAAAGTGTTTGAGCTCCTTTCAATTTTCGATTATAATAATATATACAAAGTAACGACTCATATGTTCTCACACAAGTAGAAGAATAATATCAAATAAAAAGAGAAGGGTATCAACAATGCTGAAAGAGAGAAGAAAACGGGAATCATGCTATGCATTTATAGGTTTGTATAGGTATATATCATTATAGCATATTCAATAAATAAATTAATGTGGATGCATTATTGTAAATCTACCTTCATCAATTCGCAGGGTAAAAGGATGAAGTAATTTATTCACAAAGCATCCATAGAATAGTACAGATATAACTTATATTTGTTTCATATCACATACTTTGATGTGATAAGCTTGATCATGCTTTAATAACGATGTTGTTACTATAAGAAAATATACTCGACGATGCTATAAGCACTCTTCTTCACAAATAATCCAGTGCGGTTGCTGTACTTATGATTTTCTTTATAGGTATAAGAGGTACGGTATGTATGTGGTTCCTAGCAGCGTTTCATGACTTGTACAGAAATATGTAACAAAACAATATTTGTGGTATTGGCTTCCTCGCTCGCAGTTAGTACACTTAATGTATTATTCTTTTACTTTTTATCATGCGTTTATATTACATGGCGCTCCTGATCATGTAAATAAATAGCAAATGCCCGAAATACATAACGTGGTAAATGCTACTGCTCTGGCATAACCCAACAAGCTAGTATTATGAGAAGGACTGTTTGTAAAACTTAAAAGTGGAAGGAATTGGTTACACACACGACACAAAGCAATCTGTGAGTTGCGATGCCATGAGGAGAGTGTAGAGTATACATACGTTCTTACATGTGTGTATGCAATCTATTATATAGGTAAAATGCATAAAGGAATATATATTATGTTGTTAAGATAAAAAAGCAGAAATACCAGTGCATATAGTACAGAACGGGGACTGGTAAAAAAGGATAGTGATGATGATAGGAGCATGGTCAAATGTAAATTAATATGGACAGGACATGGAATAAAAGAAGCACAGGAGATTTTTGCAAATCTCACTAGAGACGGAGTTATGATATAGCAGTGCAAAAAGTAGCTATTTCCAGTGCAATAGGAGTATTATTGCAAACTCTTTTGCTATCATTACATGTACACATCAACATCCTGATCATCATTAAATATAGTACATGATGGGAACGAAGACTAGATCTCTGGGTAACATGAATGAATTCACTTCTCAAATCTAAAAAATTGTGAAGTATTTTTGGAGGACAAAAATGAATCTCTCCTGTTCTTCTGCTGGAGGAAAGGCTGTTTAGTAAATGGTAAGTGAGCTAAGTTTTTTGTGCTCTGGGAGAGATCACTTGTACTTGGTAACTTTGTTGAAGGAGAAGGAAAAGAACGGGATGAAAAATTAAGCAAGTAGTAGTACATACAAATGTGTTTTAGTTCATGTGTGTAATTTAGCTGTGGTAATGGACTGTTTCAGTGACTTCAAAAATTCAGTCTGAATATACGTTCTGAAAGAATTCAACAGTTTGAATTTGAACACGCACCACTTTTTGGTAATTCCGCATTCAAACTTTTGCAGATTAGTTCAATTTGCAAATTTGTCACAGATTCAGTTGCCCAATGTTAAACATGTTATTATTACCTATGTACTAATGAAACAGTGTGTACATTTTATTACAAGGTACAACAATGTATTGAGGAAAATAGTGCAGCGCAATACATGCGATTTTATATGTGCTCATTAATTCATTACAGACAATAGGCTTATTGTAGGGATTTGTTGGTATGTAGTTAAAGTAGCTGATAGTTGGAATAATCAGAGGAAATTGCTTCCAACATCCAATCAAAATGTCATCTACATATCTCGTCATTTGTCATTTCTCGGGAGAATGATAATTTTTTATCTTCTTGTAAAGTTTTAATGATGTGAATTTGTGACGAACGCAGCTAACAGTACATGTGCAGTCTAATGTTCAAAATCAACCATTTTTTTGTTTTCTTCAAAAATGTTGGCGTCATCGTAAACAACATTTTGTAATGTTATCATCAACTTATCAGGATATTTTCTTATCTTTCTGAGATTTGAGCTTAACGTTATTATTAAAGCATTGAGGTAAACAAAATAAAAATGCTCTGAAATTATCAACCATTCATGGCAAACGTGAATGATAAACATTGGTTAGCAGGGATCGATGTATCGATAAGGAATTGTCCACGTTGAAATAATTTACATGCGTCCGTATGAATTTTCTCCGAAATTCGTAACTTCCTTGTACGTAGTGTAATGGTAAATTATTAGAAAAAACTGAAATTTTAACTAATGTTTTTTATAAATATTTTAGAAGCTGTAATGAAGACATGGCATGTGGAGGCAACCAGTCAAGCAAAGTGGAAGTGGAGACATAAGCTTGAAATTGCATACAACCATTTCATTTTCGTTTAGTGGAAAGTGTTAACAGTGACATTTTATGACACTACTAGTTATAAACCCAGTGACTTTGTTTTTACGCTAACTGAAACAAATGAAATTATTAATAAATTGTTATCGTTGGTAATGAAGTTAAAACTGACGAGTTAGCTAGCAGATAATTGGATAATTTTTTTTACTCAACCGAGAATCAAACATGATTGTTTGTTAAGTAACCACGTGTTCAGAGCCGTTAGTATCGTAATATTTTATACTACTGCGGCTTACTTGGTGAGATTATCAGCATATTTTTCGAAACACTGCCGTGTGAACTTTGCACCAGCAATCAACTCATTTTTTGGATTTTGATCTTTGACATCAGTTAACGTTAAAAATGACATCAATTTTATCATTCAACCATTCTCCTGTGGTGAAACGACTGTTGGGCTGGAAGAAAGGGGATGGAGAGGAAAAGTGGAGTGAGAAGGCAGTCAAAAGTTTGGTTAAAAAGTTGAAAAAATCTGGTGGACTTGAAGAGCTGGAAAGGGCGATCAGCACACAGAGCCCTTCAACGCGGTGTATTACCATTCCTCGGTAAGAATAGCTTTCGCATGTTACTACCTCTTATTAGGTATATACTTATTTTGCAGCGTATGCGCACACAGTATAAATGCTGGTGGTTCTGAACATTTTTTAGAAATATATATAATATATATATATATATAAATTGATTCCAAATTTTCAGACAAAACACAATAGAAAATAGTACAGTTAAGTTTAGACGGTTTTGTTCTCCGACCCCTTGCACAATACGGGAACAAAACCATTAATAGATGATTTATGGGACATGTTCAGTGCGTTTTTCTCTCATCCTTCTGGTTAGAGGGTGAACGTCTTTCGCATAAACTGGAAAACTCATTATTCCACCATAATTAGTTGAAGAATTTTACGTTCTGGGCGAACAATCTATAATTCTGCTTTTCGCATCGTACCTAAATGTAGCATCCATTTTCATCAACAATAAACTTTTGATTTACGATTATATTCAGTAATTTTTTCGAGTTGAAAACCAAAAATTGAAATATCATAAATTCGAAAATCGGTATCGTCTTTGAAAAGTTTTCAAATCATGGACTTTTCACATGTACGCTGATGTACATACTTGCAGCGCATACTACTTGGAATGATCCACCATATCTACAACGTATATATTTGCAATATAATTAGGTATTATTGCAAAATACTTTGCTGCATTGCTCACAGACAGACAAAAGATTGGATACAATGCAAATATTTGTAGGCTTACTTGGTTTACAGCTTATAGGTACAATATGACCAATGCCCCTGTAAAAGCTTCAAATGAGCGAATGTAAATTTCAAAAGAAACCCTTGCTTCAATTTGTACACTACACATACCATTTTTCACTACGTACTCAGTGACTGAACTTAGACCCATATCTTTCATTGTCCTTGTATTTTTTTAAAGCAACGCAATTTTTACGGCATGGCAAAGAAAAGAAGGGAAAATGCATTAGGATGGTCATGTATGCATCGTGCCCGTGCCTAAAATTTATATTACTAGGTAATTGCAAGAATGTTCGCATTACAATGACTATGACCTTTAATAAAAAATATTGAGCGGACTAACCCCAAAATAAAGTTTGTAAGTTGTTTATAACATTTAATTGTAATATCTATTGGATGGATTTATTATACATCTACAACGGCATGAAGAAAGTTTGCTAACATAGATATAGCCTATTAAATACTTGCATGCTCGCATAGGTAGTGCACATTCTCATTACCTATTAGTGTCCCCACAACACACCCTTGGTGGTTCGACATCCATACAGCATAGTGCAATTGTACCACAGACGAGAGAACGAACCGATTCAATTGGCTTTGTGCAGAAAGTATGAATTATTTTTATATCGTGGAGTGACACAATAGTGTGTGGATGACTGGTTGTTTGTTAAGTACTAGTTTGGTTGCCGACTGTGAGCAAGAAGGTTTAAAGAAGAAAGAACAAGAAGACATCTGCAGATAAAAAAAACTGGTGTGTACATGAAAATGGCAAAAGAACGATCTTGTTATACACACCAGTAATATATCGCTATGATATTGAGTACCTATGTGGTTTGATGTCAGTACTTTTTTCAGTCTTTCGGATGACGGAGATGATGGTGGTACATGTCTATGCCAGTTTGCCAGTAGTAGTTTTGTAACACTTACTACCACTCAAAGAAGTTAGTAGTGCTAAGGAGGAGAGACGAGACAGCATTAATACAGACAAGTTCATTCAACCCATACAGACGCATTTTCATGCGAGAAAGCAGTCAACATTTCAGTATGAGCCATCACACATCACTACTGCTACTAAGCACTTTCATGTAGACTTTTTTTGTTTTGGCCAGCAGCTACATACATACATACATGGTTAAATTACGGAAAGAATAGAGCCCCGTAAAAACATCCATTGACGGGGAGTTGTTATTGATATTTTTTATTACCTTCAAAGTAAAATGCTTGTGAGGTTCACAATAATGTGGCTGTCTCTCTGTACTCTACAATTACTTGTTTAATAAGTACTCTTTTAACCTTTTGTTGGAATGTATGTATTCATATGTTATGGAGAAATAACATGTTCCATCCAGCTGCAGAGCCTGTGGCGTAAAATGTAAGAGTTTTTGCAAAGTTGGTGTATATGCAAATTGCACATACATACATTTGTATATGTACTGCTAGAGGTTGCAATTTTGCAATGATATTTAGAACTGCAAAAGGCTTTGTCCAATGATCTATCTATAGTCCTTGCAATTATGAACGTATGCTGCAATACGGTAGTATATTATGGAATAAATTTAATGACTTTATAGGGTCATGACATGACAGTTGGATATAGAAGCAAATAAAATTCGATATGCAAGATGTACAATGGAGGTATGATGCTACTTTAGACCTACACCCGAGGATATTTACCTGAAGTAAATTTTGAAAAAGTATTTGTTGTAATATCGATATCTTCTACTGCTAATGCAGCTAACTTTAATTACTGAATTCTGCACATTACCGGTGCTCATTTTCAAAAGAAAGCCGTACAACTCATAATTAAAGTGCTGATAAATGATCAATCAGTTTACACAACTAAGCAAACCCTCCAGTTGTCTCGGCTAATCAATTATAGCGTAGTTTTACCGAATATATAGGTACATATACAAAAATTGTAAAGACGTGTATACAGGAGGCATTCACGTCATCATTTTAACGATTGATTATATCACGATAAGGCAAATAGCCGAAGTGCCGAAAAAACTCTAAATTGTTTAACCTTCCTTAAACTTGTAAATGTTGCAGCTAAATTAAATAATGGCCTGGCACCGAAAGAATTTGGGAAATAAGACGATACATGTGTGTTAATAACTTTTGCCTAATTTTATATGCTATTGTTCAATTACAATTTCCTCGTCAATTAACTATTAACAATTTCCAGGATGATGAAGAACTGCTGAATTAAGTTATTAGCAACTATTGTGTGTCATACTATACAACCGTTTTACTTTGGTAGTAGTTTCTTTGAAATTCTATATTGCATGTTGAGCCCTCTACTGTTCTGAAATGATATTTGATAATAAAAATTGCAATGTTCTAGTATAGTACCGACACAACCCGTCGTGGTGGCCTGCTTTACTTTGTTTTACACACATTAGCATAATATAGCTTTTCATTTAGATTCTATCAAGAAGAAGAATATAATTGAGTGTAAGGCTTTCATTCAATCTTAAACTGGTTGTAAAGTTGATGCACAAGTAACTATTCTAATATAATGGTTTGGAGGAACATGCACAATAAGTAGGTACGCATGCACACAATACATGCATAAACTTATTCAAAACTATCGGGAAGTATGAATGAAAACAAGTTTTCGTTATCTGTAGTACAATTTGAGGTTGTCGCGAAATATTCTTAAGTCATCTACAGATAATAACAAATTTGAGTAGGTAGGCATATACATGATACATTGTCGTCTTAAAATATGTATTGAAAAGTGGGTACCTATTCACATTCTCAACTATTTCATTCATTACAAAGTGATTGCAAACTGTAGACTATGTATGCGCTAAAATATTGCCTGCTCTGCTTATAATTCCAGAAGTATTTATAAGACCACATGTGCAGTGTTGCTAAATGAGTTTCTTTACCCGTTTCAATTCATTATCTGTACTTCTTGCACAATATGATTCAATACTTAAACTCTGATTGAAGCCAATAAATACGCTCTGTCTCCAGAAAAGACGTTAAGATACTTCTTGCAATTTATAATCAGCCACAAAATTTTTAAGCCTTTTAAGAAAAGAGTGAGTTCTAGTAGATTTTGTCATGATACTACTTCATCATAATCATAGCCAGTTGGGTGGGTATATTCTTTTTCAGTAATTGCAATTAGGTGCGAATTTATGTATTTACCTAAGGTTGTCAGCGAATTGCAACTTGACATAAAGCTGACTTGCATATATTATGTGCTTCATATAAAGTGATGCAGACTATTGCAGACAGTCAAATTTGGAGAAGTCACGTTGCACATGCATAATCCATGTGACTGACTTATACATATCTGCATGGCATGGCGTATAGTATTTTTATAATGCAGACCGTTGAATATGAAAGCATATAAGCAGAGCAAAAAAGCATCCAAGCCTGTCGGAAATGTACGTCATGTATTATGCGTAAAATATTCCTGTCATATATAAGGTAGAATGACTAAATCTCCTTGGAATGCGCAATATCATCAAAGTATACGATTTAAAAACAATTAAAGTTTTCATCACAGCGGAAAAGATCTCCCTCACTCATTTTTATCTCACTCATCAGTCTCTATTGCCTATGATAATTCTTTAGGGCAACTCTTGACTTTGACTTTGGCTTGGCCAAGGCAAAAAGGTGGTTGTCCTGCGTTCATAAACTGCCTGGTCTAGCTTTACTTTACCATTGGGATTAATGGAATGTACATGGATCCAAACAAAAAAAGTAAACTGTACTTGTGAAATCTTCATCCTGGTAATATATTCGTTTTCCTTGAAAAATACAGTTCAGTCTTGTCGCAATTTTTCTGCACTCTTGATATCAGTGAGTTGTAAATGCTGATTGCAGAGCAACTTTATCCTAACATTGTTCATAGTTCATATACTACAGACATACACTGTAAAATTATTCTTGACAAAGTATAGGTTGTATATATCTTCAGTAAAAGTTCCTAAAATGGAAATTCCCTATTCGTTGTGATATATTTTGCTATGAACATTTAACCGTACTTACGATATGTTATTTTGAAAAATGTTTTACCATCAAGTGGTATAATGTCTAATGTGTTTTCTGGTTGTTGGTTCACGAACTGTTTGAATAATGTTTCAAATAACAAATTCAGCATCTGTCTAGCCGTGTATGTGTGGGTGTGACGAAGATTACACTGCTTAGGATCAGAAAAATGTGGGAATAACAAAACATTTTCAAGGAACTTTTATTTTAACACATATTTCAAACTGCCTTTTGAAGCATGCAATAACGAATCAATTTCCATCTTTGCCGGATACAGTTACCGTATTAAGTTCAAAGAATAAGAGAAAATTATTACTAACGATTCTTAAATAAAATTAGTCAACTTACGTCAATGGTTGACAATTGTGTTCATTAGATAGCATTTTATAACTAGCATCAACAACAAGATAGTGTTGGTCGGAGAATGCAACGGAACGTATAAATCTTCTGTATAAGGTTCTGTCTATCCACAAGTAAGTTTTATCAATTACCGATTGATTTACCAACTTCCTCCAGAACTCGAACCAAAACTACAATATTTTCTACTGATTTGTATTACTTTGGAATTTGTACATTCATATTAACCAATGAATTTCCAGACAAATACAGCCTTGCATTGATAAACTCATGCTGTTGTGAAAGGGATTTATCTTTTATGAAACAATATACGATTGTTAGGCTTGAAAATGAATGATTGTTGTGATTGTAAAAGAAAATTATGATGATCTACTGAAACGATTGTGTAAGTAGGATGCACATGTGATGACAACCGTTTGTGGATGAAAGTAATTACGCGAAGTATTCCGATTTTATTGGCTACCTAATTTCATTAGAAAATTGTCAAGTTCATAGTCCCTCGTTGTGTGCTCGCCCGTACTAATTGCTTCTTATGACGTATGTAAGAAAGGCAGGACGCAGACTAGCTCAGTAAATTAAGAATCCGATACTACTGAATCAGACAATAAAATGTTTCGATTTTCGACGTGGCATTTCCTGATATGTTGTATGAAGACAAGGATGAAGAAGTAGCGCAGTGTGGGAGGCACAGATATATAAAACATATATGTACAGTTACATTTTCATGATAATTAACCCATCGTATGGTTACAGAGAGTACTAAAATTTAAAGTGTAAAATTTACCTATAAGGATTCACAGTATTATTTTGATTTAGAATCTATAGGACATTTGAAATCTTGTAGTGAAAGTATGATTGCAAAGATAAATCACATTTCACAGACATTCAATCAATTTAAGCGAAAAATTAAATCAATATGACACGTAGCACGTCATTATTGTTAAACATATTGGTATTATTAATCCATATGTATTCATCACCCAGTCGCTTCCGTGATAATCTCATCAGTCATTTCACAAAATTCAAGTATGATAGTGTAAGCATGCAGCAAGAAGTAGTGAAAGTCGTAGTTCATGTTTGCCCGGCCATCTTTGTGAGATGGAGAACACCTCTTCTGGACCGACAGAGAATGCTGATCTGAAAATGCCCCATATTATATGTTTCCGTCCCCAATGAACTTTTGCGTATTCCACGTGTCGCTAAATTTTGGTACCAAGATAAAGCCAGAAAGACCTTTCAGTCACAGCATACTGTCGAGAATACAGCATTTTAGAAGCAGACTTTCTCCGTAGTTGAACCATTCAGCTTTGTTCGGTATCTGCAACAAAGTACATTTCATCGAGCCTTCAGTATTCTTCATTAAAATTGGAGCACGAGTATTTTATTTAAAATAGTAGTATATTGAAATGAGAAAACCCAGTTATAACCAGTATCTAGGCACGCATGACGTACACATATTCAATACACGTGAAAAACCTTTCAGTTCCTTGCTAGCCAGTGGTCTTTCTTGCTTCATGTATTATACTATGTACACAAATCGGATGCGTCTGTAATACAAATAAATGCCAGAAGGTATGACAAAAAATTTCTATATGCTAAAATTTCTAGCGCAAAATTGCAATGCAAGTGTCTGGCTTTCTACATTTCAGACGGACATAAATCGGGGGAAATATTACATTGCGGTGAAAGGAGACATGATTTCATGCATGCCGAACAGGAAAATGAGCATCTGACTGTCAACTTGACTGTTTGTTGGCAGAATGAAAAATTCAAGCATGTAATATAATATAACATCGCTCTATTGACCACACAGTTAAAGTTTGGCATTGACTGCCATTGACCATCAAACAGTATTGTTATAATATGTTTGCAATTTTATTTAAAGGGGATATAGATATATATATTGTATTATATATAGTTCCAATTACATTATTATATCCTGTGAATTATTGATGAATGTATTTCATTGTCAAATGACAATTTTCGGTCATGTATGCATACCATTTACTTTTACGATCGTGGCTAATCAAGGCTTTGCAAGACGCAATATTCATTGCATTGTGATAGTTGGTAATAAAGCATGTCTGAGCTTAAGCCTTGCTACTCATTGGCAGTTGTATGACATGACATGCTGACATGTTTTAAAGAAAGTTTGTCTTCTACAATGTACAATTGCATGCAGACTGGCACTATACAATACTATTCGGAATAGAGTTTATGGCCGTTTTCTATATCATTGATAATTGAATATGGTTTAATGCTTCAATTCAAATGGCTACGTGTTTATATTATAATGGTTAGTCAAGCAAGGTGTTTAGAAATGTTGCACGAGTAACTCGGATCTAGCGAACATTCCGTCGTGCTCAAGAGTAGTGTTTTGATTTTGTTGCTGTGAAAAAGTAAGAAGCTTAAAATGGATATATTTTTTAGGTTTAATTTGTCTTGCAGTTTGGAATTTGCAGACAGTTCTGTTGCGGTTACATTTAATTAAAATCACTACTAAATTATCTTAATATTCCATCTCATCGAAGGTTAAATTATGAAGCAGTTTTACAAATTATCATTTCTTTGCTGATATTTATGCAGTCCATCATAGAAAGTCTCTTTGAAAATACATAAGACAAAACTATTAGACTTGTTTTTTGCATCACTTTATTTTTTGCTTTTACAGATCCCTGGACGGGCGTCTTCAAGTATCTCACAGGAAAGGCTTACCCCATGTCATATACTGTCGACTATGGAGATGGCCCGAGTTACAATCACACCACGAACTCAAATCAATTGAGACGTGTCAGTATGCGTTTCAAAACAAGCTCGAGGACGTGTGTGTAAACCCGTATCATTATCAAAAGATTGAAAATCCGGTGCTACCCCCGATTCTCGTACCCCGTGGATCTGGAGCAGGACTGGGACACAGCAGTTCTACAAGCACATTAACCGGCAGCACTACCACTTTGGTAAATAAATTAAACCTCAAATCTCTTAACATTCACTTCCACTACTTAAAATCCTGTTTTCATACAAGTACTTTTTTCCATTACATCAAATTCAATCTTACAACCATTATACGCTAACTCATTCATCGTTGACAGATTACAAAAAATTCTCTTAACAACTTTTACAAAATTGACTATTGACTGAAAGTGAGTTTGTTGTATAAGGTATGAAACGTCATACATTAACATCATGCTGCACTACTTTTAACATTTTAATTGCAGATAGGCAAAAACACGTGTATACATATATTATATCGCATTCATGTATGTTTATGTCGCATCTTAATTTGATCATTGTTGTTAATCCATAATAGCATTCAACGAGCAGTCACGGTGGCCAGTTGAGCAACTCTAACACTTCCAACAACGCAAATAATAACAACAGCACCACCGTGAACAACAACAATCAGCCATCAACTGCGGGTGCTACTCGCACCGCAGTTGCTGGCCCTGCAGGTACCGCTAGCCCAGTAACAACACTGGCTGGAGGGAATAACACGACCGTTGGAAGTCACTCCATTACGTCGAATGGGCATGCGAACGGGGCAGTCGAAGAATTTCCCTCTTTAGAGGATTTGGGGAATTCTATGCCTGATAGTACAACCTTCCCATCGAATTTGGATTTGACTGGATTTCCACCCGTCACGGAGACCCCACCACCTGGTTACATGTCTGAGGAGGGTGATACTCAAGAGAACGGAGATGTCATGGGTAAAAATAACGAAAATTTCTTTTCTTTTCAATGGAAAACAGCAATTGCTTTATAGTTTTATTTAGGATTTCAATGACAAAGAAAAGGTGAATAATCTTTCCATTTATATTTTCTCCTGAATAGTTACATACGTACTTATACGTATAAAATATTTTAATGGAACAATTTTTTCCTTGTTCCTCAAGGACCTGCATTCATTGGTTACAGAGTACAGGGCTGTAGTCATTGTAGCAGAGCATTAACACAAACCCAATAAATGTGGTTAAATCCACTATGTTTAATGAGGAAACTTTTTTACAAAATGTAAATATAAAGTTCGATTTTGGTGTGTTATGATTAGAAATTGCACATCGAATTAAAAATAGTTACGTATGTACCTATACGGTTTAAAACGCAGTTTTTTTGCTTGGGTTGTATTTTTTTGGGAGAAATGTCTATTTGCTTTCTTCTTTCTAGTGAAATTACTTTAAAATAACTTGCGTGTATAATTCCAATGTTGTCACACACAGCTATATCCCGATTCACTCCCAGTCCATCAATGGATGCTCAGCCCGTCATGTATTGCGAACCTGCATTTTGGTGCTCTATCTGCTATTATGAGCTTGGGACACGGGTGGGCGAGACCTTCCATGCGTCACAGCCCTCCATTGTTGTGGATGGGTTCACAGGTACAGTAATATTGCCTCCAAATATTATGCAGTATATATGGGGATACTTCGCATATTGTACATGGTTTGTTTTATAATCCTTTTTTGTACTGCCTACTGTAGATCCCAGTAATTCTGAGAGATTCTGTTTGGGACTTTTATCAAACGTCAACCGGAACGTAGTTGTGGAACAAACGAGGAGGCATATTGGGAAAGGAGTGAGACTTTATTACATTGGAGGAGAAGTTTTCGCAGAATGTTTAAGTGACTCCGCTATATTTGTCCAGTCACCAAATTGCAACCAACGATATGGTTGGCACCCTGCAACCGTGTGCAAAATTCCACCAGGTACAGTGAAGACATCCTTTTCGCTTATTCATGTGTCTCGAAAAATAATATTTCAGGAGAAAACAAAAAAATTGAAAGCATGCATGCATCCATCGGGTTTTCTATATACTAATTGTTTCATATAATTATTTGCACAGGATGTAACCTCAAAATTTTCAACAATCAAGAGTTTGCTGCCCTACTCTCTCAGTCAGTGTCTCAGGGATTTGAAGCCGTATTTCAGTTAACCAGAATGTGTACGATCCGCATGTCATTTGTAAAAGGTTGGGGAGCTGAATACAGGTTCGTTTTGAGACTACCGAATTGAGAAATTAAATATTTTCAATAATGTAACAAACGAAAGTTCAATAACCAGTAACAATTTTTGTATTGCTACATAATTTCATTGCAGGAGACAAACCGTAACTTCGACTCCATGCTGGATAGAGCTGCACCTAAATGGACCGCTTCAATGGTTAGATCGTGTCCTAACGCAAATGGGCTCTCCAAGATTACCATGTAGTTCAATGTCTTAAGTATACTCTTCGTAAATCGTAGTAGTTTAATTGTTTATTTCTTCCTGTTAATACGATAAGTACATGATGCATATGCATGTATATGTCCATATACAAAAGTTAATATGTTGTTAGCAAACCACGATAACAATACTATAAACAATTATAGTTTAAGAACAAGTTACATACATTTTTTTCTCTCGATAAATTCAAAGTCAAACAGTCAACTTACACGCACGAATGTACACACAAAGTGTCATGATCGGACGTGTAAGGAAATATTTATAAAAAATAACACGTTAAAGAATGACTGTTGCTGCCATTATGTTGATGCAAAACCTGGACACGTTTCGTATTGAAAACAAAATCACAAACTCAAAGCGAAATATCCGAATCGTGGTTCAGCAGCAGATAAACAGAATACTTGCATATAGTAGCATTCTTGTAATTGCCAGGAACGCCAGGTTTATCTATACATTGAAACCAGCTAAGCTAATTATAAGAATTATATTATTGTTGTACACCTATATTACCTACATTACATTACATACTAATGCAGACTCAATCTCTTTCTTAAAAGTACCTTTCCTTTAGTTACGATACAGATTATTGAAGTAGACGAGAATTATAATAAATGTTGTGAATAACCTTTTACCCTCTTTTTATTGTGCATCTCTGAAAAGTATTGATTTCAAATTATATGAAGGCTCGCAACACGAGTTTTTAGATACGTTATACCTAATCAATCAATCGATGAGGGAATGTATGAAGTGTATATATAATATTATCATCACATAATACCTATACTCATAAAACCTACAAAGTAAGGTAAAAATTTAGTAAATAATATTTAATATTTTAAACCTATAAATATTAAGGTTATCCATTTTTTCTTTTTAACTACATCTATAGGTAAGTGATAATCGCAATTTCAGCTTTAAAACTGTCAGATGAACTTTTTTATTCGAGAGTGTAACGGTAATATAACTAATCTTACTTGTTGTGTGTGACGCTAAAAAATAATGTTATGTACCTACCTACCTACATATATATTTATGAATGTACTAGTAATTAATGAGTTTTGAGTTGACTACAACGAGTGTCTTTGTTTGATCTTGATCTTTGATCATTCTTGTCAAAAGTTTTAAATTACAATTTTTGTATGTATGCTTTCTGATTGTTTATTATGGCTTTAAGGAGTAATTATTAAAAGATCGTTTGTGTGCTTAATTTGCATGTGTATTGATGTTTACAATTTACATATCTAAATAATCACGATTACGACTAATAAGGAATATGCAAAAGGTGTTTTCTTGGATCATCAGGAAATGGTACTGATAAACGAATTTGTCGCGTCAGCAGCGGTTCTTTGTCAATTTGTTTTTGTGGAACCGGTTCGACCGTTTAGACAAACGGCATACATTGGAACGGAATATTATTATATCGTGTATTGGACTCGAAATACCTGATAGTTTGGTACACCTATTGCATATTCACTTCAAGTCCACTAGACTTTCAATTTCATCACACTATCGGTTTAAACGATATTTTAGTTGCATGGACAAAGACAAAGCTTTTATACATTTTAGTACATTCCCACAAATGGAATTGGCATACATACATATTATTGCACAGTGCTAACCGTAAGACCATCGACAAAGTTACAAGTACACACACACACATTAAATTTTCCTTCTGTTTTCATTGTGCCATGGTTTATGTTCATTTGAATAACACACCTTTACCTATACAAAAATATATTTAAGTTCAAGGAGTACACAAGATGTGTTTAGCCAGTTGCGATTTGGAATTCCTATAATATGTTACGTTATTCTATATATATCCATTCAAGTAAAATACTGATGCTATTGCCAAAGGATAAGTAAATAGTAAATCTTCTTACTGTGGAATTGTGTGCAACTATTTTAATCAAATAGCAGCAACCAGTAAAGTTGTTGTTAAATTTTAAATATTTTGCAAGTTTAGCAGGTAATAAGAGAAATTAATACCTTGAAGCATAACTTCAGCGTAAAATCGACGAATAGCCATAAGCATTATCAAGTTATAGCTAGATATCCCCAATCATAATCACGAATAAGTAATTCTAGACTAATCAATCCAAGAGTATTTATTTGAACCGCAAGCGTGCACGTACACGACAGTTCTAGCAACAATCATTGAGGAGAAACGGAAATTTCAAGAAAAAAAACTTGTGAATGAAAGCACAAAAAAGTGAAAAGTGGAGAAAGCATTCTTAGCAATCTTCAATCTTGGGAAACAGGAATGTAACTTATTGTTTGAGCGTAAAAGAAAGATGGGACCCACAAACATTTTAGTGCATAGAAAACTATGGACTTTGAAACAGAAAATAGACTCGAAAGAAACACATTTTGTAACTCTTCGTACCTTTTTCGTAGAATACAACATGTCAACAATTAGAAGAATATACATAATTAGATTAGTTTAAAAAATAAATGTTCTACAGGATGGAGTTAAATAGAAATTGGAGTAATTTAACTGAATGTATAAGTAAATAGTAAAAGTTAGTTAATGCATTAGTTTCAAAAAGAAACTAATGTCATAATTATGTCTTTGAATTTACAATGATATTTACTGCGCGTATTAAACTATGTGTTTTATTCAGTGCAACAAGTTTTTAATATATTCGCAACTACCATAAAGAACACATTTCATGTCTATAGAGTAAATATAATTAATGCTTAAAATATTGGTAGAATTGAATTACGAGAACAAGTGCTAATAAAATATTCACTATAAATGAAAAGCAACTTACAAATCTTAGTTTGTAGGTATTTACATGATAAGCTCTGTCCAAATTCATGCTCAGTTTGTTAGAAATTAACAACCAATATCCTGGGTAAATACAGTTCAAAAAAATTGTTTTTATTTGAAAATATAAAGCCGGAATTTTAAAGCTGATGAGATGTAACAAAATTACTTATTTTACGGATCGAAATTTAAAAGTTATAACAATATTTGCGGAGAGGATGGTCAGAAATTATTTTTAAATGTTTTTTTCCTTTCTGCACAGTTCTAGAAACTCTGTTCAGAAGATGTTCATGATTTCAATATTTCGCATTTCATCGCTGGGATTCTTATCATTTCAGTGGGTATTTATGAAAGCGTGGTTAAAATTACATACAAAACAAACAAATATAAACAAAGTATCAAAGCTGTAGCCTTCTTGCAGGAATATATGTTGAACAAAATTTATTTTTCCGAATTAGAAAATTAGCTGCATAATTCTTATTCTAATCTAATCTAGTAAATATATAGTTCTGCGGATAACAAGCATATTCTGAACATGAACGTGCATATGTAAGAGATAATTGTAAATTCGCATGAATGTAAACTGTTAAGCATTATAAATATAGTCAATATAAGCTCAGTATGTTGTAACTTAGTTCAATAATGTTTATGATACCTGCAAAAGATTAATACCTATTAAAATCAGTGTAAAATTATGAGTATCTATGAATGAATAAATGTACACTCCGTTATCACCAAAATCATTCATATTATCGTCAGTTTAAATATTTTTTTTTCTAAAACTAGCCAAATCGCATAAAAATCGCCAAAATACATTTTTTATGATGTGGAAATGATGATTACGATGCAAACAATGAATGCAATGCTGAATGGATAGAAAAAAATATTATGATTGAAATTGCATCAAAATGTATACAAAGACATTACAGCATAATGCGCAACCGATGGAATTTCGATGCTCTTGAAATGAAGTCGACAAACTTTGGGATCATAAAAATAGAAATTTTCAGTTTTGAAACTTAACATTTTATTATTATATATACTCTTTCTTAAAATACGTAGACCGTTAATTACACTATTTAATTATATAATAGATATCTAATACATTGCATACCATCATCCGTTTTGTTCATAGTCCTACCTGTTTTCCATCTACTCCATGTCATTTCAGTCTAACAAGTGCGTTTTGTGTATACGGCTGTATACAAAATGAAACAGTTTAAATTCATCCTTTCAAATCATTTCATTTCTCAAAGTTTAGTTGGACTACTGCGAGTCTTAATGTAGCACGTTCATCCTGTGTCATATAAGTAGTCTCTTTAATAACTAGATTAAGTTTGAAGCAAGTGATTCTTGAGTTTAAAATTAAAATACAAAATTAAGCTACAACACCTTTCAAACCGTGGTTAACTGTCGCATGTATTCGTTCATAATAACGGAAGTACTACAAATTTTCTCGTAACTACATAATAACAATGCTCGTACAGTTATGAATACTTGTTGTTTTAACTAGTTAGAGAAAGGGAGCAACCAAGGCTTAATACATCTATACATCATGACATGGACTAGTTAAAACAATTAACCAGCAAATATTTAAAAAGAGATCTACAAAATGGCCCCGCTATTCGACGGCAATTGCAATGTCGTGATACTGGTGGAAAGTTATTGAAAGAAAACAACAAAAATCACTAAAATAAGCAAACATAGGAAAATAAATATATGATTTTATATCCACATCTTATTAGCGAAGCCATTATCATAGATCCCTTCCCTGTTTGTTGAAAATTTAACATAGTAACTTTATGCCATTTCATATACAAACGAGTTTACTACTACTGGCACCTATAACTAAATGTTTATTTGCTGGAGAAGAGTTTTAACATCCATGTCCAATAAAAATCTGTCCGATAGTCCGAAATCCTTAATGACGATCCGTGAAAAACTTGATCCTTGTCGTTTCCATTTGTAGCTACTACCAAGAAGATTGGTAGGTTTTAAATGTTCATCCTACTGTAATTTGTGGGAGTTGCGGTTCAAGGATAACTGAGTTAAACCCATTGTTGAAACTCCGATTCCAAAAACAGCAAACACTGTAGCAGTGTTAAAGGCGACCTTCTCCCAGCGCTTGTCAGCTCGTACGGCACTCTGTAAAATATGAACATGATAACGTTTAGGAATAAGCTACATGTTAACATTTCCATTATCTGATCTATTCATAAATTGTGAACTATTAAAAAAGGAGTACTTACGGAATTGAAACCGACACGAATCGGGCTGTTAAGAAGGCGAATCAGAAACATACTCCTTTTGAACAGGTCTTTTTGGCTAAAACTCCTCCAAATAATGTGCAACGGTCTGAAATTTAAAAAAAAACACTAATTAATGATTAAGACATGTTAAATGCAGCGGAAAAGCACATTATTCCATGTACTGTATAGACACATGTAACATTATACATCGTGATTATTAATACAGCTAGAAAGTATCCTGCTTATTCACTTATTATTAAAATACTTAATTCGCTTATTACTGTGCAGCAGTGGACTGTATGTAAGATAATAAGGTGATAATGACGTTACGCGCAGCGGCAACTCAACTGACTACACAAAATCGGCGAAAAGGCAACGAGAAAAATTAAAGATTTTTTAAACTAATCACCACGATAGATTAAAATTCCTTTTGGCTTCATACAATTATGCTGTTCAGCTGTTTGTTATTGTTGATCGATATGACCGAACACTTGTTTTGCTTTTATTCACTAATGCCGACTGGGAGCCGACTTTTATTTGCATTTAAGATAATTACAAATTATATCCAAAAGTGTAAATGTCGGTGCAAACCCAAGTGTGAGTATTTATGAATAAATGCAGAGCAACTGACAACGTACCAGTAACAATACGTAAAGTGATTAGGTATGTATATCTGACAACGAATGCAAAAAACAAATTAGCAAGGCAAAAACCTACCAAATATGCCAACAACACTCAATGCAAAAATTGACCTGCAGTTGAGTAGGTCAATCGTTATCGTTTTCATAAAAAATCGCTCCAAGTAAGCCCAATGTACCTAGACGGGAATGAAGAACTAAGTTTATACATTCCATTCCAGACTTTCCAAGAGCTGGACTGGATTGACTTCTGTTTCCAGCAGCTATCGTGCCTGTCGTCATCATACTTCACCTAACCACCACCACAATATAAAACGATGTACTATTTCATATTTGGCTGATTGGTGTTCGTAGTGTTCAGATTTGAGATATGGGGTCAGTGCTTTTTGGCGATTGAGGTTTGTTGATTGGAATGAATTTTTATCCATCTTTGTCACATTTTTGCTGCATGGATTGCTGATAAAATGATAGTACTGCATGACCTAACTCACTAAATTCGCTTTCACTGGTAACATTATTATGCATAGTGCCTGTCGTGTGAAATTGAGGTAGGTTTTTGCGAAACTATAAAAGTCCAGTTTAATACCTGCATTGTATGCATACAAATTCATTTCATATCAAAATTTAATGTTTTGATATCATCATAGTTGCGTTGCACAACTCATTAAAAACTCCGCGCTAAAGTCGACAAACAACTCTGTTTTATTTAATTAAGCCGATTTGGTTGGTGTGTGTTCAAACAACATACCTAAAGTAAGTTTGCGACTATGGCCAGCGTAAGATGTTATGTAAAGAACACTTGACCGCAGTTAAAATATGTAGATAAGGTTGTAAAGTTTACAGGGTTGAGTGAGAAACTTAAGTCACCACTTGTCCATGAGATCATCCTGTGATCACTGGACATTTTTCTGTGGTATTCATGCATGCCAAATCAGCATGTAAATCTTCGTTCAGTCCTATGATTATTTGTCATAAATGGTATACATGAAAGTTTTATAAATCGTGACATTTCAGTGAATCTATCACTTAAAAAGTCATAATATGCCTCATTAGCCACAATATAGCAACCTAGCTCTACCCAGAATTCCCACCAATCACATGCCCTAATGAAGATGAAAAAAATGTTTAGGAGTAGGCAATTAGCTTGACGTGCTCTCTTATCGATCATGCTCATACGTATGATGCCTGTTTTCTTTGATAAGAGCTGCTAGCCACTACGCTTAAGGAAAGAGTAACCTTTGCGCAACCTTTCTCCTCCACTCTCTCAAAATATGTTCTCCCTGAAAACCTTGGAAAACTAACGACGCAAAAATGGTCAATACAAAACGATAAAGAGGGATGAATGATGCAATTTTGTAATGAAAACGGCATCCATTAAAAATTTGTTTGTGTAAATACTTTGAGCACTAAAAATAAACGCTTCTGCTTCTACCTACACTTTTTATGCATTTTTTGCCCGTTGAGCTAAATAAGATGAGTATTGTGCTATATTGCATTGTATATGGACTCCATATTATGGAGCAATACAGTATATTGTTTCCATTTTACTTTTTCTGAAATAAGGGCGCATATTTTTAGAAGCGATTCTGCGTGGTACAATAGTGGTGCGTCAATAGTCCTCGCCAAAAAAAATTAAGACAACAGTTCTCGTGCCAAAAGTAAAAGCAAGAGGAGAGCACGTTTACAAGGCTAATTCACCAATTCTAGAAAAATGCAGTATAAAGTGAGCAAAATGATATTGCTTTTATTTCACTGCTTTTTTGTTAGCATCAATCGAAAATCGGTAAACAAAATAAACCGCGTCACAACGTATATATAGATTCAGATTTACTTTTGGAATAGGTAAACATTCATTGATGCATCGTACAAAGAATTCATTCAATTCAATTTAATTTATACAAAAGGTACATAAACAGTAAAATTAGCAAGGTGCATTGTGCATTCATTACTATTATTTAAAACATTTTAGCTACAATGGAGTACGCATAACTGATAATAATATGTATGATCATGAGTCGCCAAATAAATAGCTAGACAGTATGATCAACTTTTATGAAGTGCAACGGGAATAAAAATCTTGTGCACTCTGCCCGGTTCCCACCGCATGAGGTGTGTTGTAGGTATGCATTGGCCGGGTGGGATGTGGTTTTCAAAAAACTTGGCAATAACAACAGGCAATGATATTAACCGTCACGGCTCGACCTTTAAATAGCGTTTGAAAGAAACGCACTTTTGAGTACTACATACCTATATTATAAGCAATGACGTTTAGAGGTGTGCCTTGTAAAAATGAACTTTGAGCTGGAATGCTTTTGTTAACTATTACTGATTATCATATCCGACGAATATTGTATAATTATTGTATTCAGGGTACATTACTAAGAATAGCGCATTTAATGAAAAATACTTTAACCATTAAGTTAATGATTATTCCATAATATGGTCAATAAAGAATGATGAGTAATGCTTGGTAAACCGTAAATCAGTAACTCACACTTATTTCTCTAAAGCTATTGATTTAATGCTTAGGCTACTTAAAGTTATGTAGCTATTTTTACCGCTTTCTTTAAGAAAAAAGGCGAAGGAGTTAGGAATTTATTTTTTCCAGTTCGCTGTGATTTCAAACATTTGTATGTAGTAGTGCAATGAATGATGGTCATGAAAGATAAATGTGTAGGTCGTTACACAGCGCAGCTCCATAAATGACAAGTTATGAACTGTATTGACCTCTTATCGTATTTATTGCCACTGATTCTTTTACAGCACCAATACTTACGTCTTAAACTTAACACAAATAAGCAAAAAAATACAAGAGCAATAATTTTCAAAATACACTTAATTCTAAAATCCAAAAACTCACCTTAAAAATTTCACCGCTGAAACCTCAAAAAATTGTCCTTTCTCAAGCCGAAAATAGATGCTTTCTTTCTATGTAAGTTCTTCTGAGTAATATGTGCACTTGGTGTTAACTAAATTCATTTAAATGAGAAAAAATAAATAAATTTGTAACTAAAATTTGTGGATTAGTAGTACAGCAGACTTTTGTACGAGGCTCTTGATCACTATTTCCGTACTGAAACAAGTACAAAAAAGTACAATATATCCACATGAAATTTCTGATGCAAGTATTACATGTAGTGGTAGCAGATAAAGTCTTTCTTCTTTCCAAATCACAATTCCTATTCCTACATCCCAAAACCCACCACCACCACACCGTCATGTGCTAACTAACCAAGATGTATGCTACTACTCTACTCACCCAACATTAACTATTATACTTACTCATGAAGCGGTGCGGTGTGCGTGTACCTAAAAACACAGAAACTACACTTTTTTGTGTAGAGTGCAGCTCGATTCATTTTGGTTTCTTTCCGTTTGCAGTAGTAGTTTGCAAGTCTTTTTTATGAATACTTTACTCACACTCAGCAATCATGGCCGATGAGCTGGAGCCACAAAGTCGCTCTCGCTCTGCCATCAAATACGCTGCTTGAATTTATCAGCAAACAACACGAGACTTGGCGTGCAGATTGAGAAGCGTCTTCTTTATTCCACCACGCTACAATTAACTACATTGTTTTGCATATAATATTTTATTGAAGCTTTTATCTGTTGACTATACTCCTCTCACTCATCCAATGTATTATTATGTATTGCCTATAATATGAGCTCATTTATGAGAATCGCTACTGCGGTAATGTCTGTGGAATGGGAGATAATGTAGACCAGACAGACAACGTGGTTGCTCTTCAATATCGTTTTAGTTTGCATTATATTTTGAGATTATTTATTCACAATGCCATATTAGAGGTCGAGATCTTTTAACTATGCTGTGTCGTATAAATATTATCTGAAATGCTGCGTAATATTTAGGCAATGTTGCTGATAAGTAAAGGGGGCTTATGATTACAACTTGAAAGGCATGAATGACGGGTATATAGTATTGGTAATTTGGTACAGACATAATATGTATTCTGGTTTCCTTTTAAAGAAAATATTTACGCATTTTTAGCACATGCAGGTACATAAGTGTTAACAATTTGAGTAAACAACGAAATGTATGTTGGGATAAAAGGTTATTTGCATCTCATTTTATTTTTATGAAAGTTAGTCCTTCTTTGCGATGCAGATGCAAATTAGATTGAAGATATCCCATAAATCACAACAATATTTTGTTTTGATGTTTAGATGAAAGGTTGAAATTGAATGACGTGCAATTAGTAATGAGACACTCCAGGAGTGCTGCACAAGGAAAGTTTGTAAAAATAACCAAAAAAGTGTTTGTGTACGAGTATGAGCATTGAATACAGAGTTTGTGGAAAGGTCAGTGATTGACAATCACCGCTTTTGGTTTACTACTGGAACAATTTACTTTACGATTATTTATAAAACAGTAAATATTATGAAGGTACATGTAAACAAGTAATGTCTCAGAAAGGGAGAACCGAGCCGAATTGGTGAATCTAGAGAAAATTGTTACCTGTTCATTAATCATGTTATTATTTTTAAATCATTCGGACTCTGAGCTCTTAAAACCGTCACAAGTTTTCATATTTATTCTTATTGGCTTGATGGCATATTAGATGTCATAACATTTACGTGTCAAAGAAATTGATTTTCGGTTTGATCTCCTGTGTACTATGCTCCTATTTAAGGAATTCCTGCCTCACACTACAATCTACAACGTATCTTCTAGACTCACTTCCAGCATGGTCCTTTCCCAACGACTACTAGAGCTAAACTACTTTTTCAAATTATTACGCTTGCTTGAGCTGCTTTCAATTTCCGTAAATTTCCGAGAAAGGCTGTCCAAAGAAAGCAAGTTGTCATGTATCAAGTCGGCTTGTTGCGAAAACTTTCTCCCGGAAACTTCTAGTCATGCCAATGCCAGGCTGTTTCATACTTCATACTGATGGTAAGTAGCATCCGGAAGATACACACATTTGCCAGGTTGGATGGATGTGGAGGGAGACAGCATCCTTGTATTCTTGTATATACGGTTGATAGCTGCAAGACAAATTCTACCTCCTACATACATCTTCAAATGCCAAGATGCTGTGCCTCTAGGCTGGGTTCAGACCTTTCAAATTGTGGTGAGAATTTCTCCATTCGCTTAGAACAACGCCTTTGTATGTGCTGCTCCATGCTGAAACTTTCATCCTGAAAGTCATGGCTGTTTTATACATTCGTGTAAAATACGTAGGTTTGCAGTACAGAAAATATTGAAGGAGAAATGGTCTCAACATTTCATTGCCAGTTTGAACTACGGTTTTATTCCAGCAAAACGAATAAATACCAAATTTTTACACACAAAACTTGGTTTTACTATATGTTGTGTATTCAGCGTCGCGCATTCCCCCCGTCGATGGCATCATCTGTCGTGCATTAAAATAAATGTAATGTTACGCAATCTCCGCTTTCTAAGGGCGACACATAAAACGCCGTTTGGGAGAGAGAGAGCGTTTCCCGTTTCCCTTATTGTTTTCAGCGTGGCATTTTATTATTTTTATTTCTTTACTCATGTATAAGAAAAGCTTCATCTCCATACGACGAACGAAGGATTCATCACGAGGAAAATCAATAACAAACTGGGAACCACGGTCGGTGCATGTCATGTAACGGCAGCATGTTATACACGTAGCTCGCGCAATGACTGCCACCGCTGCCGCTGCTGTTAGTTGTTGTTGTTAAAACTCCAAAACAGAAAGAGAAAGGTCTTTGATCCTCGTCATATAAATATGTATGCTGTCTATGGACCAGAACGACGAGCACGAGCAAAGTGTAATGTAACGTGAACTCTATAAAGCGCAATTCAGAATCCGACGACAACATTTTAAATCCATGCTATATAATATTATGCATTTGCATTATTTACATCAAAACAACTGGCATAATACAGATATATTATAGGTGCTCTTGGAGACTTTCACCAACACTTTTCACTGATCTGAATCCAAACACGAGCACACGTACCTAAGTGTACTCACGACTACAAGAGAACTCTGGGAATACGAAAACGACATTGCCATAAAGTACATGTGGTATGCCCAAAGAAATCCTTGCCAAAAAGTGTTTCTCTCTTTCTACCTACACGACGGGCACACACCAATTCCCTTGCACACACGTTCAATTCTGTTTACTGCCGTACATTTCGCATTATATATTAAATGTAATGAAGAGAGAAAGATGTGTACATGTGTACTCCTGTATATTATGTGTACATAATAGCACAGTCACACATAATTAAATTGTTCACACACTCAAACATATATATAGATACATACTTTCACGGTTTTATATGCCGGAAGTAGCAGTAGTAGGATCGTTCACGAGCTCATGTTTGGAACACAGTAGTAGAGCGCACACAAGTATGTAGGTAAACAATTTCCAAGATACTTTGATTCAACAGCATTATTTTGCATATAGCGTAACTATTTCATTTGGTGTCAGTACAGGAGCCTTAAGTATGGAGATAGAATCAGTAAATAGGCGTGTGTCGTATGTAGTACAAATTTCTGAAAATGTCGCTCTCGCATCCATCACATCTCTAATTTCTGAATCTGAATCCTCTCATTCCACGTACCATCATTATCATCATCATCATGCAAAAGTGGTGTTCTCTTGTCGTGAACGTTTTACGTTGCAGTTTGCTGGGACGAGTACATGCGTTTGTTAAGTGAAATGTGTATCGTATTAGTATAGAATATCATCATCAGTACAACTGGCCTAGTACAACTTTCACCACCGTTTGTTGTTAAATACCCTTTTCACTTTCATATACTCCACTCTTTAAAAACACAATATTGTAGACGGGAAATTTTAATAGGAAAGACCTCCCACAACAGATTGTTCCTGCAGTACTCCCATCCTGCACACAAAAGCTCCCTTGAAGGGTCCTCTCCTGCAATGCTCAATGTAGATTTTAGAGGAATTTCGCAGAAGCAGAGTGCGCTGAACGAGAACTAGGGACAGACTCGGAGTTGCCGATTACATTTAGTTATGCCCCTTTATTCACCCATCGTCATATTGTCTTGCCTGCTCGCCTTTTTGTAGGAGCCCTTTCTCTTCCATAGTTTTTTTTCTCGTTTGTTATAATTCCTATTTCTATTGACTCTTGTTTCTTCCATTATACGACCTTGATTATCCTCCCGGAGGTCAGAAAAGATACCAAAAGCCATTACTACCTCTGCATCCACCACAGTAGAAATTATTTGAAGGGTCGAAGGCAATGAGCGAAGGAAATCTGTTAGACCAGCAACAACTTAAACATCACCAAGAAAGCCGTAAATTATTCAGCTCGTCAAGAGATAGTGAATTAGAGCTTTTGGACACAAGGGAAACACCTTCACCTGAAATTAGAAGTCGAAGTCAAAGTGTGGGTAGTGCTCATCGAGAAGCCCTCTTGTTCTTCGAACAAAATCGTCTATTTCAAAATTCCCCAGAGCTTGACTTTGGCAAGGAGGAATTTTACGGTGACTGTGAGCTTAGATCAATCAGTTCCGCGTCTAGGACGTCCAGTCCAGCGATAACGGTAGGAACTCAGCATCATCATCATCACCATCATCATCTTCAAACGACAGATAAATCTGGTAAAACTGGTGATAAGCCCAATTACAAGCAACGACCACAAAAGTCGGGTAATAGTAATTTATTATACCAGCAGCAACAAGTACAGCATCGTCATAAGTGTTCTGCTCTGCGACAACAGAGTGATAGTAATTTACTGGAAAGTTCTGCTGCTGCAGCTGCTTCCTTTCTCTCTGGAGCTGCTAATGGTGGTGGCAATCAAACAAATAATTCACATAGTTTCGATGATAATGCTCACGACTCATCAGGAGATGGAGGAGTCCGAGCTCGTAGTCAAAGTCAAGGACAATGTGGAAGTGTGAGGAGGAGACAGGACTCGTGTAGTAGTGTAATTATCATAAGTACAACTAACAAGAATAGCAGCGGAGAAAGCGGTTGTGGTAATGGGACACAAAAAACGAGCAAATGGCTCGAAGAAATTCAATTTACAGCTCAATATCAACATTATAGGACTAATAATTACGCGTCTGTTGTGAGTTCAGCCAGCTCACTGGATAAATCTGATGGAGGTACGGGAAGTAGTGGAACTGCGGCGGTGGAGACAGGTCTAAGCGACCCAGGAAAAGGCAGCAGCGCTTGTGGTGCTCAGTCCAAGAAAAAGGTTTCTAAAATAATAATATTTTTTCTTTTTGATACACTTTTTTATGGAACGAGTCGCATGTAATGTCAAAAGATGACATTAAAACTGCCGTATAATGGAGATGAAAATGCCAGAAAGCCATCATGGAATTAAGTAGGTGGCAAGGCAAGACTGATGCGACAAGAGAAAACGAATTTAATGCAACCTATATTTCTTCATTGTATGTAGGATTATGTTCTATCTTTTGATGTATACCTAATAGAATTAAATAAAAGAAAGTAAAAACGTTGTGAAAGTAATCTTGACTTTGAGAAAGTTCAAGTGAAAGTCGCCATTTAGTGTGATAATAAAAAAGCACAGACATCATTCCTTTCTCTATATTTTGCAATTGCAACAGTCGCATGCAATTTCAGTCGTGCCTTATATTCATTTAGCTCTACAGAAATACTCGGGGACTCATTTTGTCTCATTTACAAATTTTGCACTACGGATAGATGCCAAGAAATGGAAACAATTTTACTGGCAAGAATTCACACTTTTCGCCCATTTCTTGAAAAAGTGTTTACAAGGGCAAACCAACGGTTTGACCAGATAAATAATTTATGACTTTTCGAAATCTTATATAATCACATGTCATACCTATCCTAACAATGTGATCAGAATTAAAAATCTGCGCCACAAACACCGAGATAAAATCTAGAGCAGATCTAGAGTTTTTGTTGCTGCAATCTAAAACTTTAAACTTTTGCTGACTTAAATATTTGTTTGAAATCTACGTAATAAATATACGTACGTGGAAAATTATATAATAACATGCATGATTCAACATTCAAAATTACTCTGACATTCAGCATCGTTCGTAGTGACTTTTTACTGAAAGGTCAAAGTCAGTTGCAAAAATATAGCAAATGTATACTACTATGAATATTAATATCAACTATTGTACAATGCAGCATGTTATATAACAACATTTACATATGTCGTAGTGCAGATCTCTCTTCTTGCATTTCGTTTACCGTTTACCAGATATAGCCTTTATTTCTACAGTTATAAATGTCTTTTTTGGAGAGAATAAAAGAGGACGATTCAAAGAGATGAGAAGTCAGTCCGTGAGGTGAGAATTGCACAGTGAAAGTTCTTGTAGCGAGAAGTATAAAGCAACGGTACCGCTCCATTTATTTTATTGATTTACGATACGAAAGGTGTTTGTATTAATACGCATTATAGTATCAACTTTGGCATTGACTTTTCAAGAATATTTACCACTCTAAGATTGGTAAGGAACTAGCTCAATTTGTTATACATAACGAAATAATTTAATTAATACAACGTAGTGGTTTGCATAAATAATTGCGTTGAGAAGCATATGTTATATATTATCACTTTTATCATCACGTAATCATAAGTCATTGCATTTCAAGATCATAATGTTCTTGCAATCATGTCTCATGTAATATGTCATTGTTTGGATAGTTTGCAGTCTTTTCATTCTAAATTAAGGAATATTTTGCCAGTTGACTTGTACTAAAACGCTAAAGTTAGTGTGACAATTCTGCCATTTCGTTATCTTTCCTAGCAGAAAGCTTAATTAATCCTATCATATAGCCAGTTTGATTTGTCCACTTGTATACCTAGCTCTTGCCGAGTCCAATATTAATTATGTTTATAATTAAAAATATATCTATCATTAATGATAATAAATTGAGAACGTGGAGGTGGTAAATCCACTAAATTATTACTTTCGTGTAGTCTCCATTTATTTTCAAAATATTTTCCCCAAAAACATTGGCAATGAATGAATGAACGAATGTTTAAAATCATCTATAACTTCACGAAAAAGTGTATAAATCCATTATAACCCCTGTCAACTCTTTTATAACTCTTGCCTGGTAACCTATTCTCCCATCAGTAACTTGATTGTGTATATCATGTATACATAGTTTTAGAATCCATAGCAACTTTCCAAATGTGTTTCCTGAAAATTAAGCAAATCTTTTATTTGTCAAGTTGCTGTGAGAATTTAATTCTATTTCTGATACAATATTTCAACCTATAATTTAACGATATATAAAAATCATTGCATGAAAAATTGGTGTTAACGTGTACAATTATATATGTACAAAAATTCATCAAATGAACAAATTATTTTCATTTCTATGTTCAAGGACGCGTTTATTTTGACAAATTTTTGGAACTTAAAATGCAGAGCCTTTCAAATACACATTTCGTATTACATGAATACCTAATTTAATTTGGTTTTATGTAGCTCAAAAGTTCAATCTTATGCTCATTTCATTTCACGTTATATGGGTTTAATTAAAACTTATTGCCGCAACTCAACATATAATACTTAGGATTAAAGGTTTAGCAGTTGAATAGTGTTTATCTACAGTACGAAGTAATGCCAAAAGTGAAATAATAAACCACTGCCTGTGAAAGTTAATACCTAGCAGTCAAGCAAGAAATTGACAACTCATACTAGTGTGATAAAAATAATTGCTTTCATTCAGTTCCCTACAAGTAATATATTGTGGCTCATAGCATTAATTTTTAACTCAAATTTTGATTGTACTTTCGTGATATTTTTGTGCTAAATAGGAGAATTTTGAAAAAATGAATTGATTAAAGCATGAAAGGTGTAAAATCTGTGTGTGAAAAAGAGCTGGCAACGTTTATATGCTTTCTTTGTCACTTTGTTTTACTTCATGTATATAGTAGACTTGGCTGAAAGCTCTAATGTAAAACAGCTAATGTGATGAACAGGTCTTGTTTTTTTTGTTCACGCTTTTTTGTACAAGTTTTACTCTTCATTAAGCTCAAGAAAACAATGATTTACTGTTGTTTGTTTTGTCATCAAAAATATCTTACTGCTCGGTTGGCTGCATGCAAGTATACTGTGCGCAAACTATGTATAAATTCAATTAAATTAAGTACGATGAGCTAGGTGCTGCTTAACTTAACTACATATATGCAATTCAGCAGAAAGTTCCTTCCACCATTTAATTTCCTCCGCATTACGACATACAAACACAGATACCTATCATGAGCTAAAAAGCTCTGGCTCACAGCGCTTTGTTTTCATACAAAAAGACTGAAATTGGCAGAACTTTCGACACTCTTTCTACGAAAAAACTAGTATCATCTCACTTAGCAAATCAAATGCATTTAGAATGTCATCATCCTTCTAAATTTTTGGCTTAGCACAACTTTTCTTAAAAGTTGGACAGTTACATAAAAAGATTTTATCATTTATTGTTTCCTTCAAAGACAACGCCAAATTATACTTTCATCAAACAAATGTGAAGCAGACATGAAGGTGTCATTTTTATTTTTTGTTTCCGTTAACACGCTAGCTTTCTAATACAATTATCTAGACTTAAGATTACTCTCATGAGTCAGCTTATGAGTCATGACATAATTGAGCTTGTACATTTCTTTGTTTGTAGATGCAGCTATGTATGTATACACATGTATTATTATTAGTACAAAATTTCAACCAACCAAACAGGAAACTTTTGTAGGTATACAAGATGTATTTAGGTGCACCAAAAGTGCAATCATATTTTATGATTTTGTTAGAAAAAACTCGTAGCTCCATCGCATCCTGAATACTCCGTCTCCACCTATATTTCGTTAAAAGTTTACAAATTTTGGAAAGTGGTTTTAAGCCTAAAACTAAAACTTTCTAAAGGTCAGAAGTAATACTGAATGGCAAATATTTACTCACACTACCAGTATGCGATGCTCCATTGAATTCGGCTCAGACTCAAATGTTTAAAATTGTGCATCTTCTTTACAACGTTTCCGTCAGTTCATTTTTACAAGCATGCATAAACAAGACGGTTTAATGTGCCAAAACCGTGCAGTACAGGTATTATTAATGTTTGCCATACGATGAAGAATGCTAAACTTTTCTACCGCGTTCCTTGGTCGTCGTATGCTTAAACACAGAACTCATTCTGCTGAGAGAATAGTCACGGCTTCACGAACATCCGCAAAATAATGTTACGTGTATGCTAAGCGTAAAACTAGTGTTGTAAGTTTGTATAATAAAGGGAAAAATGCTCTACTACACCAGTTAGTATTGTCATAATTTATCCTTTACAAATTAGGATGCATAATGGAACGACTACATGAAGAGCAGCAAAAGTGGTACATAATGAGGATTTTAAACTTTTTTACCATCAATCTGATTTACAGCTCATCATCATCTTTTGTGATGATCCTTACTACATACTACACAGTGCATTGCACACAGTCGATTGTATCCGCTCTTTCTCATGTGTCGTCGACGTCGTCGTCGTGAGTTTAGTTGAGTTGGGTGATTGCGATTGTGAACAATAATAATATCCAAGTTTATTTCGTGCAGCCAAAAAAAACTTGTACATAATGCACAGTCGTTTTAACACCAACCGTCTTCACCAATTCACCGTTCTCATACCACTACTGCAACAGCAGCAGCAACTTACATTGCAGTAAAAACTTCCTTTTTTTACTGCGCCATACAAACGTAATCGGGCTAATTCACATTTTAACGCATTGTTACGAGATCGGTGCATAAAAATAAAAAACACACATTACCAACATACACACATATAGATTCAAACTGACACTCTACTCTCTACAATGACTGCAGCATTTTAGAAGAGAATTTTTGCTCATTGACCATGCAGTGTAATCACGGGATGGGGATACCCTTGGCATTGCCATTAGGTATTCATATCATTTCAGAGTGGGATTCTGCTCACGAAACAACAGTCGCTTCGTTCTGTGCGTCACATACACACACAACAGGGAATTATTTCATATTATAACCAACAACAGTTTTTGCAAACTTACATACATGCATGCAACAGAAGGATTAAATTGTAAAAAAATAAGTATTAATCAGAAGCACGCCCGAGAAGAGCAGGAAAAAACTCATTTCATTATTTTTTCATTCGAAACTATTATTATTATTTGAACAGAACGCTTCTGAAGCGGAACGGCCGAGTTCAAGCAAGGCAGGAGGAGGAGTGGGTTCAAGTAGCGGCAGTGCTAGTAGCAGTCGTCCTCCTCGTCATCAATTTACGAAAAGTTGTAATGAGGAAGGAGTAGACGAGAAACTGCAACATGATCCAGAGGACAGGCAGCAGCAGAATCAAGAGCCTATAAACTCGGACAACCTTAATCGACAAAACTCAATTACCACCTCGCAGTGTTGGAACTTTCCCCGAGTGAAGCTAAGAAAGTTATTTACTGCAAAATCCTTGGATGATATCTTAGGGGGAGGACGAAGTCGTAGTGATAGTGGCACAAGTCGATCGGGAAGGAAAAAAAGTTTGCAAGTTGCTGCTGCTGTATCATCATCCGCACGACAAGAATTTGGTCAGGAGGAAGTGAGCGGTGAGAGGAGTAGCAGCAGTCCGGAATTCATCATAAGAAGCAGTACTGCCACGCACACCAAGAAAGCACAGCTTCTCAGAGGTAACATACTACTACAGATCATATTATTATATTAAGTCCTACCTGGAGTGTGGTACCGCTCTGGCATGCAAAATATGTACTGCTCAATAATTCATTGATTTAAAACTTTTTTTAGCATTCACGATGGGCCTTTCGTGTATTTTATACAAGACTTGGTTTTTAGTTTTGGGACGTTTAGTTTCATTTTAGCGGAGCGGTTGTGAGAACACGAATTCTGGTAGAGCGTCGGGTTTGCAAACTTTTATTTATGAAAGGTGCTTCTTCGTCGTGTTATAAACTGCCTACATACTTCATTGATTTTTGTTAGACCTTCGTTGAATCAGATTCTAGAGACCAAAATGAAAAAGATTTTTTCATAATCATTGGTAAAGAAATAGTTGAAAAATATACTATCCAGAGAATTTTTTGAGAACGTCTTCGGAAAAGTAGTATACAGCAATTACAGCATATATTGTAGAAGCTAGCAAGTATGTATTTCCATATGAAAACATACTGAAACGCTGGACAGGCAAGAATTGAGAAGAGAACAGACAATTCTGTCCAGAATAGTGGCATGTAATACATAACAAAAAATTGTAGCGTGTCACAATTCTCTCTGAATTGAATCAGGAAAAAAATATTTTATGATCACGCCTACTTTCCCATACATTTATCAAAATGTATAAAAATAAAAAAGCATTGCATAATATAGATCACATGTAACTCCTGACATATTTATATAATGAAATTAATCTCAAATTTGAAATGTGAAGTGATTAGGTTGAATTGTGTCCTTTAACGTACTAATCCGAAACGCAGTTTGAGTTTGCACAGTGCATAAGTGCAAGCTATCTATTTGTTGCAAAAAAAATAATTGGCCACATCACGTCGGTACGTTTAAAGTTGAAATTATCTTTCCGAACATGACAAAGTTATTCCAAGGACAGTAAAAACCTTTTAGCCTAAATTATAAATAAATATGGATTTAATTGTGACACATATATTACTACATTGCATCCACTTAATATATTGGCCAATCAGTATGAACTGATAAGTTTATCTTTATATATCCCTTTTTAGATAACAAGCTATCTCTTCCACGGTTCCAGCAGCACGATGACAAAGCCCATTTGTTGCTAGTGAAATCAGCACAAGACGGCAGCAAAAGTCCCGGAGCCCGTTCCTCAAAGTCAGCTATAGTCATCTCCACAACTGCGTCAGCAGCAAGCAAACAGCAACGGAAAGGTCCTGTATTCATTAAAGCCACCCGTCAAAAATCGCGTAGTTTTTCCGCGTTGACATCTGTCCTTCTCAGTCGAGTGCCCGGTCACAGCAGTAGCAGTGCCAACAGCCCGTGTAGCAGTACTGCCAGTGCCAGCAGCACCTCCGGTCCCAGTATCTTTTTCAAGCGATCACATCAAGACAGCAAAAACGTCCCTCCTGTTGTTCCTCCGAAAAAATCAGGACATGTTGTACCATGTGCCAAATCTGACAACTGCTTAAATAGAATTGTCGCGTCTGCAACGTGTGCAAAATTTGTCGACTACTTCTCCGCAGAAAACTCTGCCAAAACAAGCAGCAAGTCTGCGACAAGTACGACCACTCTGGTTGAACCCTTTGTTCAGCAACAACAGTCATCAGAACACCAACATCCAGGACCAGCTCTATCTTCAACTGTAACGTACTCTCCTGCAGGAGCAGTTGTTACTGTTCAACCACGAAAGTGGCTTGCCATTAAAAATAAGTGGGACCAGAAACTTCAGGCGTCTGGTGATCGTCAAAAGGAAATTGGGGCAAGCCTAGCCTCTGTTTCCAACAACGCACAAATTTTCCGAAAGACTCATCATCAACCCCGCCAGCGATCCAATTCATTGAGTCCTCTGGATAATCCAGAGGATGGGAAATCTATTGAGTCTCTGTTAGAAATCACCAGTCCTAGCCCAACACTTCAAGAAGTTCGTTTTCTGGATACACCCGAAATTCGTTACGCTTCTCCAGTTGCAGTACGGAGCTCACGGGGCGACTTTAGTAACTTGGATGATGAGGATGAGGACGAAGACGACAACAACGAGGACGAATCTGTTACATTAACTGAAGGTGCTACAAATTTAACAAGTAATGTAATTACTCCGGAGAAAGACTCAAGGGCTTCGTCTAGGGCATCCTCTGCATGCTCATCGTATACTGCATCGTCTTACTGTTCTGACTGCAAAGAAACTGATATCAACCCCGAAGAAGAGGAAGAAGCAGACACGGTTGGTGAAATGACTCGACATCACGGACACGCAGGTGCTACTGGTGTAGGGGGTACAAAACGGTCCAGGGATCATCATCATCATCACCGTCATCATGGCAAGCATCACCACAGCAGTTCAAAAGAAAAACCAAAGTTGGTCGTGGCAAATGTCTTCAGCCTTCAGCGGCCTATGTCACCCGGTCTAGTTCTCAGAGATAGTTCACCTTCCGCATCACCAGCGTCTGGAACAATTGATTCATTTTGCAACTTGGCTGGCGGCAGCGGTGGTGTCAGTGGTGAACAAGGTGGAAATTTCTCTTCATCTTCAGTGATACGAAACAATAATGTGTTCACTAATATTAATAATCAACCTACTTCACTCCAGCAGCAACAATCAAAGTCGCAGCAGGCAAAACTAGAATTTTTGAAATCCTTCTCCACCCCTCATCAATCACTCGATCAGCAACTCTTTGGCTCTGATCCTTCCCGCAAAAGGGATCCATTATGTGCCAACAATTCATCAATTATTAATGTTAATGAACGTCACAATACTGGTGGCACGGATTTCATTTCCCCTTCTTCCAGTAGCGGTGGTGCTAGTGATAATAGAAGCAGTAGTAGTGTCGGTATAGGTATTATCGGTACAAATAATGCAATTGTAGGTCGTAGAAATGTACAACAAGGAACAGCGCCGTCATCTCATCAGCAGCAGTTTGTATTGGATGACTTGCAAGATCCTTTTCTCACAAATAGACAAAGGGGCCATTTTACCGACTCCGGTGTTCACTCGGGAACTGGAGATCGTTTGGCAGGGAGCAGTGGGGTAATTAAAGGATATGGTGGTGGTGGTGTGGGTGCCAAAAGTAGTAAAGACAGAGGGGTTCTTTCCGATGATGATGATACTGATGAACAAAATCGGAGATCTCAACCTGCTCATCATTATCGTGGTGGTGCTGAACATTGTAGTAATTTAAGCAAAAATCAATCTAGTGGTACTGACTCTCATTCTTCTGATCGACATCATTCTCATGGTGCAGGTGGTGGTGGAACTGCGGGTGGAGAAGGGGCAACACCAACCTATGGGGCAAGGTAATTACCAAATATTTTTTGTTCAACAAGCAATGGAATGATCCTTGAATTTCTTTCATTTAAGTTGTCATTTTGCTTTGTCATAATTTCATTGACACTTTTGAGGAGAAAGACATTTGAAGTAAAGTTTAAAGTGCATTATATTTTCGTCAGTATGAGTATGACTACGTATGTACATTAAAATAAAATGCTGAAGTTATTATTTTTAGCAAAATGTATATAGGCATAGGAATGTTCGTGTTTTCTTTTTGCGCTGTACTCCATTATTTGGTGCCAGAGCGAGTTGTACAGGTTTTGTTTAGTTGAGCTAACATAAATTACTTAAATATTTTTGGTGTACCTTCTTACTGTATATACGATGACGGTTACAATGAAATGTTGATACCTATAATAATTCGATTTACGATAAGCACCCGTCATAAGTGTGACTACTTTCATACGTAGATTGAGTTAAGTAATTTTGTGTACAGGATCAAGGGTTAGGTTTATTTAAGTTACTAGGAGCATAATAATAATATAGTTGAAGCGAATTGCTTTGTAGCTGCCAACATCTTACATCACGTTTAACGTGAACAAATTGAAATTAAAGGGCTCTATTGCCATTCGCAGCCTTCATTTAATAGAATCATATATCATGGATATATTGTGCGCATTTTTCTATAATCTTCTACACTAAAACAGTGGAACTAAAGCCCGTTGCGCGATGATTGACATTTTGGCATGCAAAAACGGCTGTAAATCAAGGTTGCATATTTATCTAATGTCATGTTTAGATCAGACCGTGGCCAGAAAATGAAGAATTTGTTGCAGAGTCAAAGTAATAACGTTAGAAGAACTGGGTCGGCAATAGTCAAAGCCGAATAGCATTAGATCACCATTTTGCTTTATCTCATATGTATGTTAATAATGGTAATAGTAATACGCGTCGCGTGAAAACGGCGAATTTTGGTTTTTGCGTTAATGGAACACAAACCACATTATATAAACGATTATGTTATAGGTCAGGCACATAATACATACATATTATAACTGCTGAGTAGTAACAATCTTGCTGCTGCAAAAATAAAAGAATTACTGGAAATAAATCTTATAGGTCTCATTATAGAAACATACTGTTGATATTATCCATATTGCTCACTAAACTGCATCGTTATTGCTGCAACGTAAATCCTACTGTGTAGCCTTTGCATTATACGGAAAGAAACAATAGTCTCAAGAGAAAACCACAAACGATTACACATTATCCGATTCTTACGGTACCTCACACCTTATGAACGCTAAAGTACAAATCCCACTTTGTCTGGCTTGATCAACTCATCACAATTTATCAATATAGTTCCCTGCTGAGAAATGTTTCATAAACATAAATGAAGTTATATACATTATCAACAAGACAGACGGTGTAATTTTGTACTGTGAAGTCTGTTTAAAAGTTGATCATTGTTGCCAATTCTCCAACTAACACATATATTCTTATAGGCATACCTTAAATTGTAAAAATATACCGAATAAGAATTGTTTCTGTCTCGGCCAATATAATATGCACATGCACATTATCCTCAAGAATCTATACCTGTTCTGTCTTAGATAATGTATAAGACAAAACAGACAAGTTGTTTCATAAAAGTCATCACGTAGATTTTGCAGACACGAAGTTGCTTGACCTCATGAAAAACCTTATGCGATCGAAACTTTTATCTGTTACAATATAGAGGAGCAATGAATAATATACGAAATAATTGTATATTTCGGTGAGGCACAGGATGGAAATCTGAATGTGAAATCTGTGATTTATAACGGAAAAACAAGGCGAAATATGATTATCGTAAATTCCTCTGCACTTCTGGTATTCCTTCAAACATGTATAGTAACCTAAAAAATGTGATGATGAAGGTACCGATAACTGAACACAGGAGGCAATATTTCACATTTTGCGATTAGTATCGTCATTTTTATGAATGTATCACAAAGTTTAAAGCATAGTCCTACATACAGTTGCCGTTACGCTGGTATACATGTGTGATAAAATCTACTTAATAACATACTCAATACTTTCAAAATCCATGCCTTTGTCTCATCGATGACAGCGAGTGTTATCAGTAATTGTTTGTAACAATAAATATTAAATGTCAAGGGGGAAATAACAAAAGGAACAACTATATACGATTGTTGTTTCAAACTGCAGCAAGTGGACCTTTAATAAGTTTTCCGTGTAAATGAGCCTCTGCATGTGTGCCCTGTTTTAAATGACTTTGTTCGTTTGTGTAATAACGTACTACGGTAGCGTTAATGGTAGTTATGCAGTAGCGTCCCCCTGAGAGTGTGTAACTGTAAAGAAAGCCGATGGCAAAATCTGATTGCGGATATTGTGGCCGCATGTTCAATTCATTGGTTTATCAGTACAGTTTTCAGTTCATTCAGACATTGTTGATTGTGCATAATGTAATTCTTGAAGCAACTTTAAATATTGAAAAAGGATAGGCGGTCCGCGCTAATTTGTAACTTCCACTTCATGCATTGGACTTTTAGCGAACAATAATTGTTTTACTGCAATTTCACAAACACTTCAAATAATAAAAATAAAATAAGTAATGGACAAAACACACAACAGGACTGACAAGTCTAATATTGTTAGTTGACTTGACTTTCGGCCTTTAGTTTAGTAGGCCTCATAGTTAGTACCATTGCTAGCTGGCTGAGAATTGTGCTGCTATCTACGTTGATGTCATTACAAAGCAATAAGATACACACATGCAAGTAGATCTCTTAAGAGGAAGGAAAAACTTTTAGATAAAAACCTCCTGGCTATCTTCAGTCATTATTTAAGCCCGAAAACCAGATCTCGCCGCGATAACGATCAAACGTTAAGTTAATTATAGTCGTAGAATTCAATAAATTTTTTTGGTTGATGTTTATCGTGAGTGAACCCTGACCTGGAACGGATGTGAATAAACTCAAAAGTCTCATAAAACGTTATTTCGGTGATTGTACAAGGTATGTATATCTTCCTTGTAACAACCAATCCAAGAGCTGCTTCTGTTCTAGTGCATGATCTAAAGTGGGTATAAGGATAGATGGTTGTGCTCGGTACTCCACATGACATGCTTGGAAAACTATCTTGGAAAGGAATTATGATGACGATACTTTCATATTAAATGCTAAAGATATGCTAATGATGAAATGATATGTTGATTGACGTCAATTGTAAAAAGATTCCTCCTCCAGGAATAGCAGTTCCACTTTCCAAATCAGGAGCAATGATGACTGCGTTGATAAGCAAACACTTGCTGATTTATCTATTCCACCTACAGTTTGTCCAAACATACAATACGTAGGTTGAATAGTTGAATATTATGCACTTTTAACTGACTAATAGTTTCACATTGTATTGTCAAATGGGCTTGTATTCTTAAGGAAAATCTCGTTTTTCTGTCGGTCTGGGCCACTATATTTCGAAAAACAAATCCACCAAATCCAGCATCATTAATATAAATGTATGGACCGATTTGGCTCAAACACACAAGCAGAGATCAAGAATCAATACACGTATCTCATCCAGGAAAAATAACTTCAAGTTGGTAATTCCTCGGTCATCGGTTGACATCGTATATCTAAACTTTTGCTGTCCATGCAATCATATTTCCAGCGTACATTTCTTACCTCGACTACACATAGTTTGATATAATACTGCATCTTTTATAGATGCAAAATAGAATAATAAAGTTATGTCAAATGCCATACATATACATAAAAAAATTAAGTCTAAAAGGAATGTAAACGTCATAGGACCTTAATTGTCGGAAACGAATTTATTATTAACCTAAATCAGCATTATTTGTTTAGTCAAAATGTTCAATTATAGTATGTGTACAACATTTTTAGGTTTTTGAGTTTCATGGATGGGGACAAAGATGGCGAAGACAAGAAAGGGGTTTTACCTGAAAAGTTATTAAAATACCTTCGTTTGAAGTTTATGGATGTAAATTGTAAGAATAATGGCATTTTCACGTCAATGCGTCAGACAACGAGACTGACACTCGTCTGGGTTTTTGCTGTCTTATCATCTCAAGAAATTTTTACTGTCTTATCATCATGTTGTTTTCGTCGTGTACTTTCTATGATGTTCAATGAAAGAACTTTGCCAGAGGCATTTACTTAAACCGAAATTATGGTATAAAAATTCAGTCACATAATATTTGTCATCTAGTCTACCCGAACATGCAATATTAGAGATGAAGAGATTGGTTTGAACTTAAGGTAAACATGTACTTGTATGTAATCCTCCTCCGCACATCCAGCCAACCGGCTTGATCCATAACACGAAACATCAAATGCCAACATGTCAGTCTTTAGAGTCTATTAATATGCAAATAAGCGACACTGAAAAGTTTGTTCAATTTATTTGGGTTTGACAGAAATATATATCATACTGCTGCTAACTAAATTGCTTTCCTAAGGCCGTCACTTATTTTGATGTGTTGTAATTGCAAACTAAAAGTAAATAATTCACACAATGATTTAACACTTTCTGACAGCATTGATAACCCATCATATAAGCTTATAAACTTATCCAGTAATTCATATATGCAAATCCGCTAAAATCCCTAATTGCTATTAAGAATAAAAAGTAATAAAACACATTCATTAAATTGGTGATTGTGCGAGCAACAGAAAAAGGAACATTTTATTGACAAGTCCATTTGAAAACTTGTCGACTGCGTCGTGTGTAGGCGTGATCCATATCTGCAGGCTTTGTGCTTTTGAGTCTTGTTCTTGAAGCAGCAGATAATATGCATTAATTTTTCCATTTGGCATAATACACTTTTAATATGTTAGGCAATATGGAGCCGATGATGATGATTTAATGAAGATAAAGGGTAGTTTCATCCCTATCAGCTCTCTTACATAAGTGCATAAACTTTAATCAATCAAGCGTAGGCGTTGATCCAATTTGACACTGAAGGTCCTCATAATGCTTGGAAGTTTATTCATGTACCCATTCACAATTAATGTATTGATGCCCCATCAAAATAATGTATTAAAATGTCAATAAGAAACTACGAGCGTTAAAAACAGTTGTACGTACCTATTAATGTACTAATTAGCTTTTTTATGAGCAAAAATCCATAACAAATCCAATCCACCCAAAATGTGCATTAACTTAAAACACTTTCAACAACGCTGCGTATCTATATGATTGGTCGTTGATGGATGAGTGAAGGCAAACATCAGACGATTAACAACTATCATCATCATTGAAATTCCTCGTTTCCAAAAATCTCGCAATATTTCTTTTTTTATTCCCTCAATTTTGTAGGTATCAACTGAAAGTGACAGCAAAAAGGGCTAAACCGGGTCATGTCTGTTTCAGATATGTACTTTCTGATCGATTGCACACATCTTCACACTAATGCTAAAAAGCATAAAACATATTTTCAGGAAGTTTGAATTGCACTACAAATCTCTTTGTAGTTTTATTTGAGCCGTCTTAAAGTGATGCTGATCGTAACCGATAAATCTTGATTGCAAGATTAATAATTAAGTGTTTCCTTTCCCTCCCTTTAAACCAATATAAAAATATGCATAAAGGTAATTCTGAAATAAGGAGTGATCATTAAAGCGATTCACTCTCGTCATATGGCGAAGTACCATTTAATTTGCTAAAACACTTATACTGTATACCTAGAAATAATAATGCTACGCACGCGGTAATCATCACACGTTTCATTTAATGATTATATGTACTAATCTACAATCCTATAAATTATTTTTGTCTCGTACGTTTTACCCACTCATCACCCAGTATCATGATTGTAATCTTATTAGTTACAAGCCAATATTGCACATCTTTTACTTACCAGACGATCTGTTTATGGCATGGTCAATGCGCGTAAAACTACATATAATAACATATTATTATTTACATGTAATATTTTGTAGATCATTGCACATTCATGTCATGTGGCCGTAGCTGCTGAAATGTGTTACCTTGATTGATGCTTTATTTAATCGCGATCTCTGTTTAGTAACCAACTCGCAGCAGTGCATGTGAATCTGTTCTAAAGCGTTTATTTTGAAAATGCAAAAGTGTAAGAACTTTCATTGTTGAACATGTCGATTTGAAACGTGCGTTGCATTTCATAGCTCCACACATTGATGCGTCCTGTGAGACGATTTTGATTCTGCGTGGATTTTATATATGATCTGATGTAAAATGAGGAAACGGTTTTCCTCTGCCATCGTCTGCCACAGATTTTGGTATATTACTTGACTGCGTGTAGCGGAATTGTGGTTATAAATATCAGACAATGAATGAAGGAGTGCGATTTTAAGAGAATGAGAAAGTAAAAGGGATTGAATATTTTTATGCCAAAAAATCGTCATTATATGCACCCATAATACATAAAATTTATCTTTATCCACTAAAAAATCTTTCGAGTTCGAAGGCCTGAGGTCTTCTAGTATGGTTTAATAGTTTAATACAAAACCATGTCACAAGTTAAAATGATAAATATATGGTACCATACTAACAACACCTCATTTCTGAGAATTTTTGCTACAATTATGTACTAGAATTCCGTGCATGCATAAGGATAACAAATCACCGGTGCAAATTTCGACGTTTGTAACTCTTAAATTAAAACGCACATGATCGCTTGACACAGGAAGAGAAGTCCACATCAATTTCATCAAGACCAAGATGATTAAAACGAGCAACTCTGATTGCAATTATGTTTTAACTGATTGCAGGTAAAACCAGTATCTGCTCTTCCCTGAAACATTCTGCGTACATCATATATCATACATACATACTTGCGTACTTTTCGTAATTCATATTATAATATAGCGCTGAATAATAATACCTTAAACTTATCGGCTGTTGAGCTATCATGTTTCCTACCACAATTCCACTCACCATTTTACCTAATTCCAACACGACTCAACCAGATAGCCAGAAAAACAGGCTCATTTACAGTCGTTTCAAACTTTGCAATGTAGGTAATTTTATTTTGATATACTGGATGGTTTGCATGATCATTTTTGATGATGGTTTCGTGGTATAATTTCACAAAACGAAAGGTATCTAACATAAGCTTACCGACATAGCTGATTCTTGCTCACACACTCGACTCGACTCTTCACAAATCCGAGTTGAAAATTGTATGGTTACATGAAGCCTTGTGTGTAGCAATCAACTCTTTTGAGTTTTGGGTATTACCTGTGCACAAGGAAGAACTTTATTTCTTGTCAACAGGAATTGTTCAGCACAAGAGTTGTACTCGCTAATGACGCTTACATCTATGAGTTTGTAGCATGCAAGCAGAATAGGAAGTGAATTAACAGTTGACTGCCTGGAAACTTACGTAATTCTTCGAAATTGGTGCACACATACACACATTTTGATGTAATTGTGTGGAAAGTGGAAAATTTACGAATTTTCACTTGTGAAAATGTATCAAAACATCATACGATGGGGAAATCACGTGTTGCAATATGGATAAGAAATTATGTTTCGGATGAAGTTACCTTAATTCTACTATTCATGTGATAATACTAATTAGAACCAGGAAATAAATTTTATGACACGAATCAGACTTCTATAATATATTAGGTATATACCTGTTCCTTTTATAGTACATTTACTTATCAAATTAACCTGGGGCTGGGGCTGTCGTCTTGTCTCACAAGTCAAAACAATTTGAAGCTAGTTTTGTCTTTTTAGCGAACCTGTACACCAACCAAATTCGTTCGAATCATGCATTTGACAGGACCAACAGTGTGCTTGATACAATGTAAGTACGTACCTACGTCTTTGATTTTGTGTGCCTTTCACATTACCATCAAACCAGAAAGGCTCACATTTTCATTCTGTAATCAAACCACATTTCGGTTCTACATCATTTTGCCGATGATGAACAGAGATGTCCATAAAATCTTTTGATGGCAGGCTCGCGGTTGAGGATTGCACTTAAGTAAGTAAGTTAGTTTGATCTCACTCAACAACGAAAAAAGGAGAGGAAGAGGAAAGTTATAACATTGGCAAGTATATACCTAATCGTATGTAATTTCAATTCAACATTCATCCTCCACCTATGCATAATAACTGTACAATAATTCATTTTCTATTGAATAGTCTTGCGGAATCATCGATTGCTTTGTTGAAATCCGTAGTCCCTATAAACGCTGCTGTTACGATCATGATCACTCGTCAGTAAGCAAAGTTATGTTTTCTCGTTGTCTGCAATAAAAATGGCTGTTGATGAACACAAAATCAGTGAAGTTCACCTGTTTATTACCCACGTTGACCATGTTTGGGAAATCATTGATTTGTTTGGCGGTGAAGCATTTGATAATGATGAGGATTGTGATGCATTACTATTTCTACGTTTGAATGAAATGAAGGCGAAGTACGTACATGCTTGCTGTTTATTTGTATGCATTTGTATTTTTGTCTATGGATTTTTCAAACACAGCCTCTCGATCGATTACTTTTTGCTCTCATATAACACAGTGGATGCAAAGTTCAAAAATGTCAAATCAATGAAAAATATATAGGTACGAATTATGTACTAACAATAAATATAAATGTCTTATCTTATGCACATCATTAAATTGGTTATTATTTATTTATGAGATTTCGACATTTACGGTTTATAACGAATACTGTGGAACTGTTTGTTTTGCTATTTGGATTTTTTACTTACATATATACATGTATCTATCTACCTATGAATTATTTTACTCAAGGAGTAAACCTGAAATAATAACAAATATTCATAATTGTATAGGTATGGTCATAATAAAGTCGCCCTACGCCTGATCAGTGGTGAAAATTGTATGATGATATAAGTATTAAAATTGAGCGACCAAAATAATAATAAGATGGCGACAAATACTTCTTGATTTCTGTTTAAGGTTACAATGGATCATAAATGATTGATCATTTACTTATGACTAACGAAAACAGTCGCAAATACAAAAGAAAAAGATGACAAACATCTAAAAACTAACTGCTTATATAGGATTTAAGATTTTATTTATGACGATTCTACTACGGTTTAACTGTGCTAAAGCTTGTGTAAGGATATTAATAAAATAAAATAATCTAAATGGATACAGGAACTGATTTTAGAAATAATTTATCATCATTGTCTTTGTTCTTAAACGTTACCTGCTGCAATGCAGGAACATTGACGCAGATCAATGGCCGTCGTAGTAGTATTCATTCTTGATATAAAAATAGTTGCAAAAGAGCTTGCCAGAAGATTGATAATATTCTTCTTTGTCATGTTCATAAATAACGCTGATTATTTATTTGGATGCCTAAGTAAGGTATCGGCTCCAAAGGATGCCGTTACCGTTCAATAGTTCATATAGGTATAGACTGTAGACACAATAATACGATTTTATTCTACCTACGATCTCTCTAATCATCCATGTATATTTATTATTCATAAATGATCTTATTGTAATCGTTTCGAAATCGATCAACAACTAGGCCCTACATCGCTTATGTATGTATTAACCGTTCACATTTTACACTTTTCTTCGATCAGTGGACATATTTTAAAACTTCACTTTTTATTGCAGTGTCAATCACCGCGACTGCTGGCTATTGAAATAATAAAAGTTCACATGATACGCGTCATATATATTTATTGACTTGAATAAAATTCTCCTCTCGTCATATCTCGTAGACGCGGCGCATACATATTCTTCACGCGCAGTTTGTTAATGCAAATTTCTCCATAATAGTACCAAATTTCATAAAAGCGAGACATCGAGTTGCAAGAAAAAAATACGCTAATATATTTGACATCATTCTTGAGACATTTTACTGACATATCCAATCAGTTCAGTTGTTGAGTTGAGAAAACTAGAAAACTTTTAATTCGGTAAAAGACAGATATGAAGAAAGGAATGTTTTTTGTGTTTTATTACCACTATTATTGCACTGCGTCAGTTACGATTATACTTTACATTCCTCCTCCAACATTAGTTTTCTTTGCCTGAATCAAAATTTCTTCTCAAATCAAGCCAGTTTGTAATCTCATCTGAATTTACACTAGTAATCATCCTGATACTAGGCATGATAGCGTTGCTGCGTTGTAAACGCTGTATGTGCTATGTACCAAGAAAGCAGCAGTAACGCATATACGCGGTGTGTGTACTAGTAAGTTGCAGTAGCACACGATGATTGATACGATCATTAATACCAGTTTTTGTATCAGGAAGTGCTGAAAAATAATGTGAAATGCTGTACTTTGCTTGCGTACTGTTGTGGTTTGGTAAGCTGAAAGCAAGCTAGTCGGGTATTAAAGTACAGTTTCTTTTCTATTCAATGTAACGCTTCCTTTGAAACAAAATAATATTGTCGAGTCATATTATTATTGAACTCAAGAAAATCTTTACGGAAATACCTATCTAGAATTTTGTGCATTTGCCAAATAGTCGCAAGCGTTGATTTGCTCTCAAATAAAAACTGAGATCTGTTATGTTATTAATAGCATACTATAAATTGAAAGGAATTCCTCTTTATCATCATTAAGTAGGCATCTTGACCATAATCTCATTAGTTCTGGGCTGTGTAAATGAAAGGAACAGTGAGATGAGTTTTTATTAGAAAAAAAAGGTAATTGGAGTTGGATTGCGTGCATGATAATGCCGTGTAAATAATAACTTTATAATGCAAGCCGATATGCATTTAATTTTGGTAATTGCGTGTTTTAGATGTTAAATCTCAAATTTGTTTTTTCTGTGCTGTGAGTATGTAATTCAGGTTTGTTTTAACTCTTGCGTTGATTAAAACAAACATTAGAAACTACGTCTGCATTTATATATCTTCAAACTTTTGATGTAGAAATAATTCATAGATACGTACACTTTAAAAAAGTAATTTTATAAACATATTATTAGCCACTCCACTGCTACAACTCACTCGCTCTCTATTTCCTCGATGAAAGCGCCGCGGCAATGATCGTGCCGATAAAAACGAAAATATTTAATATGTGAAACGAGTATCATTTTTTATAACGGATCTACTATTCTTCTTTCTAGATGATCCGAATCAATTAATCTCTCATCCAGATTCACTTCCTGCCTGAATGAAATCGTAGTAATGCGGAAAATGTTGGCTACGCACTCGCGGCTTGTATAGCTCGGCCTTACTTTTACAAAAAGTAACGAGTTCAAACATCGTATCAAATTGCATGAAATTAACTTGGAAAGTAACTAACCCACCATCACAGAGAGAAAACGCTTCATGACTGTATTGTATTCCACCTCATTGAAACGAAACGCATAGCCTTCTCCAATTTCAGTTTCATCCTTTCTACTCCTTTCTTGATGGAATATGCAGACTTCTCTGAGGAAATGTTGGGGTCGCTTGTTCAAATGACTAATTCTATCTCGCGTGTTTTAATATCTGCTTGAATGTGTTTCGTTTACTGCAGATGAGGAAGTCGTGAAATAAACGTGCTAATACTGAACTCAAAATCACACCGTTTCTTGTCACTACTCATTTTCCTTCCTACATAATCTCTACATGTAATTCAAGTTACAACAGCAAAGACGACAAAGTGAGATTAAGAGCTTAACTAAACAGAGTCGCCGTTATGATTATATTTACGCATTTCCTATACGCTTGTAAAAAAAATCCTTTATTCGCCATTCAAAGCAGAGACCTCAACTACGAAGAAGAACATATTCATAGGTTATCCATTTAATACTTTAATATTGGCAGACGGATAAGTGGATTGGATTGTTTGTGATTGAGTATGAGTAGATACATATCATTGTTTAAATATTTTATTTCTATAATGTTTTGCTTCCATAAGAAAAGTTGTAACATTTAATCAAAAATCATCACTTGTCAGTCGCAGATTTGGTACACTATAATGCATCTTACTGAAATGGCGTATATTTATGCATCAGGCCAATGTTGTATAATAGTCTGAACGACTCCATAAAAAATGAAGTTTTAACTTTCATTTTTCTATAAGCTCATCATAATCATTTTGTGTTGTTATTGAGTGAGTGTACATGATGCGAGTATGTATGAGAGCATCTTCATGTTCAAGAATGTCCATCACTACATATTACAACACCAACACCCAACCAAACACAAAACCTTAAATAATATGCAATTCACCACCACCGCATAATGCAGGTTGTCCCTTTTTTACAAAAAAGGAAGACAAAGGTTAACCTTTTAAACTCACAACATCATCAACCAAGCCGTCACGCAGACAAGAATGAGAGTAGATTAGATAAAGCATGCCCATATAAAATACAATGCAACTGTTGACTACTAATCAGCTAAATAGTTACTCTCTGCACCATGCTGTATTGATTTGACCTACCAGCGCACCACCATACTGAGGTTGACTTCATAAAAGGATATGTACGAAGGTGTGCCAGTCGTTCTTCTCATGTTCTCCATGCTGAAGATGTTTTAACTTTTACGAATTCTAATCAAAGCTCATCTCCAAGAAAATCACAATTCCTTCTTTCATATCCACATTATCCGACCAAACCAAGATTTCGTTCCATGAAAAATAATACCTATTTCATACACGAGCCCAAAAATGCATACACTTTTAAATAAAAATACCTGTGCATGCTATTGTACTTGAGTTACAATGCAGTCAAATCAACTTTCTATTTTCCGGCATGATCAAGCAGGAGCAATATCACCTTCACAGGATATACATACTTTTATATGCAGGTATTATAACTCTCCATCGTTTTGAGTCTCATTGATGTACGTTTTTTCATGAAAAAATGAAAGATAAAATGTATTTCTTGGCAGATTTACTATTCTCATATATGTCATGTCATACATAACGTTCTTTTGCGCTGCGTGCGGCATGCGTAATTTCATTTTGCTTTCACTTCTGCTTCCTTACTGGATGAGTTAATGGTCGTGCATATTCAAAAAAATTTAAAGACAGTTGGACAAGACAAGCCAGAAACTGAGATGAGTGAGATGGCTTGACTCTGTCAAAATGGACTAGTAGACAAGCATAATACACATCTCCTGCAGGCATAAAATGAATTCATTTATGTTCTAATCATGGAAAGTTGTAGGATGTGCTGTTTCTTTCAGCGTCTCACCAACATGCATATATTGTAATGCAGCTCTATATTAGCATACAAATATGGTCACTGTAAATATGGTCATATGAATATCGACTGCCCCATTGCGTCTGCACTGAAATGCTCTTGATTTTTTAATGAACATGAATTTATTATAAAAATGCAGACCGCAGTGTGTAACCCATCATCATATATCATCTGCCTCGCATCGCATCCATAGATCACGCGTGTATGTGCCGTTACAATATGTGTGTACTCTCTTATTAAACTAGCGGTTAGTCTCTGTAAGTTGCACGTTCACATCTGCTGCATGCGTATTAATTGTGGGGGCAACGTAAAAAATTACATATTTCCACGTTCATTTATTTTGATAACGTGTATACACACGTTGTCGACAATTCATGGCTTTTGTGTGTAAAAATAGTACGCTGTAATACAAACACACGGACATGTTTAAGATCATCAGTTGCGTGATTGTGTACATGCGTATTTTGGAAAGGAATGAAAGACATTTTTATAGTTTCTTGACTTTTCTTACATCATCATCACCACTACCACTCACGACTACTCCCAGCACTGCAATCATTCTCCACCCGCATTCTCTCTAGAGAAGTATGTATACCGTAATTTCTTGTCCCTATAATAATATATTCTCTAGTAGAATACATACATACGTGATATTCGTCTATAGCTGGCGCTGGCTGATGGTGCTATCGTCATTATCGCATCTCATCTGCTCATTTCTTGGCGTCGGTTTTCTTTCCTTCCTTCCTTTATGTAATTGGCTTCCCTTCCCAGACTACGCCAGGATAGTGCCTAGTGAGCAGCGACAACATATTTGCATCATTCTCCTGAATATAGAATATCCTGCTTGTACACACAAAAAAGTTACATATTTGTTGATGGTGGCAAATCCTTGAGACAAAAAAGGAAGGTTAATGTAGTGAAATAAATTTCAATAACAAATCCTGCTTCATGGAGGTAAAGTGAGTAGTAAAAGGGTATTTTTCCTTTTTCTGAAAATCCATTTTTGAGCCTATCTGCAAGCGTTCTCAAGGAAAACCGTAATGAGTCTCCGCTATCCATCCTTTCTTTTCTTTATCTCTTCTCTCTCACACTCAAACTGCAACAATAGATTATGTCGTAAACTTCAGTACCCATGCATCGTCGTCATCTCATCGTGAAGTCAGTTAGATAGATTTCGCTTTGTTAACGACTGGCAGTGTCAAATTGTAAAAGTTGCTCATTGTTCATTTACTCGTTTACTATTATGCATACAATTTTCATGTGGCAGTAGAGTATCGGTTCCGTATGCACACTCTTGCGGCAGTTTGGTTGGTGAAGCATCCCATAAAAGTCAACAATTCTTTAGAATACTCCGGGAGAACATACTTTACAAGGCAAAATTTACTGTTCTTAGTTGTTGGCCAGAGAGGTAGCGTTAAATTTTTAATGCTATTTGTATACATCTTTACAACTTTGGGCAGAACTCCCGGATGTCCCTAGTTTCATATCATCCATTTTCTTTTCTGTGTTGATGGCTCCTGCTCACACAACAGCATTTTGCACACTTTTAACCTTTCACCACGCATTTCGGTATACATTTTAATAGGCTTGTTGTTCCTACTTGGTAACTTTTATTTTTACTATTTACGTCTAGTTTTAAAGTTGTGGATTTGTGCCTATTTCCCCAAATTTTATGTTGATGTACTCGGCCTCTCTTTCAAGCATGTGTAAACATTGTTAGTTTATTTACAATTATCTCGTTTATTTATGTCAATACCACAAATTCATCTTACTAACAAGGAAGGTGCACCAACCGAAGCAAGCCTAGATCAATGAAAATTGGCACAAATACTAATTTCGGGACGCTGATTTCATATCTGATGCAAAAAATCCCGTTTGGGTACATTCACATGAAGTACGGTATGGATGTACCTCCGATAGTGGCATTTTATTGATAATTTGGTTTGCCTTTGTGAACAAATGTTATGATGTGAATCGATATAGGACTGCTTGGTGATCATTATTTGTCATATCACCACGGGTCAAATATGTAATCCTGTGACGTGGCGGTGCTGAGAAGGATTGGGGATCTAACATCTAATAAAGGTAACTTATGGAACACGAGTGGTATACCCCTTAACTATAGGCATGATATATCCTTTTACTATAGGCGTGATATACCCTTTAACTATAGACAATGTTTTACCATTAAACTTTCGGAGTAGCATTAGTAATTATGTTATAGTAAATGGTAAAACATTGTCTATAGTTAAAGGGTATATCACGCCTATAGTAAACGGATATATCATGCCTATAGTTAAGGAATATATCATGCCTATAGTTAAGGGATATATCATGCTTATAGTTAAGGGGTATACCACTCGTGTTCCATAAGTTACCTTTATTAGATGTTAGATTCCCAATTCTTCTCAGCACCGCCACGTCACAGGATTACATATTTGACCCGTGGTGCCATGACAAATATTGATCACCAAGCGGTCCTATATCGATTCACATCATTACATTTGTTCACAAAGGCAAACCAAATTATCAATAAAATGCCACTACCGGAGGTACACCCATACCGTACTTAATGTGAATGTACCCAAACGGGATTTTTTGCATCAGATATGAAATCAGCGTCCCGAAATTAGTATTTGTGCCAATTTTCATTGATCTAGGCTTGCTTCGGTTGGTGCACCTTCCTTGTAAGTTTTACTTAATTCTTGCGAGAATTGACCCCGATTTCTAGTTCCATTAATGATTTTGATGGTGCATTTGTTGCTATTTGACTTTTCATATTTACCTAATTCAATATCCAACTTCCCCTGTGCTTGTTCAGTTAAATGCATCTATTGTTGATTGTCTATGCACTTTTCCAAAAAATAGTTCGCTTATCACTTTGTTTCTCTCCCATCTGCCTTGTTGCATGCAGATTTCAATACAATTCTAATGAATTGATGCACTGGGATGAAAAGAGAGCAAAATCCTTGATAAAAAGGGACATTGCACATTGTTATAGATATCATCTCAATCATTAACTGTGCACCCATTTCTCCTTCAATTTATGGCATTTCGTCCTTTCAAAAAAGTTGTATACTGACTGTATACATTGTGGTAAATAAATGGTAGGAGAAGGTGAAGAGAATGCTGATAATGTGAGTGAGAAACATAATGTACTATTAAACCAACTCAAAATAAGCTTGGGAGGACCTTATATATACAGATTATATTATCGAAATAATGAATGTCTCAAATATAAACACAGTATAAGGTTGAATGTGGATATAAACTTGCCTTGAGATGAATACTACTCATTGTATGTACATTTGTGCGTTATATCTAGCGTATATGAAAGATTCACGTTGCATTATTATTGGAGGCAAAAATTTTTACGAGATGTTGCATATAACTGAATTCTGCAGATGTGTGTAGGATGCAATGAACTTACTGATGCGTGCGTATGTACGTCTACATAAATGATAAACCTGCACCAAAAGAACGTGCATACAACAACGCAAGCCCTTAGAAAATGCCAACCTGCTCTTCTGCATTGTGGTTAGTTGTGAATTGTGAAGTGGTTTTTATAAGTACAAGTACATACTTTATATTCAATGCAGCTTTAGCGCAAGTGTTCATAAAAATGTGATGGTATTTGATGATGTTTATGATGCTGCATACTATTTCTTCTTTGTTATGAATATTGCAGAGTATTCACGATAAATTTATACTCTTATTATATTGAGAAATGGAAAGGGGACACGTAGGTATCCACACATAATAAAACTATGCACAAGTATGCAAGAGAAAACTTTTTATAAGAATAATTTTATTTTTAGTGCTTATTCCACAATAAACACAAAAGTTAATACAATGGTCACATTGTTGTAGAGAACATACCAGATGGCAAATATTGTTGTGGTGTGGGTAGATCAAAATTGGATGAGCGCAGTAATAGCAAAAGGTAAATATTGATATCATGCGAACCTCTGGTGCTCGTCTCTTGTAGCGCAGCGTAAATGCGTATTGTAAGGATCATCGCATAACATAAGTACAACATTATTGCACTCCATTCTAGCTCTTTCATTTTCATATGAAACTTTTTGCTCATTCTTGTTTGTAAGAAGTATCATCATCATTACCAAAGTTGATGTGATGTACCTACTTATATGCATGTATATACGACTACATTATGAACACTGAGAGTTTTATAGAGGGTCGTACCGTTTCTCCTCATGCTCTCGACATTATATTATAACTAGACATATTTTTTGTAGAAGAAAAGGCAGAGCAACAAAGCTACACGCAGATGAATGGTACTGCATGCATACCATACTTTTTCTAGCATTGCAAAGCGTGTATTCTATTGCCATCTCATTCTCTTTCATGAACATCATGTCATGTAATGTTACATGGACCGCAGTCATCAAAGAATAGAAGGATTTCTTTTCTCAGCAAGATCTGCTCGTGTTTCTTCATCTTCATAGCAAGGAAGCTCCCCATAGTACAAAAAAGTTTCTATATATTTTCAGCGTAGTTTTGAAGTACATAATGCAATGCATAATGTACTAACATGTAATGAGGGACGTATATGGATTTGAAATGCAGAGAAGGCGAAAGGTACATCTGTAACTACATTTATACTGGGAATCGTACTCTTTTTTTTGCAGAGATGTGTGGTTATGTTATCTTCATGCTCACATAGTTCGTTGTACACACAGAAAACTAGAAACAGACGAACGCAAGTGAAGGAAGAAGAACCATCATCAACTTCATCCGTTCTCTTCTCCTTGTCTGGTGGTGGGGTATACCCAAAAGAAAGATTTTTTTTCTGTGTAGACATCATCGGTCCCCACTTGCTGTTATTTTGTCTTCCTCATCTTCACTCCATCCATATCCTCCCAAAAGTGATAGCTGCTGCTCATTGCTCAGTCAGTCAGCTCATAAAAATCCTCTCTTGTGATTTTCTGTCGTGTGGTCGGTGACGACACGACAGGCATTTTTTAGTTTACAGTGTGCAGTAGTGGTACACGGGAATGAATACGCGATATATATGCAGAATACAATAGTGTACGCACCAAACTACAGTTGAAAAATTCATTCTTAAGGAGAGAAAACGCATAAATTCTTCTAATCTAACAGTGCTGAGAGAGTTAAAGCATGGGAACATTATTATCTTGTGTCTTCTTCGTATGAATCCTCTTCTTTGCCATCAACAGCAGCAGCGGTATTAATGGTTTTTGTACGTTTTTACGTTCTCGTTGCCGTTGTTGATTCGATGTATTCCCTGGTCGTAATCAGAATCAGCAAAAGAGAGAGAGAACAGAAACGGTTTGTGGTGTGATGGTATCTGATTCATTCTTGATGGTTGGTTGATGATGACGATGACAAAACCCAAGTTGTAAAAATTAAACATGAATATTATTATATGAGTGAGGACACGGTAAGCTACTCGTAGAAGAGTTGACAGTGTTTAGTGGTTTGTAAATGTCGCTGGTATCTACAACAGTTGAGGTGATGGTCACATAATTAGAAAAGCATTGGTAACGAGGATGGATAAAGTTAATAATATTAACAATTTTGAAGAAAACAACAGTGATGCGAACTGAATTTCATACCTACCATAAATATTCACATTTATCATTCACAAGTATACAGTTTTGCTCAGTGCAGTGGTTAAGTAAATTTGATTATTTTCATTTAGATTTGTGAGTGTTTGAACAGCTCGCAAATATTGAGCTGATTCTCAAATTGATTGGTTTGTCAAATAAGTAAAATATATACATTTGGTGGAGTGAAGGAAAGTTAACGCTGCTCATTTGCATACTAATTGTGATACTGATACATAAAAAAGGATGGAATCGCCTCGAGCCTAGGTGTGGAGGATTATAATAAACCTGAAAGATAAAAAAACTGTAAGTTACCTCTCCTTTCCTATCGATAGTTGCTAAGTTATCCATGTCGCAAACATAGGCGCAATCACAATCCATGTTTTACCAACCATAAACTAATGAGAAATGCATTTAAGCCTGTGCGTATATTGAAGTGGATGGAGACGTATCCAAGTAATTGCATGTTGTTAGAGATTTTTTGTGGTGGAAATCTAAATCTAGTTGACAAAAAATACATACATTCAGAGTATATTCATAACTCGGTCTACTATCTATTTTCAACAAAGGATTAAAATTATAGATTAAATACATAAATAATGTTCTAATTCCAATTTCACCGCGTTGTCCTCTCATAATAGTTTCTCACATTAATAATGTCTACCTGTGGTAAAGTTAACATTATATACAAATGACGCAGAGGAATATACTAGGCCAATGTCTAAAGTGCAACAGAGTGCACTTGTTTTGGTTGAATGAGCAAACCAGTAAAAATTCACACATGAGCTAATAGCATCGTCATCGAAATGCACAGACAATAATCACACTACGTCAGACTCTCATTTGTGATTCACGATATAGTAATCGCTCGTGTAAAACAGTAATATATTCGCAAGCTGGTAACGATGACATCACCACAACATTAAATATATACCCATACAGATACCGTGGAGTCCAAATTAACTTGATTGAGTTCATCCTCAGCACCATGTACCAATTTGAAGTTAATGTGGTATTGGTATTGAACGAAACATGCTGGTATATGTATAGCACGGTCTGTGATTTTATGGTGGAGGCGGAAAGGAAGATTGTAGTAACTAATATTACGCTATTTCACAAAAGTGCATGACTCACATAAATATCAAGTTGCGTCTCATCATCATCATGTATCTTCTTCCTAGATATATTACATGGTTTTTAGATTGCTAACAAAAACCCAATCCACTATAGTCATCGCCGGCATTGATGCATTACCTGCTCATTACCTGGGTATAGTGTTTGCGCCGGAAGAGCCATGCCATAACAAATTTACCTTGGCGGATTGGGAATGTTGGTACGATTAAAAAGTATTTAAAGTTTACATACGTTTCGTCGTGTCCTTTTTGTGATGAACAAACTCACTCGTCACGACCACGACAGGTGAAATGAACTGCAGACAACAGAACACACAGAGTGTGCGTAGGGGTGAACTGGTGATCATGGCGATGAAAAACATAAACGTAGCATCAGAAATGAATGGACTTTTGGACAGAGGGATGATGATCATTAGTATGGAAAGTGAACGCAACCTGTCCTGGCTAAGTTTGTGTGGGTTTCCGTGGTTACAGAGTTGTCATTGCATTCTTACAATACCACATACGACTACCACCAAACAACAAACAAAACCTATTGAGTTGGATTGGTAGCCGGTGGTAACATTTTATTATAGTTTTGCTCTTGAGTTTTTAGACACAATGTTGTTATGCAACATGGCAATAATTGGACGCTCATGGAATGTACGCGATATTTGTACAAGCGGAAACCCCTTGGTCGAGTAAGGGAGAAGCAGTCCAGTATATAAGCCAAACTTCAAGAGGAAAGTAATACACACACTGAGAGTCTAATAGCTAGAGGTTTTAGCTTCGCAAACATAATCCACATACTTTATTGTACAAAGTTTGTAAATGTATGAAAATAGTGCTGCCATGTCATGTCATTTGTGATATCAGCAAAACTCAAACAAACATAAAGCCAAGAGTGAATGAGTACAAAGCTCACAGCAACAGTAGACTGGCTGGAGAGCTTATAACTCTCCCTATGAATTTGTCCATGCGATTTATTATTATTGCTAGCTCAATTATTTCGCTATCTGGCTACACCAACATTATTGTAGCCTAAATAAAGTTTTAAAGCATGAGCAATTGCCTTAATGCTCGTCTATACCTAGACTGCGAGAAATTGTATCGAAGTGGAAGTTGCTTTTAGTAGCAGCATCGTATAGGCACTCTGTTGTGATTGTAAAGACAGCAATTGCAATACATTGCAACTGAATTATGGAAATAGGTTATCATTATCATTAGGAGGGCTAGGAGGAATGTATGTACGTAGCTATTTTGACCATTATATGACGATGATGTCAGCAAGCCACCAGAATCGAAACGACGTGCATAGTGCAATGTAGTGCCACAATGCACAAGATATTATTACGCACATTTTTTTCCTGTGCTGGAAATAATTGAAGAAGCGTTGTTGATTCTATTGTTTTGAGTCAAGTTTAACATTCCAGTCTTGTAGAAAGCTGGAAGGTTTGTGTTCATGATTGTGCTCAGTGCTCGTCTCGCTTCTTTCGAAATATCGTAGAAGCACAAAAGTTGTAAAAAATAAAGTAAGTTTAGAATTTGTTTCAGTGACTGTGCATTGTACGATTGCTTAATAAGCTAATATTTTGCTCCGAATGCAATTTGAAATTTCATTAAAGCAACAATAATTGGACAAAATTTTAAAAACTTTGAAGCCATCCGTCATTGAAACCGCTAAATAGTATGGGAAGCGTCTGCAAAAGGCAGAAAAGGTACGGTCGAGCTAGTCGTTTTTCCACTTTTATCGATTTTCTCCTAACATGTGTAAATTTTTAAATGGTTTTTATTCTAATGAAAATAGTAATAGCGTGAGAAGGATTAGTATGGAGTTAGTAAATTTGAGACAGAAATGTATATCGATATATCACACATAAAACTTGTCCATTTACCTCCGGTTGATGACTTCTGGAGAAATGTTTATACCTACTACCGGACAGTTTGAATTATTTATTTGTATTGAATTACCAAACTAATGCAAACTTTTTATAAATAGATTGATAAATTAAATATGCAGTACATTTTATTAGTATTGATAATAATAGCAAACCATGTTTTTTCTCTGATCTGGACAAAGAAACCCAGCGTTATTTTGTCGGTGCTTCTGAATAGTGCCCGGAAGCTATATCCCCCATTTTCCATCCCCAAAAACACGGAATGTTTCCATTTTTCATTCTGTTACCCCTGGTGACTATTCTTCGTTCTTCTTTAATGAATGTATTTGGGTGTAGCGTGTCAGTCGATTGTAGTGCATAGTAATGTGATATGTTCCCGTTCCAGTGCTAAATTTTATTTTCCTGTCCAGTTTTATGTGTCCGTGACCCTATTATACCTTGGATGGCGACGTGGGGAATACGAAACAAGCATGACATGCGATACAGAAGTGTTTAAAACAAAAGCGTATTTCCGTTCTTACTCTTTACTCATTCTTGTAATGCTGAGGTATAGTTTTGCATGCAATTAGATCTAGGTGTGCGTGCTTGATAGTGGTATTGGTATTGAGTATTGGCTGTTAGCTAGACCATAGGTGTCGTTCCAGTAACATTGTTTGCTCTACTGACACTACTTTTTGCAAAGCTTATCTATAATGTAGTGTTATATGATATATGGTTTGCAGAAATAGAAACGTATTGTATGTAGTTTGTATAAAGCTACTAAACAAATCGTAACGTATTTTTAAAATCAATCATCTTGCCATTTAACAACATTCAATGCAATTGGTAATAGTTTGACACATCTTTAAGATATACAAACACATGATGGCAGAATTAACGCCAGTATGAAGTCTTCTTTATGGTAGCAGTGAAAGTGATAGTTCACACTACCTACAAACTCTTCGTAATCTTATCATGGTCAACATAATATCTAATTCGTTTTATACACATATCAGCAATGCTTCTTCGTGCAACAAAGTAGTGAAAACTCGCATCATATTAATAATCTACTAGTTAACTCGAAAGTAATTTAGCCAACACTGACCACGGTTATCTGTACGTGAAGCAAGTAGGACAGAACAATTAAAAACGGCTTTACACAAAACTACAGCTTGCCCTTCATAATTTCATATATCAAATAATTTTAAGATAATTAAAAAAAATTCTTCCTTTTCCTGACCAAATTTAAAGTTTAATTATATTATTAAACTAAACTTTAAAAAGGTGGTGTAAATACAGGTACACCAATAACAATTTAGTTTAACAGTAGGAAGGTAGTGCATTATTATTTTTGGAAAGTGTCAGTTAATCCTTATTAAACATTTTTGAAGAGCTTAACACTTTTGTAGCCTAATCATAATTTTGTATGCATGCTGCGTATCCATAATATTTGCAATGTTTTAAAGCTGTCATTTTTGCACTTTTATAATCAATCAAAACTTTAATCCATCTTTAATCGCAAGTTTATCCCAATTTTAACCCATGCTACAGTTAAAAATCTATTTATGATGTAGATAACCGAAAGTCATTATATATTGTGCAATATTTGCGTTTGTGTGTTGTACAGTTGTCTCTCAGTCAGTCAGTCAACAAGTGCTTTACCTAATTGACCTAATTGAAGAATAGAGGGATACCTGATAGACAGTTGTGTTTTTGTACTGTACATAAGGTAAGCGGAACAAACATTGATTGCGTATCATCAGCTATAATGCTAATGCATTTATGTTATTAACTTGCAAACCACTGCAAAATGTGAGAATAGGCGAATACATAGATAACACAGTGTGTGTGATTAGGTACATATCTGAACATAATGCTACGGGGATGATGATAATATGATAACGTCTATCAGAGTCCATCTAACTAATAGTAATATTATATTTTACTTTTACATGCGATTGTTGGAGAATGGAATGCCATGATGCGATGCATCGTTGTTCTCTGTTCACTCAAACAACCACAACATTTAGTCAAGTTGTATTATCTTTTTCATTTAGCCAAATAATACATACATAGGCACTCTAGGCATCGCGGTCGATTTAGCAGTTAGCCGGCCCATTGGCCTAAAACATTATTCGAAAATGCACTAATAACAATGATGCCACAAAATTACTATTCATGAACATGATGATCAACACGTCTATGCCTCCAACTTGATTCAATATTGCGAGTGAGTAATTTGTTTATTTTACTATTAAACAAATTGTCGACAGTTGCAACATCAACTTGCAAAACCGTTATTATTAAGGTGATCGTTGCAGGAAAGTGTTATCGAGAAACTCTGTTTGTCTGTCAATCCGCATATTCGTTTTTAAACTTTGTTTCCTTCCATTAGACTGACCATGAGTAGTATAGATATTTAAAAACAGACATTTTTCATCAGTTGATTTCCAAATCCCACGTATGTATTTATCATACTTACATATATATCACCTCCGTTGGAATGATTTACTGAAATTATTGCCCATTTTCTACCATGCTGCCTTCCAACAAAAACGATTGCATACTTGAATATTTAAGTTGGGCATAAGTCCTTAGAAGCACAAAAGCAATTACATTTACTGTACATAAATTATGTCGGCAACAATATGAGTTGTGAACAACAGCAACGAACAAGGCGTTAACTAATAATAGTGTACATTTGTAGTTTTATGCCCATGATTGTACTTACCATCATCACGTGGAAAATTGCATAGGTATCCCATTGATGTAACAGTTAGGTAAATATATTTGGAGAGGTACGATTCAATATCTTGGATTAGATCATTAAGCTATCTGTCAATTCAAGATTGGAATTGAACTGTGCAGTAGTTGGGGAAGAAGCAAGTGCAAATTAGAAAAATTGTCAGCATACCTATCAGTTTAAAGATAAATTCTGGTGTTTTTTGGACGGATGAAATGTCAAAGTATGTATGCACGTACTTGTGTACATTACCACATCAGGCTTTTCTACGTTTTACATTTGAAGATGCACTCAATTCCGTTAACTGTTTACTGCATTATGGCTGTGAAATGCCAGAAATCCTAATCGTTTTCCTTATAAGTTGTGATGTGTGATGTGTTTGTTCGTTCTATTATTGAAGATTATGCCACACACCTTTCTCAGCAAAAATGTCGAAATTGTCATCTTCCCCATCGGTGTACGTCTATTGTGAGTACATTATCAAGTGTTGTTTTTGGTGAGTTATCCAACAAACAAACATGAAGCACTACAAAAGTAGTATAATGTTATACTCATTCAATTCATGTATTTTACCGTTATACCGTCATTTTTTGCTGCTTTGAAGAAGAGTAGATAATGACAGTATGCACAATGCACTTGTTGTAAAATTGCAAGTTGTGTATTTTTGAAGAATGATCTGCTAACGTAGTACTGGGACCGAAATTATGATTACTACGATGCACTCAATACAACAACGCGGTTTACCTCTATATACCAGTACTACAAATATTGTGTAGGTGAGAAGTGATGTCCAACGAAGTTTTGCCACCTGCTAATGGTTTTTGTAGCCATTAAAATTTTTACAATCACATTTTCAGTCCATAATAATATTATTGAAGAACAGGGCTTCAATGCAAGTGTTGCTTGTTACTAGTTTCAGCAAAATGCGGAGGTGTTTTTGTCATGTTCTGTTGTACTTGAAGTGGCATTTTCTAAATTGGATCGTACGTCAAACACCAAAAAATGTTTTTATCTTTTGTTGATTGTTTGGCACTTTGTATGTATGAAAAGCTAAACAAGCTTCGTTGTCACAAATAATCATGAAAAATATGTATGTTATTCATTCAGTTGAAATTAAATGTGCAGGATTATAAGTCATGGGTTTCTCATTGAATTGTTCAAATTGTTAGGAATATCAGTGGACCAATGAATAATCATGAAATTCAAACCATGAAAATTTTGATTTTTCTTGCAAACCGTAAAAACTGATATTGGAAGATGTTGTTTTCAATCAATGAAACGCATTCAATTTGCTTGACTTGAATAATCATAAAATCCTTACAACTCCTTCATACTTGGAGCGTAATAAAGTGACAAGGCTGAAAATGCTATTCAAGAAAGAACCTTACCTTCAAGTAATCATGACTGACACTTATTTAATTTTCCGAGCTTTCGTATTTGAATACTACAACGACAATGGGACTGCTACGGTGGGCGTGAGATAATATGTTAATATGTAGTTCTACTGTAAAAGGCTACATCCTGCTTACTGCCTATAAAATGTGTAAGGTGGCTCAGAATAACGGTTGACGGTGGAAATGAGTAAAAGAGTTGTAGCAAAATTGAATGAAATTACTACCTACCATTTAAACACTAATTATTATCGATGACAGTTAAGATTAGAAAATGACAAAAGTACATAAACACTTGATTTATATGCCTACCCAAACAATACCTACTTACATACGCATATACCTATCTAGTTATACAATGTGTCATTACGAAGAAGGTTTGTCACAGGAAGATTCACAATGATTGGATCGTGAATATTACTGAAACGTACGTGCATAATGCTTGCAATTTTACACTGCAACAACAATGACAACAAACATGGAAAAAGTGAGAACAATAATTATGTTTGTTTCAAATACAGCGATCATTTCATTATTATTATTCTCATTTGTGTTTAATGTGAAAGGTAGTTACATTGACGGTTAAATGTTGTGTCGCCTCTTTTCATTCACAGACGTACATTATGTCTAGTTGCATTACTAAAAGCCATTTTTTTGTATGACTTTACTGTGGTTTCCCTGCACAGCTATATAACTAGTTAATCTTATAATTAATGACCATCTGGCTTTCCGGCAGTGAAAGTTTTCTAGTTCATTTTCATTGTTGTCAAACTTTCCTGCATAAAAGACACAAATGACTCAACACTAAAGTCATTTGTGTTTAAAAAGTTACAGCTTGGCTCAATACTCGTTATCATGTTATTAACGCAAGTAAACAGTTTCTTCCACATTAGAAATGAAAACAACAAAGATGAGCTAGACAGTGATTAGTTATCTAACTCTAAATGGGGATTTTCACTTTAAATTACTTCATTTCTGCACAGTAATTTTGTAAAGAATTGATTGGACCAATTTACATAGGTAAATAGAATGAATATATTTCTGTTTCAAATTACACAAATGCTCATTATTATGCTCACTGCATATTTATGAATGGCAGTGTACATTGTAGTAATGTTTGTTGAGGAACATAAAAAACACGAAAATCTTTCTTGTTTCTGGTGCTACAAGAACATTAACAAGCGATTCATTCACAACTTTTCGGTACATATATGAGTAGAGATTCTGTTTGTATGACAAAAATGTGGAATTTTGATGTTTAATGGCAAAGGTGTGAGCTTACAGAGAATTTATCAAGATGCTCATTACAATTAATGTAGCACAGTTACTTAAAGTCACATTATGTGACGAGGAGCAGTATCTGTAAAATGAAATTGGGATGATGATTATATAGAGGGATGAGATAAGCTAAAGTTTTCTAGACGTGCATGGCGCAAAGTTATCCTCAGCATCAGAAACATGGGCCTGAAGCACAATATTTTTAACATATTATAGCAGTATCCCATCCCAGGTAAATTATCATAGTACATGTGCATGTTTGTGCTGCTGTTCTGTGTAAAAACAAAAATGCAAAATTAATGCCTCGAGCAAGCATTGTTGCAGGAATGAATTATTATCTTGATGTTGATGGTAAATGCGTGCAGTGCAGGTATATGACTCTCCTCAACAGTCTCAAAGTCTCAACTTGCTGTTTACTGCTTCTACGCATATACACAAGACGGTAAACTGTTTTATGGCACGTTCTTTGTGAAAAACTGAATAGAAGAATGTATAAGAACCGTTAACACAAGTCACTTGGTCGATTTGATGGCACATTTTGTGAGCTGAGAAGGATGGATGAGAGATGGATCATCATCAGCAACAACAAAATCATCTTCATTGGAAGCGTGCAACACGGATACATATGCTGTTTTCTTCTCTGGTGATTGTAGATCATAGAAGATCTCAAGGCAAATAAACATTTTTGTACCTTAGGGAGTTACGTAGTCGAAGTCGCAGATCGTGGCTATGCATTCATCTGACAGATTAAAAATGGCTTCGCTCTTTAAAATAAGTTCACCTGTTCGTCATATGCGCTGCTGGGATTATTGTATTTTAAACAAAATGTGAGCACGGTACGAGTACATTTTATTTCGAATAGAGCGTATGCATACGACAGACATAGGTAAATTGTATAGATTGCATGGTTTGTGCTCTCGTAAATAACAATAATTTTCAGAAGCAGGCTGAATTCGTAGGATCTTCTGGCAATCCGCAATACAAACAAACTGTGATTCGAGACAGGTGAAGGTGAAAAGTATGTTAGCTAATTCATAATTCACTCAGTAAATGCATCACAACGCCGTATTTGGGAGAAGAGAACAGCAGATTTTTTTATATTACTGATGGATGTGCAGATGCACAAGCACGCGCATTTTTTGTGTAATCTGTATATTTATTCTATTCACACTTTTACACACATGGACGCTTGACGAAGTTGTAAAAAAAGTGTGATGTGCAAACAGTAAATGGCATGCTCTTCAGTTTCTGTAGCGCAACTCTAAAGTCTCAAGTAACATGCTAAATATAGGTATATAAAATCCTATTAAGCCTCATGTCCTTTTTTACAAGGCTTTAAATTTTAAAGAGTCATGATAAAACGGTGCTCATACATGGTAAAAACCAGTATGAACATGCAGTCTCAATGAAATTATCGTATGATTAATATGACAATAAAACTACTAAATAATAATGTTAAGGTTTAATATTCCTGCTGAAGATTTTTTAAGACCGATGCTTTACTTTTTGCTATTTTGAATGTTGAAGCAAGGATATTTGTAGGTACATTTAGTAGAGAAGTACAATGATTGGTAATTTAACGCCAAGATTTTCAACAAGACGCCAGATGTACCGGTTGAATATTTATTGGTAATGATTGACAGAAGGACCCACCGCATTTTCTTATACTATAGGAGAATACATACTGATAACACGCGAAAATCTATAAATTTGTATGTGCCAAGATGACAAGAAATTGTCTAACAGCTCTAGTAACTTTAATGGATTTACAGTGTAGGTAAATTTTTATCTGACAGATGCCAATGTCAATGTTTGCTCATTTGCGATAATAAAATGTGAAAACTTTTCGTTGATAATTTTGATTGCTGTAAAGGGTTAGGTTAGGGTCATCTTAAAAAGGAGCCTTTTGTTGGCTCAGATAGAGATAAATTGGCAGCTTCAGGTAAAAAAATAAAATGAATGTTAATGTGAGTATGTAACCAATGTTTAATATAAGTAAAACATGCGATAAAACAACTACGTACGTGGTTTTATATTTTACTTAACTGTGTTGCATTTGATACAAATGCTACACTTTTACTTTTGCAATTGTTGCAACTTCAGTAGCCAACTTGTTGAGTCTAGTCGAGACAATGAATGAACACTTTTATTTATAAAAACCACTTTCAGTTTTAGTGTTGGCTGCCGTGCTCAAACGTAGAACGTGCAGGTATATGTATGCAATATAATATGCAGTAAAATTGTAAGAAGTCAATTTAACCTATCTGCTGACAAATCTACAAACTCCTTTTTTACATTTTTTTTCTAAAAACGAACTGTTTGCATTTACACGTTCATAATTAACATAATATCATAAAATAAAACAAGCTACTGTGTACTGGGTTTGTCTTATGTGTCGTGTGTAGGATTCTATGTGATAATGATGATATTTATGAAAATTGCCTTTCCGTCCGTTTTGTCATTGTAACTGGTATACTACATTCTTTATCGTAGTACGGGGAATTTTTAACTTTTAATAAAAATGTTTAATTCAAGCATAATCTGTCAATGCAGACAACAAAAGTACTTTGGCTTTGTTAGTGACATTACTACGGAAGGTTGCGTTACATAATGCAGTGGTAATCTGTAAAGCTATCTTAAATATCATGGGAAAGGGATTTGACTTTTTTATTTGAAATATCATGTTCGACGAACCTTTCAGTTGTACTATCCAAAATGTCGTCGAAAAATGCATGCTTGGCTGCGCCCACATTGTCATGCTTTTGAAGGCATAATCATAATAATAATATTGTCAACATTCCGCTATGCTATATTGCTCTCCTGGCGGTAATAATGATAGAAGGTTACTTTCATACATTTGATGCGATTCAAACTATTTAGTGGACTTACGGGGGGCATACATAGTGACGTCGTATTGAATTCTTTAATTATACACGTGAGACTTGAAGCTAGAACCAAGTTGTATTATAAAAATAGGAAGTGGACATTGATGATAATTCTACGATATGATATGACCGTTACGATACGAGTGTTTTTATGTTAGCTTTGTTACCCCAACAAATCCATTCCATCGTTCAGAATGGAAAGATCTGAAAAATTGTCCGATCTGATAATTTTAAATGTATTATTTTGTACTGATTAGATTCGATTGTTAAGACTTATCGCGTTTACTGACGAGAATACTAAACTCGCGAAGTTTATTGGATACACATTGGATTCACTTCCGATAGCTACATATAAGAATGTGTGGAGAAGCTGAATCATTGTAGCGTGCTAATCAATACTGTTGGTCGATAATAGGTATTTATTGAGTTATAAAAAGTTCTACATTCATAATATGAATTAGTACTGTGTGCGATCTGAAAACCATTTTTATTGGTGTTTTTTAACGATTGAAAAGTTTTTGATATCTTTTACCAATCCGTGTACAAATTGTAGTGTAATTGTTCTTCTTAACTCTATACAGAGCCATTTAACATGTAATTTTTAAAGTTAGGCGTGCATATAGAGATCCTTCTTTTATTCGTGTTCTGAACTGCTTCCCTTATAGATAGGCAGAGGTAATCTTTCAATCTACACCATTATTATTGACAATGACGAGATCTGTCTTTCTTGTGCCTAAATACCTTCAGTTTTGCACAAAGTCGTTCGTTTATTCATATGTGGTCTATAGTATAATTATCAATTGTTAAAATTAGATTTAGTATATGAATATGATGTTGCATAAACTACCACAAATTGTGTATGCCACACAACGGTTTATCCCAGCTACCACACTCATCTATCTACTACATGCAGCTTCCAACTACAAGTTTTTTAATCGGTAGTTGACATGCGCTGCGTAAATATATGGATAGTCAAAAGTTAGCAAAATAATATACGTAAATAGAATTTATACATTCAAAAGGGCCATAATTTGCAGTTTGCAGAGATAAGTGCTGTCCATGTTTGTGGATATAAGCGTCATTTACTGCCACGAGTTGCGATATATTTTTTTTCAAAGTGCAACATTTAGCACTTTGCATTGCCACAAAGCTAAACGAAATTCTAGAATTATGCCATATATTTACATTCAACATTTTAAAGCAAAACTTTAAGATTTGCCTTTGTTGTTTTGTTTAGTATAGCATTTACCTTCAGTTTCAATTATAACCCTGTGCAAGGCATATTGTATGAAAAAAGGGCTTCAAGTTGGCTAAAAAGTTTGTTTGGTGAAAAATCTAAAAGTGAAAGGAAAAGTTTAAATACATATTCGGTTTGCATAATTAGAGGCAGCATCTTCTGCCAAGTAAAAAAATGCTTTCATAAGTTAGCAGTTAGCTATTCATCTGTCTGCGCATCGTCGCATTGTATTTGAATTTTTCTTTATTCGCGAACGCGTAATCCTTGTTCTTGTTGAGGGTTCCGAACATTGCATTGATAATATAACTTTTCATAATGTTTAAATAACAATTGCCATGCAAGAGGAGAAATCAGGTTGAGCTTTCCACATTTTACATTCGTTTGGCGGAGCGAAAGAATTATTAAATTTCTTGACGGAAAGTAAATCTATTACTTGAAATAGTATAGTGCATAAATTGCATATATTCCTATGATTAATTTAGGCTGATCATATTTTTAAAATCTGAAAATATCAAGTGCAAAGTAAGCAAGAAGCAAGTTATTAAAGTTCTTTAGCCTTTAGCTATTTTCCATTCCCACGGTTAGTTCAGTGTTGGTGCTGGGCGTAACCACAAGTAGACGATTATTCTCATGAATATATTTTGTATGTAGGGTATATTTTAATAACATATTTTACATTTAATAAGTGAGAGAACGTGCTCCCATGCAGTGCTAAATGCTGTATTTCATTATCATTTCTCGGTTATAGACAAGTGTCAATGTTAAGACATATCATCATATTAGTATCATATCAAAACGATAGTAGATAATATGAATCTTCTTGATTTTACGGATGAAGATTGTGCTTATGAAAGTGTTGACGATGCCAAGTACTAAATAAATTACTTCTCTTTTTCAAAATAAGACCCAGCTACAGGAAAATATAAACGACAATCTTATGGTTTTCTTTATTATTTTGAATTGCAGGTCTACGGATAGTCAGCCATCGGAAGGAGGAGATACAGGTAACCCACAAGGAACTCCCGGCAGTAGACGGGAGACATCAGGCCCAATAAATCAAGGTAAATCAACGTATAAATTAATCTCACAAGTGCCAATGTGCATCGTGTTGGTCTAATTTTAATTAATTTTTACTTCGCTTTATTTTAGGCCCACAAACTTTGGCTCAGCAGCAGTCATCAATAAACAATAATTTATTTATTGACGTGGATTTTGAAGGTGGCGACGACACAATGGGCGACCTTCAAAGTCCACAGTATGTGAAGAAGGTACTACTATACTACTACGATATATATACTATTACAAACTAGAGAAAACACATAATATGTACTTTGCAACTTCTTCCAACACAGATAACTCACATGTTTGATTCAAGATTTTCTGCAGAGGTACTTTTGATAATTTTATCAACTCGACATGAACATGAGCGTATCGATTATGTATTCTAATTTGGGAATTTTAAAAATCGTATTTCCAGCCTGGTGCTAATGGTCATGAAAGAAATGGAAGGAATCCCTCCTACCTAAATGTGTCAAGATCTGTCAGCGGTTATTCTTGCTTGACATATAACAACGGAAGTGTGACATCGGAGACAGTAACGAATAAAAGTATGTTGGGTAATGGAGCATCTCTTTTAACGTCAGGGACACGCGTGTCACCAGCTGCACCACGATTAAAAACAGATTTCTCTCTTCATTCCCCCTATTCTCGAAATAAAGTTCCCAACACGGACGATGACAGCAGTGATCACAGCAGCAACCAATCTGCTACATCTCCTCCCCCTTCCCTTCCCCCAATTAGTACAACCACAAGCCATGGGCGATATTCAGACGGCCCATTTTTCCAGAATGGATTGACTCGTGGGGATGAGTTGATGGACGAGACACCCTATATCCCATCACATGGAAAATCCTTTATAATGCAACGTATAGAAAGGCTGTATGGCTCTGATGCGGTGTCAAACAAGGGCGTTGTGGCTCGAAAGTCAGCTCACGTAACTACCATCAGTATAACAAGAGAATCGCCTACTCGGGGCAAGGAAAGAATCGTTCCTATCAAAGTCGAATCACGGGATGACCACCAAAACAACTTGTACAACAACGGTTGTGCAACGAACAAGAACGAAATTAGCTTGGACGAAGGGGAATTGGACGATGAAGGCAAAATAAATTGCGTCAACAGTGTAGTTAGTACTGGGGTGATTATACCTATAATGCGCAGCAACGAGGAAAGCAGTCGTCGTGTTGAGCCACGCTGTTCCCGAGTGTCCGTAGAGGATACGGACGATGATGAGGACGACGAGCAGAGTGGTGGCAAATCAAGGAGTCCAACCAAAGCCATGGGTCATTTAAATGGGAATGCAAATCGTTATAGAAATGATGAGAATAGAGCCACAAATGGAAATGAGGGCCCCAGCAATGGATCCACCGATGTAAATTTAACGTTGGGAGAAATCATCCATGCAAATGGTAGCAATCAACATGATGACGACGTCAACTGCACAGTAATGAAAAAAGTTTTGTCTCGCGAATCTTCTGCCGACTCTGACAACACCAATGAATGTAGTGAAAATTCTATAGAGCTAGGTAGCATTTCATCTGAAGTTGAGTCACAAAAATCTGTAGTAAACCGTCAAGATTCCAGAGAGGATCCTCTATATAGTACTCGCGGAGCAACAAGCCCAGTAAAACCGAAACCAAAGCCTAAACCGAAAGATATGGCGCTTTTAAGAACATTAAGTCGCTCACCGGCCCTGAAAACCGGTACTGAAAATATTGATAAGACTGCAATATCTTTAAGTATTGTTCAACCAGAGGCGGCTGCTGCTGCTGTTTCTGTTAGTAAAATAGATGATAATATTTCAATCTCTGCTGAAGATCAAATAGACGCAGACAATTTTTCGGCATTGTCAGATATTAAAAATACCATTTCTGCTGCAACAGCAACAAAATCTCTTTCTCAGGGAAAGGGTACACCACCACCACAAACCGACAAATCTGCAACAAGTACCCTTGTGGACAAGGAAAATACGCCATCGCAGGCGTCAGAGAAAGTTCAGAGTAGTAGTGAAAACACAGTATCCACATCCCCTGTGAAGGATGGACATTATTTTATTAATGAAATGAAGAAAGTGACGAATGATTTCCAAAAGTTATCTGAACACGCTGCCAAAGAATTAGATACATTAGAAGAATCAGAGGATAGGGCTGGCTCAATTCATGCAGCCATAGGCAAAGGAAATTTGTTGGTGAAAAAGAAATTCAAACAATTTGAAGGACTCTGTCACGAAAACTTGGTGAGTACAAATTGTGGAAATTGTAATGAAGTTTAAATATGTGGGTATGTATTATGCGAAGGTGTATCACGAATTATTTCATTCGCTTTAATTTCAGAAAGGGGCTTCGGCAGACGGGCCTGAAACAACGAACGAGGACTTGGCAGGGTTTTGGGATATGGTCATGATTCAAGTTGACCAAGTTTATTCCCTTTTCGCTGACTTGGAAAAGAAGGATCAGGTATGGAGTATAATTTCGAGTATAATTTTTACTACAAGTTAGCATAATGTTGTAAAACAGTACATAAAATAAATAATTAATGACATTTTTACAGGCACCGGAAGCAGTACCTAGAACTCCTTTAAAATCAGCAAGTCCCAAACGAGTGCCAGCTAGCACATCCAAGTCTACGTCAAGGCCAAGTGTTGGGGCCACTCCTAAAGTGAATACCGCTGCAGCTAAAGCTAGGTAGCGTATTTATTGATAAAATTCATCTCATTCATCTCGTATCTTTTCATTGAATTTCCATAATACTGATATATGAATCAAATTTTTTAAACATCTTCAGGGATGAAGCAAGACGGAAACTGATAGCCGAGAAAAGGAAAGCTATGAAAAGTCAGATGCAAGAAGCTCAGGAAACAGTAACCGCTGGTGAACCAGAGGCAGAAGTCCAAATTTTTGCTCCAGATACTCCTCACACAGGATGATCATGCAATTACCCATACTTAAACAACTAACTTCTCTAACATGTCAAGCAAAATTACAAGTATAGACTTGAGAGGAAATAACACATTATACTCCTACGTGCCCACCAAACTACTGTTTTAATTTGAATTCGTTACGATTATAGTTCTTGTTCGTTGTCGAGTTAAGAAATCATTCCTTTTAGTCAATCGTCATCATGTTTCATCCTAGTTTTACTTTCGCTGTGAATCCTTGGAGAGGCATGTTATAATATACCGTTTCATATACTAATAGTCGCTACACAGGTCCCACAAAATCATCTACTTAACATAAATAGATATACTTAAAGGATACTAGTGGACCATAATATTAACACAAAAATGTATTAGATGGATTTCTAGGTACTAAACTTTTAGTCATTTTGATCAATAGCTCTACCGGGGTCTTCCAGAAAATGCGAAGGTTATCTGGAACAGGAACATTATGTTTAACGCTAACTCTAGAAGCAATCTCATAAAAAACAAACTACAATCTAACTATTGCTGATGAGTCGTGGGAAACAAAGTATTGTCATTTGTCATCTAAAGTAAAATAACAAAAAAACTTTCATGTACTTAATAATTTTATGTAGATTTTAAGTGTGTTTTAGTGGACGGTTTAAATTAGTATTAATGGCGAATATTTAAAGTCAAACACTTCTACGTCGCATGCGTCCCTCTGCAAGCTAAAAACAATTACAGTAATTATGCAGTATTTTAATTCATTGTAAATGGGGTTATGAGTGCAATGTGCAATATAGCCGTATGTAAGAAGTAGAAACATTGTATGTCGTAACTGTAGCTGACAAGTTACAATTTTAAAGAAGTGCTTATTCGCAAAAAAATCATTTTCTTTTGTATTTTTTGTAATCGAGGTGATGGCTTGGCCTACATATAAAAGCTCGTATTCAGCATTACCATAATACTAAGAAGTAAAGTTTACTTGGTAAACTATAATTTTACCTTTTAAGATATCAACTAATTAATAATAATGAATAAACAAAAATTGACCATGTATGTTTTATCGCATTTATTTATTTTGTTCATTGGTTTCAATTGAAATGACGTGTAATCATTTTTTTATAGTTTTATGAATATGGGAATGAATTATTGTGTGTAGTCCATTTTGATGGAAAATTTGAGATCCTAACATAGTGTAATGCTGTATGATAATGTACATATCGTGAGCTTCTCAACAAGTTTTTGTCGTTCTTGCCATAATATCATATTCAAAAATTACAGAATAAATAATAATAATAATAAAAACTTTTGCTTTTATCAAAATATTAAGCAGTAAATGAAACTGGCCTATTGGCGATTCTTTCTTTGTGGCGCATTTCAATAAATAAAGCTGTTTTTATTATATTCACCATTTTTACTAATCAATATACTCTACTCGGTTAAAACACGAGCACCAGTTATATCACCAATTATCAGAATAAATCTGGAAATCTGTGTGTCCCCTTTTATTATTATGCTTCTTTCTCTGCGCACGATATATTATGAAGGCTGAACATTTATGTATACCACGAATGATGCTTTAACGAAGAAACAATCGCTAAATGAAATTTTAATTTACAATTTGTAAGAATAACGATAATTTTATCATCGCTGCGTATTTATATAACCATTTTTGCATTTTTAATACAATAATGTATGTGCTGGAATTTTAATGGCGAATTTCCGATATTCAAGTCAGCTTAAACTTTTTATACAAGCCGCATTAAAATGTTTATGTCTAAATATATTTAGTTGAAACATTTAGATAATTGCGAGCATTAAAAACTAATTGTCAATTACAGATATCGTCTTTTGATACGGAACTACTAAGATTAAAAACTTCTCATATAATGCATTTCAGCCACATTTAGCAGAACGACTGCTTCTACGTTGTATGGGTAATTAATGTGAGTGATTAGGCAATTCGTCTGTACGTATCTACATCACTTTAAGTTCATGTTATTAGATGTACCATATCGTATTGTGAACTCCTATGATTTTTATTGAATATCATCATCAAATTGTTCATAAAGTAAAACATTAAGGACACTGTTAGTAGCAAAAGGATTTAATGGAAAGGAAAGGTACTAGAATAGTTATTAGCTCCCATGTGGAAATGTTAAAAATAAACAAGTGAAAAGTGCTAATTACTAGTGTTTTCTTACTGTAACAATCTAAAAAAAGGTGTCGTTCTTTTAATTCACTTTGACGAAGAACAATGAAAAGTGTAACATATACATGAACAAATTTATGCACTCCTTTCGGTTTTTAGATACCATAATTTAATCAAATTTTCAACTTTCGAGTCATGTCATTACAAAACGATACTGCAAAGTTGTTCATAAAATAATAAACGTAAAAATAAAATTTAATAAACTTTCATAAACATGTATTGTTGTTTGATTTTTATATTTTTGTCTAACATTTATTGGCATTTTAACTACATACATCTGATTCTTAATCCGAATCATTATCGTTACCTCCCCCACCTCCTCCTTGATCTCCGCCCTCCTCATCCTTCAGTTTTGACATTATCTCTTTTGCGGGATTAAATACTCCAAACGTTTGGGCTCCACATACAAAACATTTCTGCGACTTCTTGTAATGCTGCAGCGCACATTTTTCACAAAAGTAATGTTTGCACCTATGAAAAGAATGAAGTTTGAAATAAAATAAAATTGCGTACATATAAACAAGAAGGGCGACAATATAACAGTAATTATAAAAGTAGCAAAGAGTTAAGGATAAATACTTCGTTACAATAGGATCCTTGAATGATTCACGGCAAATGAAACATTTAAATGGTAATTCTTCATCCGAATCTGGAATTTCATATTTGTCAGCGTCATCATCATCTCTGCCATATCGACCTTCAGCCATCTCTCGTTCAATTTGCCATCCTAAAGAGAAAATTATCAAGAAACATATTTTTTGGTTATTATACCAGAACATAAACACCATTCTTCCATAAAAACTTTGGACTTGTAAAAATAAAGCTCACCAAATTTGTAATCACTCCGGTCGTGCAAAAATTTGCAACTATCTGTGGATAAAAAACAAAATAGGAAATATTAGCTTGTCATCAAGGCACCTTTTCGTTTAATGTGGTTGCACAATCAATATTCAATATAGTACTCATGTGACTTACCTCCAAACCCACAAAAGCCTGTCTCTTTGTAATCTTTGCAAATATCAGGTTGATAATCCCATCGAACCGTTACACGAATGTTATCAGGTGCCCTTATGGGTCCTTTGCGATTTCCTCCACTAGCAGCGTTCCCTTGAACTGTATCTTTCTTTTCAATGTACTGTGCGTAATTATTTAAGCCACGATATACTCCATCGTCCGCCTTCCCTTTCAGCTCCTTATTTATTTGCAGGGACTTTTCAAAGATTGCTTGCGCATCCCTGTCCTTCTCCGTTTCTGTCTCTATGATGGCAGTTGCTCCCATATCTCTTGGACCGGTTCTTTCACCAGTATTCGAAGATTCGTAGTAAACACCAATTCGGCTTTTCCCGTCACGTTCTTTCTTCCCCTCCCCTTCATCCTCTGAAGACGAAGACGCATCATTTGTCTTTAGCTGATTTTTAATGGTTCTTCTGCCACCACCGGTCTAAAATATAAACAATCATAAATAATTATGATCATATTCAGGCATCATAGCTATTTCAATAATTTAAATGAATTTTACAAAATATTCAAAGTTTACCGATTGAACCATTGGATTCGACCTCCGTGGTCTTTTTTCAGCTCTAACAATTTTAGTTTCATCGTCACTGCTGCTGGAAGACGCTGTGTTGTGAGAAAATAAGAAACATATCATGTTACACATAAACACTGAATACGCCTTTAACTAAGGACAGTTTTCAACAAATTTAATACTACAATATGAGACTAATCATGATGTCAAATGTGTTTAACTTACAGGAATCACTTGCAGGCTTTTCTTCCCTTTTCCTTGCATTTTGCTGGCGTCTTCTTAGCGGTTTTCTAAACGAAAAGGTGCACGAAGGACCTGGCTTCTCCTCTTCCTTGTCATCTGCCATTTCGACAGTTACTGATAACTTCACTGGAAAACTTTTAAAATATCTTTTACGGACTCGAACGGTTTAACTTTTAAAGCGAGAGTTATTAAGCAACAAACTTGGTCTTTGCAAATGTCCAAACAATACTTTCACCAGAAACTTGAGTATCAGGAGTCAGGATTGATATTAAGTATCAGAAATTAAATAATTTTAAATATGTAAAAGTGTTTTAATTTTAATTTTGCGTTGTTTACAGTTGGAGTGGATTCACTCTTGTTTACGTTATCTCTCTACTCAGTTTGCACTCCCGGTGTCTTCTTTTGCCCTGTAACAGCTGCGACTGCTTCGATGATCACTTCCTGGCTGAAGGTCTTTGTTCGCAAACGTTGCTCTCAATGCAAGTAAACCAAATGATAGTAAACCAAGTAGTCCCTGTGAAAAGGGGGATGGGTAAATGGGGATGAACTTTAAGATTGGTAAATCTGGAAGTTACAATTTTGTGGGGACCAATGCAGGCATGAATATGAATATTTTTATTGTAGTTAATATAGAAAATATGTATCATCAAAACATATTAAGAGAGAATTATGGAGCACGGCGATTGCATAAGCCACAAGTAAAATGAAATACATATTTTGGGTTTTGTTGCCCGTTTAAAGCATTTAAATGGGAGGTGCAGTGTTCTTGTTAACACTTCATAACTCATTAACAACTTGATTTTCTCACACCTACGTAGGTATTTACATATGCAGCTTTGGTACCTAAACCCAAAGGGTTATCTAACTCTCTATCTGAGATACTCGGCACAAGGTTAAGAACGCACGCAGTCAAAGATAACATCCTTTTACATTTACATTATTTATGGCACCTCTTGGAGTTTTTATTTTTCTTGTCTATCCCTCCCTGTCTGTGGGAAATGCCATTAAAATGCTCAGTCGGCCAAGAAAAGCACAAAAATAAGTAAATATGCAATCGTTATTACTGAAAGTTCAAGGTCAAGTGTCAACAAACGGAAATTGTGCCATACCCTTCCTTAAATATGGTAGGAGCGAAATTATATTATAGGGTGGCTTATGTAAGCATTGACTTTAAGCACAAGAAGCTATAAATTTCAATTTAAAGGTTTCGACAACTCAAGAAATCATTACATTCTTAATGGGTAAAAATATTGGGATATCCTTTTTTCTAAAAAGTGAAAATTAGTCAGGGGAAAAAGTCAACGCAAAATGCACTTCAATCACAACTTTCTCATTGTGGAAAGACTTGCGGTAACACTTCAGTTTAGCATCAGTAGCATGTTTTTATAATTATTTTTATGCATGTCTTGATCACTTTTTACATCGTTAATGATAGTGAAGTGGATTTTCTTCAAGCGAAAAGAATGGATTACTGAGAATCAATGTTGAAATGATAGGATAGAAACATAATTTTCTTCTTAAGGTTTTGGGTTCTCATATTTACCTAGTTTGGTATACTTCTCACTTAGCCTTTTTCTAAAACAAAAGAACCAAAAGTGCATACACCTGTACGCTGGCCTACTAACTAAGGTAAAATTTGTCAATTTTGTAAAAATTATTATGATAAAACAGTTAGACACATACATGCTGAAACATTGTTGTAGTATCACTTGTTCATCTAATCCGTCTTTAGCCTACAATGAGCAATTCCCATTGTTTTCTAATTTTCTTTACAATGTTCAGTGAGTGTAGCATTAAAATATAACTGTTACAGGCAGGTGTGTGATCATGATCATGTTTTAGACTCGTCAAGTCTCACCAATTTAAAAAGCTGGCAATTTAAGAGTCATCCTGTATTCTAAAATATGAATGGGGTTGAGGATGAATAGATATGAATACACCCACAGACAGAACGCATACACGAGATAGGCTCCTTAACAAAAAAACCCAGGCCCTACTATGATTACACTAGGTTGTGATAAAAAAAAGTCAACAGTATCACATTGCTGTTACTACCAACTGCATAAAACATCCTCTCAAGTACAGTATCAAAAAAACATAACGCTAACTAAAGCGACTTTTTAATAAGAGATCCCTTAAAGCTAAATCTATGCCCACTCAATCCCCTCCCCCAAGTTTGAGATGCGCTGAACAGCAGAATCATCATCATCATCATTATCAGCAGTTGACTTGACGAGTAGGTATAAACTTGTGTACAAATGGGTACCTATATTACAGATGTTTGTTACTACCTTCTAAATTCTCTGTGTACATGCACACTAATCAATGTTTTCAACCTGTGTGACTGTCTAACAAACAACTTGAAGTAAAACCTGCAACGCATCATACCGATAAAACTACACGTTGCAGCAGCAGTTGTAAATTACTTGTGTCCAACCAAGTCCCTAATAATATTTTTTGAATGCGTTTTTTGTGTGTATTATTCATCCATGTATAGATACATTTTTATTATGAGCCACGGGCAAATATATTCATTTCATGTGCTACACACACAGCAGAAACCAGGACCAGAAAAAAGCGACTAAAAACCATACTATAAAGCTTCATTCATAATATATTTCCCTTTGACACTTGAACACAAAAAAATAACATTTCCATTCCTCGCGGTGTGTAGTCCGTGTATTATACATAGGTAGGTAAATAATAAGCATAATACTTGGTGCATTGCACTGTTGTAATGATGATGGGGACATGACGGTGAGGGTTACTGGTTACTTCATTACTTCACCACTACTACAAGAGGAGGATGCTAGAATTTTTTTTTTGTTGGATACATACTACCGACGAGAGAGAAGGTAATATTTCTTAGCACCATGTTGTTAGTTTTTTTGACCGTGGCTTCGCCGTCTTCGTTTACCAACAGCAAACGTTACCTCATTTTCAGACTCGGAATTTTCTCAAACCAAATAGGTATGAATGTACATGCTGTGTAAACCCTATATGTGAACATTTTTTCTGTAAATAATAAATACATTTAAAATATTGGAATCGGTATATCATTCATCCCTTTCGTTAGAAGAATACTTGAACCAAGTAATACGTATCCATCCACCAATTTCATTCAACGATTATTTGTTTCAAGAGGGGGACTGCTGCTGCCGTTCGTGCATGTTCTTTCTGTGTGAGTCCTGATTCATTTCCATAAACATTTTTCTCTCCTTTCTTTGCGTGTTCTTTACTTTAGGTAGGTTTGAATTGGTAGAATGAATTCATGTGTTGTTCCATATTATGCATGCATGCACTAAACACAAATGTTTTTTGGTATTCACAACAATAAAGCACAAAAAGGACATGAACAATATGAGCATACGCCATATAGACAGGCCAAAAAAACTGTTGTTCAATTTGTGCTGCTTGCTAGGTTCATACAAAGATTTCTTTGATGACTTATCCTCTTTCTAGTAGTGCATGTTTCTCCGTTTTGTGCAGGGGTTTTTTATTCCTGACTGAAGGGTGAATCAATGTCTGTGTGTAGTAAATCGATATTTAAGGGTTGTTCTGCTTCAAAATAAGGAATATAAAAAAGTTTCAAACACGCTATTTTACTCTCACTACTATTTTTTATATTCCATGTCGTCACATCCTCTTTGAAAATGGTAAGTCCTGGCTTTACTGCCTGCATCTCTATACATCGCATTGGCACTCGTTTTATCCACTTTACAAGTTGTACCAATACCAAATAAGCAGATATGGGAATTGGGGCTTAAAAACACAAAAGGCAAATAAGGGAAAACACATCATCCTCATCATCATATAATCATGGTTCCTTTTTCTTTCTAGCTGGCTAGAAGAGCGTTTTGTTCGCCACTGCATGCATAATACTACGCACATAGTGGAGTATCTAGCTCAAAAAACCAAGTCGACCATTTCAACCCCTTCTTACCTTTACTGCTGTTGTAGTGCTAACTATAACGCAGATGTACACCCCAGTTTGATGGGCTGTTTGTTGCTATCATTTTATCCCATCGCATCATCATCACCACCACCATCATTATTGTTACTATCATGGCTTTAAAAAAAGAGGAACCATAACATCCTGTGTGTCTGCGCTGTTACTTACTTACTCCTGTTGTTGGTGCGTGTGTACAGTTTTGTTGTTTTTAATGATTTTTTACTCAGTTCCCTTTCGAACGAACGCAAGTGAAGGACTCGTACTCTGTGCTGTTGCTGGTGGAGGCAATATTATACGTAAATGTCTGTGAGCAGTTGATTGGAGGTGGTGGTGCTTAAATTAGATGTGTTGTGCTTTGTGCTCCTCCAAATGTCGTGAATGATATAGCAGCCCTCTAGGCGTATGATTACCTATCTGAGGCTATTTTTTAAAGTGCTCTGCTGCACCCTAATTCTCATAATCTTAAAATCATGGCGTTGTATTAAGTGTCACTAGTAAAAATTCATGTTACGTGTGCCCTTTCATGTGATTTTAAAGTAGCCTTACCTAAATCGGCAAAAATAGATTTTTTTGCTGCTTATAATATGCTGTGGTGGTGATGGAGTAAAGGGATGGAAGGACGCGAAACATGCAATCTGCAAACATCACGAAGAGACGCCAGCGAAGCAGATAAAAAAGAGTGATGGGGCAGCTGGTGCTATTTTTCATCTCTCGCCGTAAGTCGTCAGTCATCGTCAGGGATAAAATAATATTTTAACAACAATAAAACCCAATAATAGACGACAGGACAAGGGAAGCCGTTCACTCTCCTGTTTCTTTCTATATTTTTTTACCTAACTGTCGCTGTATTGTAAAAATTGGTACACAGGTACGATTACTTATGTTACAATGCAATAATATTAATCACACAACGATATAGAGATAATACTCTGACTTCTCCGTATACAAGATACAACAATAAAATACAATATTACGTTCTTTATCATCGTCACTACTCCGTGTATATCGTCGTAAATGAAATCAACCTTATTCTCTCAGTTTGCTCATCTCATTTCAGTGTGGTTGCTAGTTTCTGTATTACTTGCTTTATCACGTTCTGCATGCTGCTGTTGTGTGAATCAAGGAGTCAAGTAAAAAAACACTGACTGAAGAAAAATAGAGAAGCTACATACATATTATTATTACGCACAAGAGGAGCCACCATGTGCGGTGGCACTAGTAGTAAAACAGGAATCTAGTCTTTTTTCCATCATCCTCCTTTTAGTCGTCTTCAGTCTTTCGTTTGGAGTTGCGTTGGATTGTTGAAGGTTTGTAGTTTTGACTTCTTCACATATTATTATTATTATTATTGTCATCATCATCAGTTTTTTTGTTACTTCTTTCTTCACTTTGTGCAAAACGCTGCATTGCCTCATATTATATATATTTTTCATCATTTTGCACATTCATGCATCAAGCGTACCTACAACATACACATTACGTACATGACATTGCCTAAAAAATAATTTTGTCTGTGAATCGTGATCTCCTCCTAACCAAAAAGTATCCTTTTGGCTTCTAGATTGTTGAGTTGAAACATTTTTTTGTGTCCTGACTCACTGACTGTTCATGATTGTTGCTGCAGCATTGCAAAAGTCTAAGGAGAAAAAAAATTGAAAATAGATAAAATATAGTATATACATACTTTGTACTTGTTTTTGGCTTTTCTTCAATTATGTCAGTGAGTGAATGTACATTCTTTTAAGATTTTAAGGTTATTTTGCTGATATTATTGGTGAAGAAAAAAATGCAGAGGCTGTAATGTGCTGTGTTTGAAGCTTTAAGGATATACATAGGTAATAGGTAACCACTGCACACGGTAAAATGATGCAGGCAATAATAAGATGACGATATTATAATGATGAAGATTTTGAAGTGGATTAGATTAGATTGCTCTTTGTTCTGTGAGGGTAGTAATTGAGAATGCATAGAGTACAGTTTTGTTCGTCGTTGCTGTTGTTGAGTTGACTGTGACTGTGAGTCTGTGAGTGAGTTGCAATTTGTAATTGTGGTATTTTGGTTAAAAAAGGATTTGGATTGAGAACAAAAATGATAATGATTGGACGTGTACAAGCTAAAGGGATGATGCACAAAAATACGAAACAGGATACATGGTCTCTTTCATTTTATGAAAATATATGAAAAGAAAACCATACGCATCCCTCTTGTCTTGTTACATTTCGAATTGGGAGTGTTTGATGATTTGGACCTTTGCTTGCAGTAAGTGCTAATTTTCCTACAATGATAAGAATAGATACTTGTGCCATACCATAAATATTTGGGTAAAAATAGAGTAGTTACCTGTGTATAAGAATTCTGCATATTTATAAGTCTTATACATCATATAGGTACGTACATTCTGAAAAGACACTTTGTCTGCGATTTAAAGATTGACGATGTCGTCGTCCCCATTGCATTATTGTGCGAAAATCGTGCTGTTTTTCACTCCTTTGTTCACCAACTCCCAGTTGTAATGTGCCCAAAATGGCGAAAAGGATCATAATGTACACCAGACACTTCTGATGATCTTTTTTAATGATCGTTTCGTATTTGTAGTAGGCAGGTGGAGTGAAGGAGGAGGATGGATGGATGTTATTTCATCTTTGATCATGATCGTGAGGAGGATGAGGTAGGGCATCGGACACCATTGAAACTTTATTTTTAAAGAAATGTGTATTGAAAATGGATTTGGAGGTTGAGTTAATGTATATGGGCGAAAATATGATTTTACTGTCCAAAGTCAAAATCTTATATTCCTGAATAATTTATACCTGTCTCTTTGAAGTGTACGTAGGAGTAGGCAGTTTGATAACAAGAGAATGGCGATATAATAATGACGCGAGCACATGAATGATAATATATACATATTATTAGGTACATATATGATGGACATTGTATGTATCAAACTTTTGCAAAAAAAACGCATTGCTCATTTTTATTCCTAAAAACATTATCTTCTTGTTTTATGGTTACTATTTGCATGATTTTTTTAGTTTGGCATATACACTGAAGAGTTGGCTGATGAAGTTTTAATGATATTCTAAAAAAAAGTTATTCCCATGCTTGTCCTTCAACTGCACGACTCCTGTTGTTCTTGGTCAAGTTGCAGATTTTTTTTACTAGTCGTGTTCTTTCCCTGCCTCTCTCTTTCTCACAGTTTTTCCATTTTCTCCAATAAAAGCGAAGCAGTCACAACAGTGTTGAGCGCAGCAGGATGATGAGCAGAGTGAGAAGCTTCTTTTTAAAATATTTTTATTACTGATCCATGCGTATGAATGCTGGCGAACGCTTGACTAGTTTTTAAAAAACTGCTTTCCTTCATTTACAAGGCATCGACGATGCGACAGGCAACACAACTCATCATCATCAGCGCCACAGCAAAAACAGCTTGATATTTTCTGTTGGAATCCTACCAGTCCTTAACAATGACCAAGAGTGTGCATTACATACGCCGTGACTAATGTAAAATAAGACTATTTTGTTCCTCTTCTTGATGATCATTGGCTCAACAGAGTGGAATCTCTGAATATCTGCATAGTTTCATTTTCGAGTTTATTGCCATAAAAAACTTGGGTTTTTAAGACTTCTCTTCTTGCCTGTGTGTGAGAAGAACAACTCACAACAACGTATATGCGTACATTTTCCACTTGTAATAACTTGCGATGGTAGTGAATCTTCTTTCAAAGGTTTTTTTTTCTTCTTTCAGAGAAGTGAATTTGGGAAGGAGGAAGAATATATTAAATATTACATTATCATGGGATTATTCAATTTTGCATTCGTAATGCAGGAAGATATAAAGTATTCACAAGACGAAAAAGACCTCTTCATCTTTGTTGACTAGTGATATTTGCTTAGACGTCTCTTTCAAAGCATTCTTGCTAGCTTATATAGGCGTCACATCATCCTCCTCTCCCCATCCTTTTTACTCCAAGCTTTTGTGCTAAATGGCTAAATATGTGAATGTACTTAACTTTTCTCATCGTCATCATCATCAGTTTTCTACAAGGATTTATCTTATGAGAGAAGAAAGTAAACGAACCATTTTTTGTGCGTTTTGCTGGTTTAAGTTATAAAACCAAGAAAATGTCTTTGATACGTACATGTTGAATGCGTACATCCACACCACCACCAACAACACCATCATCATCGTCATCATCATCATAACTTTGTATATCGCCAGCGTTCACACTTGTCGTTCGTAAGGCTTGTTGGTTGGCATTTGATACTGCCACACATGAATTTTTTGTGGATCATTTTTGCCAAATAAATTGTATTCGACAATTCAGCATTCCTTTTGACAAAAAAAATCAACCATTCCCCGCTGGCTTTTTTGTAAAATGCTTCCTTCTTGCTCTCTTCCTTCACTCGTGTGCCTATATACCTGATTACTTCCCAGAAGAAGTTCCATCTGAAGCGAATGTTATTATCAGCAGCTTGTATCATCGTATATATAGGAGAGTGGTGGTGTCTGCATTATGCTTATTATGTAGAATTTTTAAAAGTTTCTTAAGTGTCATTTTCACATGCACGCGTGTACAACAAGTAAAGTGCTGTTGCTTGTTGTTGCATGTTGCTCTAATCATGATGATGATGATTATGAGATGAGTAAACCAAAAACAAGGTTGGCATTCCGCAACAATGAAGAGATAAAGAGGAAGAAAATGAAAAGAAAGAAACAACCTGTGTGTTCGTACTCATAAGAAAAAATGGTGTATTATTTATCTTGTTATAGATAGACCAATTTTTCTTGTTGAAAAATAAGAATCGCAGAGATTAAAAGGCAAATTTTGCATTCCATGCCATGCTGCAAAATATATTCTTTATAATATTTTGCCTTTGTGAATTGAATCATTCGCAAAAATAATGTTAAATTAGGTACATTATCACCATAATTGTTTCTATCTTGAAAATATATTTTTATTATTTGAAAATCAGAACCGGCAAAACCTCATTCACTTTTTTGTTATTATTTTTATATAATTTTACCACATCACGTTACTGCCCTGTTATTATCTACCTCCTCAAAACGCATCAAAGCTAGAAACCTTACCTTTTCTAGTGAAACAGTAGTGGCGTTTTCCGTGTTCACTCCCTCCCAGCAACACAAGGAATAGTTTAAGATATATAATATTATACAGGTAGGTGGGCAAGTTTGAAGTTTATTTATGTGAGCTGCTTTTTTACAAAATAGCTAAGCACTTTGTTGTAGAGAGAATGCTTAGCTATTTGCAGATCGAATCTGATACCAGTTCCATAGCACACTATCATTATTATCATTATATCGCTAAATTAATACTACCACTTTATATGACAGCCAATGTAGTTACGATTCGGTTCAATTTTTATGACCATGAAAAGAAACATTTTGCGTATATTGTACTGTCCAATTACATCACTTGCATTTTACTTAAACACCCTCCGTATCGATAAAAACATCTTTTGTTCTCTCGTGATGTTTATACCTGTTTTTAAAGAGTTTTTGACCTCTTCGCAATTTTTTATTCGGTAATTTTTGTGCATTCGTAATTGATGTTATGTAGCATTACATTTTTATATGCAGTCGCAAAGGACACTTAGGCATGGCATTTTTAATGCATCAATAATAAACAACATTTGGCTCGCCGTATTTTCTTTATACTGGCTGGCTTGGCTGATTTCTTGTTTTAGCTGCATTTTCTTTCTCCTTCGTGATTATCTCTAACAACCACACAGTCACTTGTACTCCTGCTGCTGTTGAAAATGAGAGCCGAAGAAGCAAAAGTGGCAAAGCCAGATGGATGAGTCCATCTGCGTATACCTTCCTAATTAATCTGGTCAAGGTTCGCTAATGCTGTTACTTCATATTCAAGTTCATATAAATTAAAATGACTCTCCCTGAAGAATAGATAAAAATTGCGTCATTCCGTTTCACAAGCAAATGAATTGAACCAGCCATCCTAATCTTAATCCACCTAAGAAAACAGGAAGGAGTTGGCTTTGTTACTGACTGCGCATTTCATTTTTTTTATTTTCCATGATTCTAAACAAACTCTCAAGCTGAGAGTCTCAACAATGTAGAAAAGCAAATTATGCATCCCGAAAATCACATTCAGTCCTGCTACATTTCATTCAAACGATTTAGTTTGCTCATCCATTAGAACGTAAAGTTAAGAAATAGACAAAATGTTTCTTTTCTTACAGAGAAAAGTGCATTGCCTACCTAAATGCACATGCCTATTGCCTATCTATACAACAAACCTACATGTATATTGTATTTACGAGATCTTTTCTTATGATGCACATTATGGAATCACGGAATAGGAAGTAAAAACGCTCGAGTTCGAGAGCAATAAAACCTTGAAACTTACGGCTCTGGGTGTAGCATTAGGTTTCGGGCGACTGCACAAATTCACAAGCAATTTCAAATTATGGGAGTACATATTTCTTACAATAAACATTCGGGTTGTTCACATTTACCATTCACACGTGTGTTAAACAAGATAATAAAACTTTTCCTTTTAAGAGCAGACAGCTGCAAAGCAAGCGAACGAGATATTTCTCTTATCAATAAAAAACTGAAAAATGCACGGGAATTTGCTTGCATGGGAATCGCGCAAAAAAGTTTTGGTCCATCGGAACAACCAAAGCATAAAATCGACATCTAATTTTCTAGCTTTTCACTCCCAATTTATTATGAATTCCTTACGTCCTCTGTATATAAAGCTCATAGAATCAATGAGTTATCCTTTATCCATATAACAAACCAACCAAATTTTGGACTAGAATCCATCCTTATTCGGGCTTTTGATGTTACATCTTAATGGTCCTCATTTACATCCACATGTCATATATCATATTTAATATTTAGATAGGTATCACATCAAAATGAAAGACTTGAATGAAGGCAAGCAAAAGGTGTTCCCGGTGTAACAATGAGATAACTCGAACATGAACTTAAAATGTTTAAATGTCTGTTTTTATGTAGGTTGGCTTTTACTCGGCATAATGTGATATGAATTGTACTATGCCTGCCGCCGCATTCAATTCGTCTATAAAAATGAAGTGATGCTCATGATGTGTATGAAATAAACACGGAAATAAGGAAGCATTTTCACAGTTCATGTTCACTTTTTTGTTTGCTTTTTACATTCGCAACGATGTAGTGTTTGCAGCAGGTAGTAACGCAGAATTGTTTGTTCTCATGTCTCTGTCAACGTTTGTAGAGGTTATAATACTACATACATATACACGGTAGTTATAAGCTTACGTCGCGTCGTATGTATCAAGGAATAAATTGACGACAGCGAGAAAGAAACCAAGTTTTATAAGTTATTTACCCGAGGCTAGGAAAAGCTCGTAGTTATACTGTAAGAAGCGTCGTCGTCCAAAATGATTACGATTGAACATGCAAAGCACTAATATTATTGAGAAGAGATACGATTCATACAACAATCTTATGCTAGTATAGATTTATCTATACATCGTATAGTTGTAGTATATTCTAAAGTGGTTTAGGCAATCATTACTTTTTTATCATATCAAATAATATCCAAGTCGAAACTCAACAATAAAAGTTGCTTTGCCTCTTCTCCCTTCTCTCTGTATTCAAATATATGTAGTTAGTAGTGGTAGTAGCTTCTGTCGACGAGAGAATCCTAGAATCCACAATTCATTCATCATGGAAAGCAAATATTTTATCAGCTTGTTTTATCAGCATCTCCTTGCAGAATAAACCACCCATTTTTACACTTCTATTATATCCTATACCTTGCAGCTATATACATATAGGCATATATATTGATTTTGTAAAAAAAATAGAGGGTTGACAGGCTCATGAATACCAAACTAAAATCATCATCATCAATATGACTTCACTATCATCAATCCAATCATTTGTAACGGGATATGATTATAATTTCTTCGAGTTATTAACCTGTGTGCAAAAAAGCATCGCTCTTTTTTGTGCGTACATTCTCGGATATAAAGAGAAATGATGCGTTGCAGGCCTTTATGATAACTTTGCGATTTAAAAAAATACATTTTCTCTACTACATACTGTCCTCAATCCTGAACTACAGAACCTAGAACAGTGTCCTCCCTCCCCAACAGTTTAGTTTGTAGAAGGATCATAATGCTCATTCATCATCATCATTATCACACATTAAAAATTAGGACGTGACAAATGAAAAATAATTATTGTAACGATCTGATTAAGATAAGGACAAATTGACACAGTCCCTTTGTTACTACTACATCGAGTCAGGGAAGACTGAGAACATCATCGGCATTTTCTTTTTTAAAAGATAACAATACCAACAACTTTTCACACCCATCACCTGCACTTTGCGCATGTCTAGCATGAAACGCGAGTTAAATCGTTTTTCCTTTGAAATATTACCACCACCACCATCACTGATCAACAAGCTGCGTTATAAAATCCAATAATAATAAAAATGACAAAATCCTGTTAGTATTGTTGTAAAAAATTAAAGCATTTGACGTTATGCAATTCCCCTCGTTTTCTTTGTTCGATTTTCTTCGGGCAAAGCAACAGATAATAGAATGGTTTGTACAGGGTCCTGTGAGAGATAAATAGGTAGGTATATATATTTATGTAAGTTTCGATTACGACTAGTATAATAAGTTTTTCTGTTATTGCTGTTTTAACGACCTATGAAAGCAAATTGTCAGCACAATTTTATGAGCATTTATTACACTTGATTTGTAAAAAGCGCAGGTGGTAAAAGTTAGCATCTCTATATCGTTCACATTATACAATTCAGCACTTGTGCTGGTGGTGTGATTTGCAATATTCACTTCCATTTTTAAGAACGTTTGTAGCGCAAATGGCAAGTCATTATTATTACACTTATTAGTTGTAACGACAAGTTGTTAGAAGCAGTTAAGCGTTTTATTGCTGTTTAGAAGTTGAAGCAGGGCAGAATTTTGGTCTTCCTTTTTGTATTCATAAAAAAGTGAAATCTTATTCTTGGTTTTCACAAAGCAGTAGTTCTAGTGGAGTCACAACCACAGTTAAAGTTGTGAAGCAAAGGGGACCGTGTGATGATGATGCTCTTATTCTTTCTGTATGAGCTCTTCATACTGTGTGAGTCTTCAGATGTAAGTGACTATTTCGATTTCACAATCTTCTTTTTGTGCGAAACTACATGTCGTAAAATTAATTTATAACATTTATCGATGCGTACAACAACTGAATCGAGAGTCTTTTATAGCTCACGCGTTAATTGGTGCTAGCTGGTGTAACGCACTCGATCTGCTGGTGGAGAGATGTAACGTAATTTATTTTGACAATAACGGGTCTAACGGACTCATATGGTATTAAACTTTAAGCAATTACCTAGGATCGTTTTTTATTTTTGCCCAAGCATCACGGTTACACCATTGTACCACGCTCCCCCCTTTCAGCTACTTTGCACGGTCCCGTCGACAGTTTTATTTTCACTACCAAAATTAAAACATGAATGCATACAAGGGTATGTAGGATCGAATTGGAAAGGATGGATGAATTTTAGTGAAATTATCCTACCATAATGTACACTTTATTATAATGGATTGCACAATTTCTCTGATGTAAAAATGGTGTTCGAATTGCAATGAAGCTATTTACTACTGCTATTAGTTTGGCCGTTATATCATTTAAACTGCATAAGATGCTTTTATATCCCATTATTACTACAGAGGAAGTGAATATCATTTAGGAAGGAGTGCAAGTTGTAAGTACTGGCCATTTTACAATAAATGTCTTTTACTAAAATATTTACGAACTTGATAGTTCTCACCACAGAAGACGAGAGAATCACACAAAGGAACAAAAGTGCTTGTACCAATTTCCTCCTTCTCATCCACACCGTTTCCTCTCTTCACCAGCAACTCTACAAAGTATTCTCAATAAAAGAAAATTAATTTAATTTCTTTATCCACACTTACTCCGTACTTCACATAGGTATTTCATGTATTCTGTGAATCGACAATTGTATTATTAAGGAGCACAATAGGGCATTAAAGCTTCGCTTTAGCGTAATCAATTAACTTTGGAGATTAGTCCTTAAAGTTGCATAATCGTTCACATTGTTGGCATCAATTGAAATTGCAAGTAGCAGGAACATACGTAATTCAGTAAGCAATAAGTGAAAAGTAGTACATGATTCATAATAACAAACATGTCATGTCAGTCATCACTACTATGCACGGCATATAATATCCCTAATCAAGATATGAAGACAACAATAATTCATAGCATAACATTCGAAGTAGCATATAATGTAGTAGTAATAATATGTATTACGCGAAATGTGACGTTACGTGACAGGAATTGGTAACAATAACAGTTGCAGTCAATGAAAATAAATGCTTATTATTGATGTGCAGTAGCGTAGGTTGAAGGCATTCTTATTGAGGGATGATGGACAATTGACAATTGACGACTGACAACTTTTACTGATTGCAAAAATCAACATGACGAAGGCTACCATCATATATAAACGGTGTACTTTTTACTCACTAGAAAAAAGTAAAACGACTAGACATTTAGCTAATTCAAATGCTGTTTTACCAGTTAAAGGTGCAATAACAACGATGCGATGAATCATGATCAGGAACTCCTGAGAAAAAAGTGTTTATACTGCACAGGTAATAGGTGGGTTAGTTAACTAACCTGGTGGCATTTTTTATAAATATTGTGAATCGGAACAAGTAAGTATTGCTCTGCATAATAATTCATATGATTGATCGATAGAAAAAGTAGTGTTTGTTTTTTCTACTGATTTCAGTTGAGATAGGTGAATTAAAAGCGATCAAACTATTACGTTGCATTTTTATGTGCATGTGCAACACATTAGGAACAACATATATTACAATTTTTTTTGCATAGGTATGCAGAAATAAAGTAGCGGAAAGTAAATTACCAGCTTTAAACGTTTTGCAGTTCTCACGAAGTACAATGTATAAGAATAAATAGCATGTCAAGAAAATGGAAACCGCTACCTGTCTGTCAGGTGCCTACGTAATGAATACAAATTAGCTATGCAAAAATATAGTTATTATTAAGAATGATACGCTTTACATCTATTGTCTACGCAGCAGCCGTCATCTCTCTGTGATGAACTTTTCCGATATGTTTTTTATGAAAACGAAATAAAATTATGTCTTCTTCAAAACCGGAGGTGATATCATTCATCATCATTACCACAATAAAAATATGCACTCACGACGATCCACAAACAAACAGCCCTTCATGATTTTTCTGTGTAAGATACATGCATACCTGTGTTCACTCACTGTTTTTTACTATGATTAGTTTATATGCATCGGCATGCTTTGTATTGCATTTATAATTAACTTGCGCTAAATCTTTGTTGATTTGATGGGAGATGCCTTACTTAACTAAATATATACATGTGTCATGTATGATGATTGATGATGTATGAATAATAATGAGGACTCGCATGGGGAACTTTGCAAAAAACTACGTTGGTTAACTTATTAGTGTATTTTAAAACATTTGTTATCATGTGTAGCACAGTAATCTAATTCTAGTTTGCATTTATGATTTTTTGCAGGTAAACAGGAAATTAACCAGATTTTCACTTTACTTTTGTTTAAACTTCCGTCGACACTGAGAGAAGATATTGTAACTGACGAAAGCCGTGTCCGCCGATGTCGTGATGGCCGCCAGAAAACTGATTGAATGAAAAATGAAAATCAAAAATCTGTAACAATGTATGCCGTTCTACGATAAGAATATATTATTGCGCCTTGTGTTGTCTCGCCATTTAACGAATGTGCCTTTGTTTATCAAGTTATTGTTGTGATTGAAAGAAGCACTGAAATCACAAAATAAACCTGACATAAAAATAATACATCCTTTTCCATTCAAGAATTAATGACTTTGTTATATTATGGTGATCTCGGGCGATAAGAAAAGTTACGATCCTGTCAAATTTTTCAACTTGAATGTTAACGAGCAACAAATTTGCAGACGAGTGAAATTCGTCACTGCTAATCACTGTGCCTTGATTTGAACATTTTGCATCTATGTACCTGCAGGATGCGGATACACCTATCTTGACGATCAACTTGCCCAAGCAGGAATTCGATTCTACAGTTCAAAAACAAAAGCTTGGATCTTCTGGTTGTTGTTGTGATTGTGAGGTCAGGTCATAAAGCCATAAATACTTTATTGACGTCCCAAGAAAGGACAAAAAGCTACGCTCGATTCGATGTCACTTTACGATCATCGTAAATACCCAAAGAATTTGAACCTATAATATGAACCTGAATATTGACCAAGCAGCCTTATACTCTGTGACGAGGACCCAAGCTACAAAAAAATAAGATGAGAAGATAAAAAAGAAGTAATTATAATAATGAGCTACATAGTTGAAATGTCTCCACCACAGCTAATAAAACAAGCAGGTTGACGCAACGTCGTTTTTAATGACAACTGTTCAAGAAATGGATTGGCAAAGAAAGATAATAAATGTTGACATTTTTACTGGTGGAACATAGCGAAAAACAGTATACGTTTACGGTTTACACAGATATAATAACAGAAAGCTGAAATACCACTGATGAAACACGATCACATAAGCAGTTATACTCTTGTCATTGTGATAAGGGCTTGATGGATGAGTACCTACTTGTTGAGGACAAACAACAGAGATTCATGAGAAGTGAAATTGAATCTATTGAATCGGATCAAAACCTCATCACCGCTACAAGAAAGATTTTTTAGTGCCTTTAAACTGCCTTTTTTATGAAGACGTATGAAATTCACTCAGGGTGGCCTCAGCCTGCGCAGTCTGTAATAATAATAATTATTATCTAGTTACATTTTCATTAAAGTTATTCGCTGTCTCTTCGTCAGCGCATATACTGCCTTAACCAAGCCATCCTTGTACGTTTCACCGCCACTTTCATCGACAGCGTTTCTCACAAAATGCTATTTGATCGCAGCAGAGATTAAGATAAAAAAAGTTAAAAAATTTCGAGTAACCTAAATAGTGCAGAGAATCGATTTAAGTTTTTTTAATGCAACGTCAGTGTGTGCATCGTGCCAGAACATAAGAACAATCTCATTGTTTCTTGATGCTTTACACGTCAACAACATCATAATAATGTATAGTTGTCATTCGATTATTGCTTTGTTTATCGTCACACACAGAACATAGATTACGAACAAAGGCATAACCTACCGTACTGCGTAAAAAAGAGAGAAAGAACATTTTTTTCTATCCTTGCTGACAATTAAAAAGACCCTTTCATGTCAGCGTCTCCGCCTAATCTTGTGCCTGACAACAAGTGTCTACGGAATACTCCGCGTGTGCGTCGTCTCTCTGTAAAAGTTTAAAATAATGTGATGAGTTTGCCCGTTATGTGTACTGACTGCATGCATAAAAAACAAGTTCTCAATAATATACATATTATTTTTACATTTTTAAGAAGAAAAATGAGATAAAAGGAGGCGATTAAAAGGTAGTGATAAAGTTAACTCCTGCTGGTGTGCAAATAGCAGCGCGGTGCCTTTTTCAAGAAAAAAAAACATGATTCCATTTACACACCAACTACTACTACTGCAGCGGCAGTGCAAGGAATATAAGAATTACTACTGAGATGATGGTAATATGATGATATTATTATAATGACGATAATGACGGTGATAATGTTGATTGTCTTCTTGTATAACAACAACTATACTGACAAGCCGTAAGAAACGACGAAGTAACAACAACGGCAGACGCTGCATGCAACAACAAAGGACTTTTGTAACAAACCTTTTTGCTTGAATGACGCTACTGAATGAAATAATCAGACTGTAGAGTACAGTTGCTTTTTTAGTCAGTCAGTAGTCAGTATAGTTCATTTATACGATGTGTTTTGTAAGTTATAACTTTTCATCATGATCAAATGGCGTCGTCGGGGAATGTTCTGAAATTCTGAAAGAAGACTGCAACTGCTACCGCTTTTGTCGTGTCGTTGCATTGGAATTGTTGTGAAATGTTGAATGAGTGTATAAAAACCTTATTTATTTGTGTGCTCACTCACGCTGATGTCCCGTAAAAATAAGCTCGGCACGACTCCCCCCGTGAGTTTTGTTTCGTCATCCTTGTTTCACTGATCATCAACGCATAATAGTTCACGGCGAAAAACAACCTTGTTTTCTACAGTTGAATACTGAAAGGAGACGATATGGAACGTTTTGAAACTTTAGCCAAGGAGAACTTACAACACAAGTTCACGAAACAGTAAAGAAACCTGAAATCCTCAGGATAACATGTGCATGGCTATGCAATTCAAAAACAAGACAAGTTTAATTCAAAACAATTTGCTAACCCGTCCTCCTCCTTTTATGATTTCCTCCACTTACGTCTGTTCTGCAAATATCATTAGCAGTTCGGTGTACCAACTACTTTAATTTGCACGAAGTGCCCGAAGGGACTTTTAGCCGAAAGCCAAGTGTGTATTCGTGTTCATCATCTAATTGGATTTGGATCTTCAGTTCCGGGGACTTTTGAGTGCCGAGTGCATATCCTAAAAACTGAAGGACGACCTATATTGTATATCCGCAGAAAATGTAGAGATCCAAAGGTATAATCGAAGATTTTTATGAGAAGAACCAAGAAATTAAATTAACTGGAAACATGGGGTTAAAAACTATTCCCGAGGACGCCAGCACCATGTCTGACATAGCGCCAGATTCTTTTCAGAAAAAGCCATTATATGTCTGGGTAAGCATTTGTTCTGTCATATACATGTCGTATGCAAATTTGTTATGATACATAAGCCAAGAGTTAATTTTTTGGTGTTTCAACATGCAGTTGCGTTCATTTGCTGGAAGAGAGTTGGATGAGGATGACAGTTTTGCTAATTTTGTGTCTAGCAATGCACTTACCTATGCATTAGAATACATGTAAGTGCCACATATTTTACAATTATTTCACTTCAGTCTATTCATAAAATCGACTACCTCCGTTTATAACTATATTTTCCACTTTATTTGGGATATAGTGGAATTGCGTCGGAAAATGAACAGTCATCTCTCCATCTTTCCGCAATTTTTGATGAAGATAGTCAGCACCAATCCCGCAGCAACAAGTATCCGTCTCACTTCGAGTCTGAAACAAAGAGTCGGATACAACAACTCAATCGTATATTCGTAGAGCTTATCTCGTATTATGATTACCACCACGGTCAGATCGTTGCCATTAAGCCTCCCAACACCGTCCATATCTCTTCATCATGTCACCTCTGCGGTGTGAGAGAATTCGAGAAATTCCTGTTCCTTATCATGGGAGCTGCCATTCAGGGGACCCAGAAGCAAGAAACCATAAAGAAGATCAAAAGATTTCCGCAAGAAATACAAGAGAGTTTGATAAACTGCATTAAATTGGTATGCATCGCATCATTTAATTGTATATAATTTTACAGTAGAGATTTACTAACTTTGAGTTAATCAATATGACTTTATTATTATTAAATTTTATCATGTGTCCATTTAAATTCCTCGTACGTACATAGGCAATAATTACCGTTTAATCTGTATTATTATTGCCTGTAATTAAATCCCCATTTTATTTGTTGTGACCATAGATTGCGGATAGCCCTGAGCTTATAAATATAAAATCGTGGCAAGAGTTTCATGGTTTAGAAGAAGATGAGCAGAAGAAAACGTATGAAAACCTGTTGTCAGTAATTAGACGATTGCTGATTGAACGAAATGAATCAATACAGGTAAAAACTGCATGCCTTTGTTGTGATTGTGCTAATGAGTGTATGCGCAAGTTATTTGCTAGATTTGCTTATCAAGTGAAAGTATGTGAAAATACAGTAGAAAAAGTGAGATTACAAAAAAGTATTAATTTTCATGATGTCACGTTATAACTTAATACAGAGTCAACTATTGTCCGACTACTATGCTGGATTCATGAACTGTAGTCAACGAAGAATTTACGAGAACAAAGGATATGGCAGCTATTCCGACACGGAAAAATACTCTGATGACAGCAGAATGAGTGCTGCAATCCGACAACTTCGTGAAGAGCTGTACGTTACGTTATTATACACACACATTTTAATGGAAATGTCGTGCTTTGAACTCTGCTGCAAGAGTGGAATTCTACACGAAAAAAATAGTCAATTACCACTTTATGTTTTTGTTGCAATTCCATTTACTTTTGCAATTTTTATTTATAGGCAAGTCAAAACAGAGCTGCTTCAAGAATGCAGAGAAGAGCTGGAGATAACCAAGTATCAAGTCAGGGAGTTGGAAACGGAGCTCACGGAAACGCAGATAAAGCTTCGTGCGTACAAGAAAGCCAGAGACGAGCTGGATGTTTTGCGAGAGGGACAGGAAAAGAATTCCCGTCTTGAGTCTGAGCTGCACAGGTTGAAAACGAAACTTGAGGAGGCTGAGCACGTTTATGAGCGCGTTGAAGTTTTGGAAGTGGAAAATAGGCAAGTTCATGTTACGCTATAAATAAAATTATATATGCACTCACTCCATAATATGTAATTGGCTGTCAAGTTGTGTTTTCAATGCAAAATATATAGAAGAATGCGGAAAAAATTAACATGATGATTTCCTTCCAGAGATAGTAATGTTATGCTTTATTTCGATTGTAACTCAATAGGAAGTTGCAGTTACAACATGACTTGCTGGTAGACCAAATTAGCTTCCTTTCCTTGGATCGTCCAAGTTTAGACGGGAGCAGTAATAGCAATCTTGGTTTTGTTCCAAATCTCTGTGCTGATCTCGACCATACCCTCACAAGAGATGATGAAAAGTTCTTTGAGTCTGACGAAGAAGAACCTTCTGTGAAAGAAAAGATAGTCAGGGTCAAAGAACCTGTCGTAGATGAAAATGGGCCGAGTAGTCTGGCATTGGAAATATCAGAGACGGAAAAGGAAATTGAGAAACCTTCCTGCGATGGTCAAGAAGAATCCCATGTTGATGCTATTGAAGAGATGCGTCCCCAAAATCACGACCAAGGAACCTCGACTGAACAGGATTTGGATTTCAATGTCCAGCTTCTGAAAAATGAAGCTGACGCTGAGTCAGGACCTTTGACATCTACTCCTGTGTCAAATAAGCATGTTGAGCAAAAATCCCAAGAAGTACAAACTCCTCCTTTCGTTTTGAATTCAAAACGAAAGAAACGGTCTGCAATGTTGAATGTAAAACGAACCAAGAAGCCTATATTGATACCAGTCCTTCCTGGACAAAGACTTGTACCGGTGATTTCTGAAGACATGGTTGGAGAAAGCTTAAAGGTACAACCTACGTTTTCACTTGCGTTTTTAACTAAGGAATCATTTTAAAGTGGGTTGAGTACATGCACACGTTTCAATTATATATTTTAATTTCAAGGGCTTGGAGGAGTCGAGTAGTCCTGCCATTAAAGTGTTCAAAATTTACAATGTGAGTCGACATTCCACACGAAAACGCACATCGAGCAAACCGAAAAAATTCAAGACACCGAGTGGGTAAGTTCATACGAAGCTTTGTGCTAAAATCACTTTTATGTGAAGTAAAACGTAAGTAGCATGAGAATAAAATTAACGATGCATAATATTCATCCTGCTTTCACTTTAGACGTCAATTGAATGAAAAGCAAGTTGTTCCAAACCTGGACATTGGGCACGAAGCTGATGAGGAGCTCAGCATTAGTCCAAATGGACCCCGGAATGAATCCGATTTAGAGTCAAACAACGAAGTGAATGGACAGACTGAGAAGCGCACACCAGACAACGAAGAGATTTACTTTTCTCCTGACCCGGGCGTAACTCATCCAGAAAACTCCCCGGTAAAGGAGGAACAGGAAGTCCCTGATCCTCATATAGTAGCTAATTATGGGACCACAACAGCCTTTCCTATTACCAATGGTGTTCGGAACACGCACACTGTTCATCATGTTACATTTAGCCCCAATGACATAACTCTTGGTGGAAACAATGACCAAGATGGTGAAGAGCATCATAGCAATCATCTAACCATTTATAATCACAACAATATTAATAACAATAATAACACCATTAAAGAGTTGCCCATTCCCGCAACGGTACAATTACCACTTTTGAGGATATCAAATGGAATCAATATTAGTTTGCATCATTCAGATACAGAGGATGACGAAGATGAAATAGGGAAGAGACTGCGGTCCGCATTTAATGTTCAGTTGCAACATCAACAACAAAACCAGAACACCGCTGCTCCTCCACCAATCCCGGACAGTCAAGTGCCTTCCAGCTCGATCCCAACTGGGCAATTTAATAATAACGACAACGAATTCAATTTCAGTGATTGTAACATTCAAGTCAACCTTAGGAATAGTTCGGTGAAACCGGCGACCGCATTTATTAATAAGATATCCACCCTGTCTGCTTCCAATAGTTTTGGAGGAAGCGGTGTTGTAGGTGGTGCAGGCGGTGGGGGTATTCTGAGGGGAAACCCTCCTGCTGGAATCAATTCCACACATCCACAGTATTATCACGCTTATCATCCGCAGCCGCATGAAAGCTCTTCTGAGGACGATGAGTCCGTTTGGTATGAATACGGATGTGTATAAGGGTGGGTTTTAAGGTAGTACGTAATGCATGCTATCTTAAAGGTAACGTTAATGTGAAGAGTGGGGGTTACAAACAACACCATTTTAATATAAACTAGTACCCGTGTAATTAATTATTTTAGTCTGAGCAAGCACCGCTTTTAGTCATTTTGCACTTGAAACAATCACTTCAAACCAAACCTATACTAATAGCAGGACATACACTTTGAAATGCAATATTGCAATATAGACCAATAACACGGGAAAGATTTTAGTTCATGACAGATATCGAAATGCAAACTATTTTAATTTACAGTTAAGGTTTTATATTAATTAATTCTTTTTTTAAAAAGCAGCGAATCGAGATGAAATTACACGTATTTTAAAATCCTGATGCATCTCATCAGAAACAACTCATTCCTTTTAAACATCGAAAACACGTCTTTTTTACTATTTTACTGTAAACCGAATTTTAGGCTACATAGATTTACTTTCTACAACGTGTATGTTCCATTATGTGCTCATTGCATTTATATTAGAAACAAGAAAGTCACAAGAATTGTTTTGGTGGTATAACGTTTTATATCATAATTAATCATAGAAATTAAGTTATATAATGTTGAATGTACAAAAATTTTAATGCATATTTTAGATATTACTTCAAAATAATATGTAACTGTAGTTTGTTATATATATAAGCACTTTTTAAATAAATTATGGTATACTTCAAGAATAAAAATTGTTACGAACATTTATAGTTGATGAAGCATGACCTTGGTGTTAAATTATTAACACATTACATCCGTGCATTAACTATTGGCAATTAAACAACGGCTGCATACATGCAAATCCTATTTTTCAAATAAAAGTATCACGTTACCCCAAACTCCAAGCTAAGTTCTCGATCACAAAAGCTTATAATATGCGATGCCTACATGAATATTTGCGAAATTAATTCAGCCGGATAATTTGCAAGACGACAAACTGAACTTCCTGTTTTCTTCGTTCCCCGTTCGAACACGAAACGAAATACGATGGTTTTAAGTCTACATTATTGCCGAATTGAAGTTTGCAATTGTTGCAAAAATAATCATGAATCCGTAATGTACCAATTGATTAATAAAGTATTATTCATTCATTTTATTCTTTTCATCTCACTGTTTGACATAATTTCATAAATATTTTAACAACAAGTGAACATAAACTGCACAGGAACAATAAATTATATCACTACAATTAATTAATATGACTTTCACTACGATACTTTGGCGGAATCTGAGTCTAAAGTCAAAGAATTCCATTTATCACTCCTAACTTTATCCGAGAAATCTCGTTTCCTTCTTTCAATTTCAGCACAAGACGATACGTCTTCATTTTGCACATCCACCTATAAAAATATAGAAGTAATAATATGCATAAATAAAACAGTTATTTTGTATACTGTCATACACGCCCAGAAATTTTTACAAATTATCTGTATTTGAAGTAAAATATAGTACCTGGGATAATGACAAATAGTTGGTCTGATACTGAAAAATAGCACCTAGTAAATGCCAATAAGTGAAGTCTGGCCACAATACATTAGTAAAGCACAAAACCGTTTCGCTGCTCTGCCACAGAAGAAAGTCGGACAAGCGGGTTTCCCCAGACGTTCGTACAAGTAAGTCTAGAGGTACGGGAGGATGAATTTGGAACGTGTTTTCCAGAAGATCTTCGGACAAATCTTCCATTTGGAGATCGCCTTTCCCTACTCCAGTGATTAAAGAATTCACTCCTCGGGCCATCTCATTCCGAGCTGTTTAAAAATACGAATATCAAACCAATTTGAAAAATATTGTTAAATGTTACTTGGAAAACGTTGCCAAAAATGCATGACGCTCTTTACCAGTATAAGCGAAAGCCACATTTAACTTTGCCCTCGTGTTATTTTTGGTCATGATCATGGCCTTTGCCATTAGTTGTTTTAAATCTGTCGGTACAAGTGACCAGTCTCCAATGATTTGAATACAGACACCCTCTTGATTAATTTTATCCCTGGAATGAAATGAAAGAAAGAATTAAAGAGTTGCTACTTCAAAAAATGAAAGAATATAGATATACAATTTTCCATTCAATTGATCCTTATTACCTCTCTTCTAGGAGCTTCTCGAATTTCTCTTTTGCCAATGTCATCAGACCATCAACTTCCTCCTGAGGTCGCTTAAAATTTTCTATACTAAATACATAAACGGTGACCTCATTTATACCAAAATCTAAGCACCAGCGGAGCGTTTCTGCCAGCTTCTCAAAGCCTTTGCTATGCCCTTCAATACTTTGCATCTTCTTTCCTTTGGCATATCTGCGATTTCTGCAAAAGTAAATAACGAAACTCATTTTTAGAGTAATTCCTTAATGAACTAAATGAGATTTTAATCAAATTTAATAGTTATTAATACGCTTACCCATCTAATATGAATCCTACATGTCTTGGTAGTGGACCTTGTTTTAGCACGCCAGCACAAAGCTTTTGGAGCCACGTCCGCGTGTCATCCTTCACCCAAGTTGACATTTTAGACGTCTACTTGCCCCGGTACTTTGTCAGATTATAGGAATTTCTCTAGTCAAGAGGATGCGCATGGATCCACCATAATTTACTTAAAGGAGCTGCTACAAGATTACAATAAGTGGATGCAACGTTGAAGGTACCAGGGCCAAGGCTGGGCAAATTCGAATAGTTCCTTTCGGGCTGATGAATGAGCTAGAAACATGACGCCAAAACAAAAACCACATACCGTTAATTCGCAAAGCACATACCCTCCCCATTCCCACGATATACAACAATACAACATAACTTTCAAAAGTAGGCCTTCACTCACGCGGCGTGAGTCACGCCACTGCGTCCGTAAAAACGCATGATGCAACTTTTCTTTTGCATTTCACATTTAGGTAGGTAAATGTTATTGATTAAATATGTACCGTTACGCTACGTATACTAAACTGTTTAGGGTAATCATGAGCGACAGCACGTACCTTTATAGGCGAAGGCCAATTAAACGGTGAACAATTTCACAATATAACACAGCGCAGACACAATCAGTCTTTTATCTTTAACTTTAATGCATTTTTTGAGGTAGAAATGATGAGCAAAATATTGTTTGCTTCGCAAGCCCAGGTTTTCTTTTTATCAACTAATAAGATGAGTAAAGAACGTGAACATGTGCTACATGGTAATCTCTCCCTCTTAAATTAACTGGAATATATTATTATCTTTTCCAGCAATTATAATTTCATGAGTAGAGTGACCTTTGTAATCATCACATGTGTGTGGAGTGGAGCTTGATTTTTTTATGGAACTGCTTTAAGCAAATACACGTCATCATTTACTCAGACAGCGTCACTTCCCCACTCAGCTCACCATTCACTTCCACTGAAGAAGCTATTGTGTTAAATGATCATGATGGTCCATATTCATAGTTAAATGGTAATTGGTAATGATTTCAACATAATAACACATCAGCTCAGCTGCAATTTGTGTACATTACCGGCAGTCTGTCTGATCTGAATCTATAGTTCAGCAGCTGGGCTGTGGCCGATCATGATGAATGGAGAGGTGTGAAAATGAGATAAGACCAGCAAAAAGTCAGTTTCAGTTCATCAGAAGCCAAAAACAGTCTTTTTGTTTTGGAGCTATTTGGATTGATGGGCAATAATGCAAATATGCAAAAAATTGTGCGTCAAGTGCGTGCCAATTGATTTTAGCGAATTAAGAGATAATTTTCTTTTGATTCCTTTAGTAAAGGAAAATGATTTTTTAATCATACATTAATTAATTTTGCATGATTTTTTGTATGCCTTTAGACTTTGGCTTTTCTTTGATGATGATATGCCATTACATCACTAATTTGCATCTCATCACTTCATCAGTATTTTTTTTGCTGCATTGCAAAATATTTTCGAAACTTAAAATCTGCAACAAAGTAAAATAGTGGATTTTGTGATTGATGCCGTGGTTCACTGTGCGGCATTGATTATTTAGTAGCTAGCTGGCATGTAGTATTGCAAGCTTACCAGTATGCATACGCATAATAGGCTTCCATTAATTAATGTAACGTGAACTTAACAATAATGTCGAGAAGAAAAGATTGAGCTATTAATATTATTTTCATTTTTCCGCTCGCTCTTCACATTTCCCACAACACTAAGCCACCTGCTGCTTCTAAATCCGCTCCTTGCATAATATGCAATATGCAAAAATAATAATTTTTTAAAAATTGTATATTTATTTTGCATTCATCATCTTTCAATTAAGTAACCATTATTGCATTGCGCTGTGCATTCACTTTAGTGAACCCATTGAACATTGAAGAAACCCCTTTTGTCTAATTTTTATGGTCATCATTCCTTCGCAGCCCCTTTCACGATCATGATCCCAGTCCCAAAGGATTGTATTGCCAATTACTACCTATATACCTTCATTTTTGCACTATTATTGGTAAACCCGGCTATCTTGTCGCAAAACTACTTGTTCGTGCTATCGCAGGAATAGAGTATGAATAGAGAAATCTACTTGTGAAGCAAGTTCTGTGTATGTTACCGAGAGGATATATGACTTGTATGAGATTGACTTTACTTTTGTACAGTAGTAAGCCAGATACGTCGTAGTCATCATCAGTACACATTTACAAAAGACATTTTCGCACAGCATAGCATAACTAACAAAATAGCGATATGTATGAAACAAAACATCATCCAGCGCAAAAAATTCCAATAGTCATGGTCAAAGTATCGTTTATACTAAACTGCACATATTCATTCTACATACATAAGTACATTAATATAGAAAAAGTGGTGCCACTCGCTGTTTTCAAAGAAAGAACACAGATATAAGCTATAAGATAAAAATAAAAATATACATATTTAATGTAATGTGATGTTTCTTTTGATATTACAATTTGACTCTGTGATTCTATTGGGGTAGGTATGTGCTTTACGTCTGCATCATGTTACACTCATTGTTTTCGCTATAAAGTATACCTATTATAAGGAAAGGCAAGGGTAAACTTGACGAGACCTAGACGAGGACAAACGTTAAGACAAAATTTGGAATAGAAGATGTTATAGGGAGGTAAGGAGGTATGACATAGGAGGATAGACATATATACCTCTATTCAATCAGTCTGTTCTGTATATCCTGTTTTACCATATTACCATTGTTAAGCGGCATAAATAAAAGTCGCACCCGTAGTATTTGTGACAATATGAAATGGGCATGAACGCAAGCAGAAAAGCAATGTTATGAGTTAGGACGAAATGCTTTTACTTTACAGGTTCACAAGGTCGTTTGCGATAATTTGACCATTCAACAACAAGATATCCTACGTTCCAGTCAAGTTCAAATCATGACTCAATGAACTTAGCTGACATTTCAATAAAATGTTTGGGTTTTGTTACTTATGAGTACTTGTTAAAGAATGCAACATTAATTTTTCCTTTGTCTTCTTTTGAAGCTTTTCTCAGCACGGTCCCTGATTAATTATACGAACAGTAAATACAAGTTTATAAATTTCAGGCACTCCGAGAGAAAACAATCAGTATAATTTTTTAATGCAAATTATAACTATTTACTTCATGTGTAGTGTTAATGAGGACGGTTTCTGAAAAGTAAAAGTTTATTTGCATAATTTGTTCATGATCAAGGCGACTCGGGTTTGTTGTGGTACGAATCTCACTGCTGTAAACCCGGAACGGGGCAATGTGAGAAACCGTGCATGGCAAAATCTGTTAATGACCTTGAAAAATGCTAATTACAGATTGCAGTCACATAAAAATAAATTTCAAATTTCTACTTGTCTTTTCAATTTCTGTAAATTTGAATAAGTTTATATGAAAAAATTCAATATATCATGCTATAAAAACATCATAATTCTAGTATGAAGAAATTTGAACTAATAAATAGCAAGCGTAATCACTATAATTTTTATGTAAAAATCCTACAAATTCTGCGCTTTCAAAAAATCATAATCGAACATTTAGCAGTGGGAGACTGACAGACTGCACAATCAAATGCAAGAAGTAGCTTGCATCATCGCACCACTTACGAAAATACTCGGTATAATAACATGACCGTACTTACATCGTAAAAGCATTATCCCTATATCATCCAATAAAAATGATAAACTTGCTTTAGTAAAACTACCTTATTGAAATATGGAAAGCCAAAAAAGCAAGCTACTTTCATTGTTTGTTGAGCTTTTACCTTGATACTACTACTACTATACAACTACATGGCCAGACTGAGACTCCATATTATAGGTATATGCCATGCACTGTGTACAACATTGAACTATTATATTGCACTAAAGGCGCTTCTTTAGTAGTAGGTTTATTACAACAAGAAAAAACGGATGTACATAAGCAGTAATAATATGTGAAGTTATCATCATCATCATCGCCTGTGCTTTGCTACACATACATACATATAGCTAAACTAAAAAGGAACTATTCTCCCTTTGCATTCTTCGTCCTGCTCTTTGCTACATTGCCATTATGATCAATGATTTTTGTTAGTTTGTAGCAAGTCTTTTCTTTAATACATACATACATAACAACTTACCTTTATAAAAACATTACAGTATAAATCATATCATTATTCCTTACTCCCCACAGTTCACTTAATAACGCACGCATCCATTTTCTTGGTAAAAGATATGAGTCGCCATACTACTCTCCATACACTACTGCACACAAATAACAAAAAACGGAATCCGTAACGTAACGTATGAACAAGATCAAGACTTGCTCGTTATAAACTCCCTACTAGTTTCCTTATAACAAGTTAGCATAAATGCTACCTATAAATATATTCCCTTAACTTTACCAAGTACTATTTATCTACTAAACTTAGTAAGGTATGTATGCACAGTAAAGTAAGTAATATTGTGTTTGTTCATAAGTTTGGTGGATGGCGTGCGTAGCTTATAGCAAGCAGTAGTAGTAATACAGCAAGGTAGGTTGCTTGAGTGAGACGACAAGCAAAGAAGAGCGAACAACTCTTTTTTTTGTGTATAAGCTGCAGCTAGACAGTATTGGTGTGAAATGTGTGGAGCAGAGTAGCAGACTACAGAGCGAGTAGTGTTGTTCCTTCTTGTGTGTGTGTAGCTTGTTGTAAGTATGGCCAAGTTAGTTGGTTCTTTTCATGTCAGTTGACGCAATGGATTCCACAGAACGGAACTCGAAATCTCTCCTTGACCTCTCCAAACCCTTTCATAAAGGTAACAAAATTATTTTTCAAATGCATCTTTTGACGCTGATTAAAATGAGTGTAGATTTGTCCCGGAGAGTGGTGGCGGAGTGGAGGAAATTTGGACTCAAAGTTGGTGCATCCTATAAACTGTGTGGTTTGGTGTGAAATACGTGCCAAAATCCTATCTGAAATCAATGTGTTTTTTCTTTTCTTTGACATTGCAGAAGTCTTCTTTTTGGTGGCTCAGTTCCTGTCCGGAACACCATGTCAAAGGGCAGCCAAGGTACGTGGCAACTCTCAAATTTATTTGTTGGGGGCGGTGGGCGATTTTTGTGGGGATTTGTGGAAGTGGTCCAGACAAAAGTGGAGTGATTGGGGGTGGATTAATTAACAAAGTTTGTTGTTTTTTTCAGGCTCTGATAGAAGAGTTGGAAGCACATGAGGTAAATGAATTTCATTTTATTCACACTGCGCTACATCCAGACAGGCAGAGAGTGAAAAAGGCCTTGTTGTCGGCTTGAAATGCACGTGTAGACTGAAAATCAGCTGGCTATCTGGTCGAACCTTTATAATAATGACAGAAAAAAAGAGTCAAAAAATAAGAGACGTTGTAGAATTCACTACTAACTTTAGTTGTTCAAGCAATAGTTCACTCATCTGGAGGAAAAAAAAATCTTTGTATGTAGAGCTCTCTCAATCGGGATATGAAAAAAAAATTGTTTTGGTTTGCTACGTCAGGCAAATTTCATGACCAAGGTTCCTCAAACTTTGGTAATGACTAATGACTTTGATTAGTAGTAGTCTGGCTGGCTGGTATTCACTTGTGATCATATTTAGATGATAATTATGTCAGCTGAGTATTATGAATGAATGAAAAGCGGAAGTTGGTAGTAGAGAGAAGCAAGCGATGGTGGTAGGTGAAGTAGGTTGAGAAATGAGAACACCACGCAGTATTGCATAATGCATTTTTATTATTGGTTTTCGCTACACACACAAATGATATTAATCACAACATCTTGATCTTAATTTTTTGATGAATTTGTTATTTTTTTCAGCTAATACCGGAAAGAGTTAATTGGCTCGGAGAAACGTCCACTCAGGATTTCAATTCTTTCGTAAGTACCCTTAAGTGACCTGACCCCACGGGGCAACATGACATTTTCACTTTTTTCGATTTTTAAGTATGTTGGTCAGTGAAGCGAAGCAATTAGCGTGGTCAGGTGGAAAAGTTAAATTTTTTGAAATTTCAATTAGTTTATTCTTTCCGGGGATGAGAAATTAGGGATCGGCCCGATTTTGGAAATTTTTCTGTATAAGGGGATGGGTGGGATGGGAGGTTTGCACAATACATGCATAGCTTTGAGAGTTTTTAGAGGCTAGCAACTGCTGAAGCAGTTCTCACAATCTCATCCCATGAGTCATGTTATGTAGCTACAACACGTAGTGTATTTACTTACGTTACTTGTTCTTGTTGAGAAGAAGGGGTTTGTGCGTTACGGAGATGTGGTTAGGTTGGTATTTTTTTGCTATCTCTATTACTCTGCGTTATATACTAGCAACGTATAATATGTTAGTTTATGAGCAAGTCAATCTGTAGCAGGGCCAGAGGGGCTTTGCTAGTCTTATCATTTCCGAGAAGCTTGAAAAGACCAATGGTAGTAAATACATACTCCTGTCTCCATTCCAAAAACTTTGTCCTCTGCTGCTCCTTTTTCCGATCATGGGCATGAGGCAAAAAAAGCAAGTTTCATCTCATGTATGCTTAATACAAGTTAAACGTTGGCATTTTTGGTTTGGGAACTGGAATCCAGTTTCATATGTATGCAATTTTTCTTCTTTGTTTTGTTCATACTACGAGCAAATTTTCTGCGCGTTTTAACAAAACAACAATTTACGCATTTACCCCAATGCATATGGCTAGTGACATGTATTTCTAATGCTCAGCTAAACTATTGAAATTTAATGATTAGAAGTTGGTTGATAATAATAATCAACTGATTACATTAACTAGGCATGTTCTGTTTTTCCGAAAATAGAATCGTTTATGGCTTCTATGTAATGAAAATAACATTATAAATTCAACTAAATGGATGATCTTCGATACCAAACATAATGTACGAGCGAAAAATTACACCCAATTTTATGCAAATTTCACCAATTAAATAATTGTATTTATATGGGATAGGAAATAGAATCTTCAATTCAATCATGGTAAAACCACTTAGATAAAAGCGTTGAATAATGACCTAATGACATCCATTGAGTGATAGTAGCTACTCATCTTTCCGTTGTTCATTTGTTATTATTTATTAAATTGTTTATAAAAATGCTTTCCTCTTTAAAATTTCAGAGCAGCCAATTTGATCACATTGGGCAAAACCATTTACCTAAACTTTTGGAACTTTGTGTGAAAGCAGCAAATGCAAAATGTCCGACATCAGTGTCAATCAACAAGAGCCTTTTGTCGAGCTCTACGTTATCATTTCTCAGCAGGGCTTCGGGTTCATCCAAAGCAACAGATTCTTCGTGGTCGAGAAGACATGGCCAATACGTTGGTCATCGTTCCCTGCGGGATAGACCCGTGTTAAATCCAGGTGCGTATAGTGTTTTGTTTTGTCTTTCGTACTTGTAAAAAGTAGTGTACTTTTGCATTTAAGAGGACTGGACTTGGGGTTTTATGCTAATTTTTATTATCTGACACAGTACATTCCATCTTGGATCAAGCAATTACTGGAGTTCGTATGAATCACAGCTTGATTCAACAAGACTTCTTTGAAAGACTGCAGCTCTCGTGTGGAACTCTAGCTCATTTATCGGCGGTGTATTGTGTTCTCTTTGATGTGACGGGAAAGTATATTTTCACGGTGAGAGTTAATCTGATGCTTGGTTTATAACCATTCTGCTATAGTTTACTTATTAGTTAAATATAATGAATATCGTTCAATCAAAATAGGGTGCGGACGATAATCTCGTGAAAATATGGAGTGCAATGGATGGAAGACTGCTAGCCACTCTTAGAGGGGCTTCAGCTGAAATTACAGATCTCGCTGTAAACAATGAAAATACTTTATTAGCGGCCGGAAGTTGTGATAAACTTATTAGAGTGTGGTGTCTTCGAAGCTGTGCCCCGATCGCAGTACTTAACGTCCATAGTGGAAGTGTCACCTCTCTCTTCTTTTGCCCTATCCCAAGATCTCGACATCCTGTTGCGTATTTGGCATCCACCTCAACGGATGGATCCTGTGCGTTTTGGGGATTCACAGAAAATGCAGAACAAAACAGAGTGGACTTCCAGTAAGTGAAATACTGCTTTACTTTTGTCGTTCAATAAGTTTATGAACTTCGTTTTGGTAGCCCTCACATATGATTTTTTGTAGGCCGAGACCCACACTGTACCAAGAAAGAATGAGACCTGGCCATGCACAAATGATTTGCTCATCCTTCTCCTCGGGTGGAATATTTATGGCAGCGGGAAGTGCTGACAACAATGTTCGTGTTTACAACATGCTAGGCCCAGATGGTCCAGAACGTATTCTGGAAGTTGAGGTTCACAGCGACAGAGTTGACAGTATTTCATGGGCTCACGAAGGCCTCCGTTTCATTTCTGGGTCCAAAGATGGAACAGCGCTTATTTGGCGTTTTGAAAATTCAGAGTGGAGATATGTGCGATTGTATTGTGCTAAACTACCAGGGTGAGTCATCATAATTGTTATCCATGCCTTATCTGTGTGCACCTGTCTTCATTGCATTAAATATAAATGCTTAAATTATAAACTGGTTTGCTTTCTGTAGATCAAATGTAGTTATCCAAGAAGATCCAAAAAGGAGACCAAGAGTCACAATGGTGGCTTGGAGTGCCGACGATTCACTTGCTCTCACAGCGGTCTCAGATCATTTAGTAAAAGTTTGGAATCCGAGAAGCGGCGTGCTAGTTCGTGTCCTCCGCGCCCATCAAGATGAGGCATACGTAATAGAATCTCATCCCTTTAATCCTCGACTAATTTGTACTGCCGGCCACGATGGCAGAATAATTGTATGGGACATTGGCACTGTTGACAACGAGGAGGAAGGGAAGGTCATCTTTCAGCACCATAATCAGTTAGACCAAGGACAAGGACACGGTGCCGTTTTCGATTGCAAATGGGCCCCTGACGGATTATCGATCGCAGCTACAGATTCCCATGGTCATTTGCTCATGTTTACAACCCAGTCAAAGGATACGTCAAAGTTCTCCAAACTGCCGAAGGAATTGTTCTTTCACACGGATTACAGACCATTAACTAGAGATGCCATTACTAACGAAGTGCTAGACGAGCAGACCCAAGTGCCCCCGCATTTAATGCCTCCCCCATTCTTAGTAGATATGGAAGGAAACCCCTATCCTCCCACACTTCAAAGATTGGTGCCTGGGAGAGAATCGTGTAGAGAAGAGCAGCTTATACCGAACGTAGCTGTTGGGAATGGTGGTTTCCAGGAGGTTATTGAAGGCCTACCAAGTAATCCTAGGTCCAATATTGATGAAATGATTGAACAGTTGGCCATTGAGCAGGGTGTTCGTGGAGAGAATGGTGAGAAAAAGATCTATTTGATTGAGTATGCTTTAAAATGTAGTAGTTGTATGTTTATCAAATATAATATTATTGCTGTTGTAGGTGTCCCTGTTCCTCGACTTTCTGGCGGCCCAAATGATCGGGACCGAGACCGTCGTGTTGTTGGACTTCGTCGAAGTGGAGATGTCGAAGGAGTACGCCAATCGACCGGAAACTGGCAGCGGGGAAATTATGGTTTTCCAGAGCGTAAAGTGATAATGCCGTTAAGTAAAGGACTTCTTACTCGGTCTGAGGACCTCAGATTGGGGTATGCGGAACAAGAGGAATCGCAGTATAAAGAGCATAGCAGCAGAAGACCAACAAGTGGTGGAGCCGCCCATCCACTCTCATCTCCTAGCGATGGCATATCCATTCGTGAAGCCAGTTCACGGCGAGTACGAAGATTAGCTTTGGTATGAAACAATGTTCTGAAGTTTAGCACTTAGCTATATATTTTATTGGACCTTTAGGCATGTGATAATGGATTGATTTCTGTGTTTTGTAGGAGGCAGCACAACGACGTCAGAGACAGGCTCGGCAGCCAAATATCATGGAAATCGAAGGGGTTGCTAGACCTAATCCCAATCCCCAAATTGAAATTTCAGTTAACCAACAACTGTCACGACGTGCAGTACCAATAAACAATAGAGGTGCGGTTGCTGTTCAAAATCCCCGTAGACCAAATGCTAGACCACCTAGGAACAGGTATAACGTACGGAGAATGTTCGAGGAGAGGGGAGCTCACAATGAAAGTGACATTGAGGTTAGTTTTTGCGTGATGCTAATTTGAAATTGATAACAAAACGAAACCCAAGTATATATACTACCGTAAATCTTCTATTTATGGCAGCTGCCATAATTATGCAAAATCAACTTTGACCCCCCTGCCAAAATAAGAGACCTGCCGTAATTAGAGAGCTGCCATAATTTCTTCATAATAAATTATCTCTAGGATAATTTAACTTTTACTGATAAAATTAATATAATTTTCACTATTTTTAAAGCTTTTTAGAAAATATTGACAAAATAATGTAGAATTTTAACGGAAATCGGGAAAGATATGCTTTTAGATAACTAAAAATAGTAATTTTCACTGAAATTAATGATTTGAACGTTCATGGCTTAAGTTTGGGATGTCAATGTTTACGATTAAATACATAACAAAAAATTGGGGCTGCCATAAATAGAGACCTGCCAAAATTTTGAATTTTCCCCCTTTACCCCCTGCCATAATTAGAGAGCTGCCATAAATAGGGACCTGCCAGAACTAGAAGATTTACGGTATATGATAAGTCATAATCGTTATCTCTGTGTAATTTATGTAGAACATGGAAATACCATCAGAGGAGGACTCTTCGGATGAGGAAGTTTCTCTTTCAAATTCCACCTCCTCGTCTTCTGATTCAGATTCAGAATCCGATTGGGGTGGTGGTAACACCAGAGATTCTGAAAATCGTAGAAGAGCTGCCCCGACTGAAGGTGGAAGGAAGTCAGCTAGAAAAAGTAATGCTGCATCTCCCAAAAGCGAGGATGCTAATCAAGAAGAATCAGACGATGAACCAAGACCCGGTCCTTCAAGTGCTTCGTCAGCTAGTCCATCTAAGCCAGAGTCAAGAAATAAACCGAAAAAAGCTGTAAGTTATTTGATAATCAGTGCGTAATGTGATTATAGATGACTTTTTTGCGAGCTTGTCCTTGTGATTTTTATGATGATTATGTGTTTCTTCAGAGAAAAGTGCCAGACTATGACGGCGGATTCGAAGAGATCCCAATCGAGTTTAGACCTTCTGAATGGTTTGCTGAAGTTCTTCCCAAAAGAAGTCCATATTTTCCTCAACTAGGTGATCACTTGGTTTACTACCGACAAGGGCATCAATCATACGTTGAAGAGGTGGACAAGAAGAAAACGTATGAAATATCGAAAAAGATGAAGAAGTCACTTCCATATGTTCTCATCCCTGATTTGCCCGTAAGTTTTGTTCCAGTATGAGGGATTTATTTTTTAGAACAATGTGCTAATGTATACATTGAACTAAATTTTTTAAGGCTGCTGTTCCGGTTCGTGTGGTAAACATAAAATTTGAACTGAAACCACCCCGGTTGGCCTGCCTTAAACTTGAGGTTCAAGACTGGGAGAGTGGAGATCTTACTGGGACACACTTTACTGTTCAATACCATGACATGCCAGCTGTAGTGGATTTCTTAATTCTTCGTCAGATTCACGATAAATACATTCGTCACAATTGGAATCAGGGTGATAGGTACGTTTTCTCTGGTTTTATAATAGGTTATTTCATGATCACTGGCAAGTTTTTAAAATGTCTCTAAATCGTGTGAATTCATGACTGTTTACTTCACAGGTTCAGATGTTTAATTGATCGAAGTTGGTGGGTTGGTACCGTGGACAATATGGAGCCTAATAAAACTTTTCCTCATTCCAAGTTTTTGTGTTATAATATAACATGGGATAACAATGAGCGAGAAAAGATGAGTCCGTGGGACATGGACATTATTCCAGATTCATTTGGTAAATTCAAATTAGCAAATTGAATTTATTGTGTAGATAGATAAGGATTACCGTTGTTTAATTTTCACTAATTATTTATTTAATATGGTTTTATTAGAAATTCCTCCTGATAATACGGAAGCGGTTCTTGCCTCGGATGAAGATGTTCGTAGCATCGGCCTCTATGAAGCATCCAACGTTGACTGGCCCCCGTTTGGGCATCAAGATGCGCAATGTGCAAAACTCTCAGGGTTAATTGAACAAGTGATGGGCTTGGCTATATCAGAAGCCTTTCTTACTCCAGTTGACATAAATAGATATCCCAACTATGCGTTTAGCATTGAGTATCCCATTGATCTATCGACAATCAAAGCCAGGCTGGACAACCGATTCTACAGAAGAATTGACGCGTTAAGATTTGATGTCAAATATATTGCAACTAATGCAGAAAAGTTTAATCGTCCGGATTCTGATATAGTGAAACACGCAAAGGTTATAAGGGATTTGTGCCTGCAACTTATCGAGTAAGATTTAGTCTAATGTCTATTTTTTGTATATACCCATTCATGAAACCTAATGCTTCTGCAGGTGGGCAAATTGTTGTAAGCACTTCATTTAAAGATTTTCTTCTTATTTTTTTCTGCAATAGCGATCCTGATGTACAAGACGTGAATCCTGTGTACCATCAAATTGTCAACAGTTTCTTGCAAAAACGGGATGCTGAGGCAAAAGGCAACGGTAACAACAAGGCTGATGTCAGAAATGCTCCTTCTACGTCACGAGCGAATACTTCCAACAGATCTGACCGTAGCTCTACTACCCCCGCTAGTCAACAAACTACAACTTCACGACGGTCGCTTCGTAATGCTGGAAAATCCAGTAAGAGACTGGACGATAGTGATGATGAAGAGGAGGATAATCGTCCTTGGCAAGAAAGGTGTCGCGATCTTCTGGACACTATTTGGGCTTGTAAAGATGCCGTCCCTTTCCGTGTTCCCGTTAATCCAGAGGAGTATCCTGATTACTATCAAGCTATTGACACTCCTATGGATTTACAGTCTGTGAAAGAGGACCTTCTAGGTGGAAACTATAGTTCTCCGCTGGATTTTCATAAGGATATGAATCTGATCTTTAACAACTCGAGACAGTATAACACAGACAAAAGATCTCAGGTATGAACAATAAATAATAGCTTTCACTTTTCTTACAATATATTGATTTGCATTTCTTAAACTTTAACATTATAACAGACAACTATGTCTTTACAGATTTACAGCATGACAATTCGTCTACAGTCAATGTATGAGTGTCAAGTAAAACAAATTCTCACGTCATATCGAAGTCGAAAGAAGGGATCGAGGAGCAACATGGGATCCACCCCTCAGAAAAATCCGAAGAAACGCGTTATGCCTACAAGAGGTTCATCAAATGCTAATTCGCCAAGGAAAAACCCTGTGAGAAATGCTGCTACCAAAAATCCATATCTCCAATATCAGAATGGCGGGAGCAGTGACGAAGATCACGACGAGAGGAGAAGCACAAGGTCAAACAATGGTGACCGCGCACCAGGGTCTTGCAGTTCGAGAAAATTAAGAAGCAGAAACTCAACCACCACCTCATCTTCCACAAATCGGTCTGTTAACGGTCATAGTTCACGTAATGGCGTTTCTCCACCCACGTCAAGACCTACTCGGAGGGTGAAGAGGTTTAGAATTTCCTCTGGAGAGAGTCTTCATAGTCATCGCTCTAATGGAAGGGGACAGCAGCAACAAACTAGGTCGACTAGAGTTGCCAGCACAAGCAGCGCTGGCACCCGAAAACGAGCTTATGTGGAAGATGCAGGGAGCGACGAATTTGAAGATAGTGATGATGTACCTATGCCACAGTTGCATGCAGCAGGTGACGAAAATGATTCTGATAACTATGAAAGTAATTCTGACCACGAGGCATCAAGAGGTTCATTGAGGAGGTCATCAAGAGTTCAGACCTTGATGGGAAGAACGCGTCGTGGAGCTTACGATGAGAATGACTCTGATGAACATTCGTATGGTAAGAAAGCAAACAAACACATTGCGTGATTTGTGGATTAAGATTATCGGGGAATTTTCGGTGCTAAAAATCATATTTTCGGTTTGGGTCTTTTAGGAACGCGTTTCCGAGGAAAGCACGTCAGAAACTATGATGAAACTCAGAATGGATCTTCTGGTGACGAAGGTCAAAAGAAGAGACGGCGACGTCTTACTAGTCGATCAGAGGATTCCCCTCCTAGAAAACTTCGGCGTCAAGATGCTTCCCCATCTAAGAGAAATTCCGTGAAAGATGAAGATGATGACGACGATGACGATGAAGACCCAGATCAGCCTGGCCCATCTTCCAGAATTGTTTCTACGCGAAGGAGTTCTAGGCTAAAAATCGAGGAAGATGCAGAGGAGGAAGAAGAAGAAGAGGATGAGGACGAAGATGAAGAGGGAGAAGAAGAGGGTTCTTCAGATGACGAGGATGATGGCGATGAAGCGCATGGTAGTCAAAGGCGAAGTAGCAGATTACGGAGAAAGCCTCTTAGACATAGTTTTTCAGATGAAGACGCTAATCAATCTCCACCAAGATCGAGAAGATTTGAAGTAAGTTCCCCTGGCTGTCAACAAACCTATTCATAATTGCTAAATAGAGTTAGACTAAAGTTGTAATTTTCGATGGTTATCAACTTTATAGGATAATGGTAGTCGAAGAACACGTGGCGTTGCGCGGCCGGATTATGCGGAGGAGAGTGATAGTGAACCTGATGTTTCTGTGAGCTCCCGTGGACGTGTCAGAAGGAAGAAATCGTTTTTAGGATAATTTAGTCATAGCTTCTCGTCTCGTACGAACGGATTTTGTAATTTAAATTCATTGGACTGATCGTAATTTCTCGCTATACCTGTAGACTAAGATTAATAATATTATAAAGTTAAAAGAAAAATATCAAAAGATGTGGTGATCGAGTAACTACAGAGGAAGGTTCTCAGGAACTTAACGATAACAGTTAGAGATTCAAGTAACTCTTATACGTTTACGTTGTAACTTTTAACAATTTGTATAGACTAGATTTGATGTTCAACTTTAAAGTAACCATAAGATTGATGTTTTGCATTTTTCCATTTGTGACCAACTATATCATTACTTTATCATTATTACTGTTTTTATGTTTAGACGTGTTTCTGCATCGTATGAAAATGATAGTGCTTTTCTAGAGTTATTTATAATTATCAAGTTGTTTAGTGTTTGCTACCATTATCGTTACGTATCGTTTGTATATCGTGCAGTTCTTTGTTCCCTATGAGCCACTGTTGAATTATTACAACTTTTGTACTGGTAAATATTAAAATATAATTATAAAACTGTTCTGTATAACAATTAAAACTTCATAATTATTATAGTTACGTTGTATTTAGGATTTAAATCTACACACGTTCCTGCCGTCAATCCTCAGGTTATTATTTATCTCATCTTTGATCGTAAATCTTCAACATTATTTACACTTAATTTTTACAATAATTATTGTTTGGTATGAAGGGGTTGTATGAATAAGTTGATTATTATTACAAGTAAAAGTACGTTTTTATGAACCAGTGAAAAGATATGGAATAAAACATTTGACTATGAAAAAGTTAAAATGCTACTCGTTGATTCATTCGTCATTTCTTTCTAGAGCATCCGTTGTAATCTTCACACGTGTCCATTTTTACACCTTTTTTACATAGGTAGGTAGGTAGGTTTAATGTTTAACCGCAACAATTAAAATGTAGATTTATAGTGATATTCGTAGCAGATTTAGCAAAAGTAGTAATAAACTCTAAATCAAAAAATTGTAAGTATGAAAGGCAGGAAAAAGCCGACATAAGTTGTCAATTTCTGTCGCGGTGTGAAGGACGAAGTTCAGTCATATAAAATGTACTTGTATCACATAACCCCATTTATCAAGTTTAGTTTACATCTTACCTGTCACCGTTAAGTTCATGTGATTATCATAATTATACTTGTTTCTACTTTTACAACATCCTTCGTTATAAAACAATTCGTTGTCTCTGTATGTAATATCCTGACAATTAATTCAACAAATAGATCATCCATTCAATAAGCATTTTACTGCGCATATTTTACAATTTTATGACAACACAGGCAAATGTCGTAAGAGTGTTTGAAACCACTTATTGCAATACTGTTGATTTAAGGAAACTTTTCTAAACAATTTACAAAAATACTCATAACATGAATCAAAATAGCTTGTATACCATTCTTGAATCTGTACGTCGTCATTCTCGCTATCACCATGAATCATATAAAATCATGCAACAGCAGCAAGTATAGTCCTAAACCCAATTCCATCTCTCTCTTCCATTCCATTTCATCTCTATCTTTTCTCTCTCACTCTGACGATGACTTTTTGTGTAACACCCATCCCATCCTCTCATCTTTTAATCTCTACAACAGCATCATTAATCCACACACAGTACCAGAATACCACCGCAGCACACCGCATGCAATCTTGCTCCGATGCACATGGTTTCTCCCGTTTATTTTTAGAACAGGTTGTTGAGAGGAGTACAAAAAAAATAACTTTTGTCGACCACTGAGCAAAAAATGCATCATTACTAAATGCAGTACTTACTTTACTAAAAGACGAATTCCTCCTCACCAGAGCAGAGAGAAGCGACTGCGTTAAAGTACTTTTTTTGTACTACTCTGTTCTGCTTTGCTCTTTTGGCGTTGTTGAATGGGTGGATGGATGATGATGGTGGAATAGAGTTTATTCTTACTGTATTATTAAGGGTGAGTTGTGATGTAATCTTTTTCCTTTTTCCTTTTTAGTCAAATAAGAAGAATACCTTTATGTAAGAGCTCGACATTCACTTTTTAAGCACGCTCGTCGTCGTCCTCCTCTTCTCGTTGTGCATCTATTTTTAAATCTGGTATAAAAAATTCTTTAAGGATTACTTAACAAAAATCAGTTTAATAAAACGCAATGGCAAGAGCAGATAAAGAATATTATTCACATTACAAATATTTTTCCTTCTTACTCCTTTTCATTTCATAATGATTTTCTTCCCTATGAGTGCATTAGAAATAGAAGGAGCGATAAGGATAAATATTTTTTGCTTATGTTGTTGTTGTGCTGTAACGTTTTAAAAAGACGTACAAAAATCACTGTCTATTTCATCATCATAGTCTCTCATCTCATCTTCATCATGTCTATGTCATGCTCCTCTCGTCATAAAAAAATGTGCCTTCATTATGTTTTCTCTTTTGAACATTTTCAAGTACCATAAGGTACCAAAAGGAGCAAATAAATTATGGAGATTTAGTTCTTCGTCCAGTTTTCTCATCACATTTCCCCACTCACAAGAAATGATGGTAATGAAGATTTAAGACTTCTATACTGACTCACGACGCTGTATAATGTATTCAATATTTCATTTCACGACCATCTGCATCTCAGATTCCTCTGTACTCGGAACCCTATAAGCTCATCTTTCATGTTAGGGCATTTTTTTATAATCCAATTGTGAACGTGAAGGGATCCTCTCTGCTTATGAGATCACATTTTATAAGCTTATCATAAAAATTTGGTTATAGTAATCGCTGTTTTGATAAAGAAGACATAAACAACTAGGATGTCTCTCTCCCCGATAGCTTTTTTATAATATTTAATGTATTCCTTTTCGTGAAGCAGAAAAAAAATGTTTCTTCAGGGCCATAAAATGCCGTTTGCCTTTATCTCAGTTAAGAGGATAGGGCACATGGCAAACAATATTGCTTCATACTGTACAAGTTGCAGCAATAAAACATGAAAAATGATTTTTTTGAAAAGAGGGAAAAGGGCATTGTTTCGCTTATCTTCCTTGAGTATTTTATTATATGAGTTTTTTTCATTAGTATTATTATGCATATTATTATTAGTGGATGGAGATGTTTTGAAACAAAAATATGCACGAAAAAAAAGTATTGTAAAAGTGCATCATTTTATCCTCCTTCTCTCCGCCTTTGTTGCACGAAATCATCAAGCATCAATTTATAATCCATTCACCGTGGAAAAACGATGCTGTGTGTAATCTATCTATCTACTAAAAAGCAATGCGCGCTCTTCTGGCTAAATGGATGAGGTTGATTTGGCAGAGAAAATAATCATAATAATAATTGTGATTTGTGAGAAATTTCAAAACTACTTCACTGTCAGCCAGAGTCAGATACGATAAGATGCCACGCAAAAGCAACTCTTTAACCGCAGCAATCAGAATTAGGGGCAATAATCACGACGATCACGACACGAAAACAACACTCAAAGGAAGTTGTTATGTGCCATTGGTAAATTTTAATGAAGCAAGACAAACTGTAATGAAATGCGTGTTCAAAAATCCTGTAATATCACTGCTACGAAGTCAATGCAGGCACAATTTAGTAAAATGCATTACTATTACTTGGTAAAGAAAATATCTCCTACCAAAACTACCTATATACGTAAAAAGTTAAGCGCTTGCCGTTGTTCTGATTAAAAACCAAAGAAAATTTTACAAAAACCACGTGAAGATTAAAATTGTTGCCGTTTGTGATATGTAGGTATACATACATTTCTTAGTACCTGTTTATTTTGCACTTTTTTTTACCCTTTTTTCATTTCAAGGATCAACCGGGTATATACGATTGGACAATGCTCTCATTGAAATTTTATGCATGTCTATAAATAATATAGAACGAAAATTCATCAATGGGGCTACTTGAATGAAATCGTTATTACTGGGCCGATGATAAAAATAACACATATTGCATCATTAATGTCAATGGAATATTCCAACCTTTGCACGATAATCTATATGGCCTCAGCTTCGCGTTAAAAATGTACGCGTCCACACCACATATACGAGACATTTTCAATTAATGGAATTCTACATTTAACATTAGAGCTTTATGGTACGTTACGAAACAGTATCGTCGTCATTTGTCATCTTTCTTGGTGTTTACATCTTTTCATAGTTTGATAGTTGTACTAATAATATGTTGGTGTATAAGTATTAGAAAGTTTTTATGAATAAAAAAGGATGAGTCAACCACGTGCTAGCATGATTTATTAATAAAAATGTTAACGCAATCGCCTTTTCTTCAGTTGCAAAATGAAGGATGAGCGAGGAGTCATGTAACCATATATTGCGAATGGCAAGCATGTAAAATTATTCAATGTTCCCTGCGTATTCCCACTTCCCACATGTAAATGGTTAAGTAAGTTCGTGTAGGTATGTACACGGTACTGTTAATTTTAATCAGCGAACGACAATTCTCTGTAGATATGTGATATTGAGGTACATTACCGCAGTGAATGATTTAATAAAAGGGGTATCTTGTCAAAGTTTTTGTAGCTGTTCATATTTTCAAACTTTGAAACATGACGTTTAAATAACATGTTATAAAATTTCGTTGCAATTGTATAAGGTACATATTAGCCGGAGTTAATTGTTAAAATAATGTTTCCCATGTCATATTCGCAAAACCTCCGCAGCATTTAGAATGTATCACATTTATCTACCTCTGCCATCCAGGTGAGTTTTACAATTTCCTTTGTTACATTTCACAGCGATATTTTGTGTGCAAGTCATAAGCCTTCTCAGTAAGTGATTGAGGAAAAGGAAGCATTACAAAATCCCATTTCCGCTATATTTTTTCAATCTAAAACATGGATAAGCAAGTATATTATGACTTATATATATATAAATAAATACTATGTTTATAGTCGAACCGGTTAAGCTCATTTAAGTGCTTATCTACCACCGGGGACTCTTCTCACAGAGAAGGGACACTCTGCAAGGATCCTGGTAGTCGATAATTCGAGTTCCCTTTGATAGTCGTACTCCCCAGGATACCTTTCCCCGTACAGGCTGCAAGCAGCACACACCGAGCCGAGAAGGATTTTGGGGTGCCGGCACCGGGATTCGATCCCGAGACCAGTGGCCGTAAGTCAGGTTTGCTGCTCACTGCACCACCTTGCCCCCCTTATATTATGACTTATACGAATTACATTTTAATAGCTACGCTATGTCTAATGATAACACCACATCCGTGCTGCTCCAATATTTCCTTTCCTTTGAAATTCCTATGGCCGTGACGCAAACGGCTTGAGCTTATCCTCAAATTACAGACTCAAGTTACCCATCAACAGGAATGCATCATTGATTCCACCATAGCCTGACGTGTGTCTGTGTGCTCAACCCTTTACACGTTTCTCATTCATGACATGTATTTCAAAGTTTTGGGACCCGCAGTTGCTTATCATAATCTGATTACTGAATAGCCGACGAGCTTGATATTGTCTTATTAATTAAAACAATAAACAAACAGCAAATGAAGCGGATAGCTTCGTTCGGAAAGGCCAAAGCCAACATTAAATACCTTACGTAGCAATTCTACTCTGCTCGCTCCGATTGGACTATAAAAACCAGTCTTCTTTCTGAAGCGACATTATACAAGTAGTATCATCATCATTATCATCAAGGTGAACGAACAAGCACTACTGCTTATTCCACACATATGCATTCGAATCTACTCAATAAAAAATTCTTGATTTCTTCGATAAATTCTGGTTTTCCATTTTGCTTTACTGACACAACTAAAGAACACGTTGAGTAGCAGCGACAGAGAAAGAGGAATGGTTATCAACATCAAACGGCATGTGGCATGGCATACATATAAATCAGCAAGAGCAATAGAATAAACCGATAAAAATCCTATCCCAATCTTAAAATTCGTTTTCTTTCGTGAGCGCATCATAAAAAAGTGAACACAACATGTACAATAATACGGCGAGGGCAAATTCCTCAAAACTGTTACTTGTCTTGTACTATCGAATCTTATAAAATGCATACAAAATAACAAAAAGAGCAGCAGATCAGGTATAACACAACACGTTGCTCTCTCTGTGCTATAGCTGTTATATATTATTCAGTATGAAAATTTAAAGATTAAAAAGGTTGTTCAAAAAAGGCCATTCGATGCTCACGACGACGACGACAAGGAGGATGTTGTTCGTTTAAAATGTGGAGGAATGATGATGGCAGACTGACTTGACGGGTATAGTAATCTCTGTTGTTGCATATTGTTGTGCTGCTGCTCCTCTTCTCGTAGGAGCCGAGGAGCCTTTTGCCTTGCTCCTTTCCATTGTTGTTGATTTGTTGCATTGAATTTTTATACTGTGTAGGGCAACAAGTAAAATAATGTAGGAGATGGACTCACTCAGCCGTTGCGTTGTATAACGTCTTTTTGTCGCATTTGAAATATGTGCTGTAATAATAATATATAATCTCGTTCTTCTGGCTTTGGTTTACATGTTACATACAAACTCCTCCAACTCACTAAAGCATTCAGCATGAAATCTCTTGTTTCTTGACGCCCTCTGGCAACTCGGGTTGATGGAATAATATTATTAAGCGTTTAGCATATAAGCATATATATTCGTTCATATTTTAACACAATAGATAATATATATATACGGTTTATGATAATGACGAAAATAACAATATGAACTTTTAGGAAAGTTTACTTTTTATATGCCCTTTGTCTCCTTTGCGTGTGTATCTATGAGTGAGTACTTGACTATTTACGTACAACTTTCAGTCTCGAAATTTTATGACCTATAGTGCTACATAGTGTTATGTTAATGCTGATGACTTGTTACAAGATAAGAAGAAAATCTGAAGAAACCACTTTTTAAAAAACAGCTCGACGAACTCGACTCTGTGTTTTGAGGATGAAACTTATATAGTGCCTTATAAAGAGAGCACAATTTACAATTACGCCACGCTACAATATTATAACAACAGAACGAGTCCATGACTTGAGCTTACGAGGTAAATAGAAGGTACACATCCGTGCATCAAGGCAAAAATCTGTAACCAACAACCAAAATTTCTTTGTTAACCAACCTCATCTCATCATTATAATATGCGCCTTGATTTCATTTCATTCCGCCGTGCGCATGTTACACAGTCTTGTAGCAATCGTGCTTTTTCAACAAAGGGCAATATCCCATTATCCAACCAAATAAATGCATTGTCTAATCCTCGCATATATAAAAGATTGTTTAAAAAGTTGAAAATTTATTTCAGTTGATAAATTTAATTTAAAAAGTAAATAATAATATGTCATCTCTTGTGGCAGGAAATGATGGGCATGTACAGGATTTCATTAAACGGATAGCACAACAAAATGCACAAAGCAATAAGAACTAGAGAAAATAGTAAGCAGAGATGACGAGACGACATTAAGTTTATGAATTAGGATGTAAGGTGTATAGGTAGGTATTTTATATTTTTCGTACTTAATACGGAGAACAAACAGATCACATTAGAAAAACCTTCATTTTTGTTCTCATGCATGCCAAGAAACGAGAAGACATTGCATTTAAAAATGGATCGTCTGTCCACAGAGATTGGAATCATGCACACAATAAGCATTCAAAATCAGTGTCATTACCCATTGCAAAACGAATATATAAAAACAGTCTGGAATCATCCAGAATCCAGAAAATTAACCTGTTTTCAAGTTATGTATGCCATTTCATATCACACGACCACATCATATTTTTCTTTAAACCATCCACCAAATCATATTTTTATTTACACGAGATGGGAAATGTTGGAACTCGTGACGAAAACAACGTGTATAAATGATGAATCACGCGCAAATATGTTTTCCAGTTACTAATTTCCATACGCATTGAGATTGGTACTACCTATGCATTCTTCCATTTGGTATTTTCTTTCTACATCTCTACAAATAGACTGGATGCAAAAAAAATGTATATTGTAACACGGAACGGTTGTATTTACGAATTCATATCGTTATGGTATGCGGACATACATAAATAGATGACAGTGTCAATTGTGGGATGACGTTGAAGAAGGAAAAAAATACATTCCAATCTCCAATACGTACTGATTGCTGTTCCGAGCGAGAGCATGTCCTCGTAATAGTTTTTGTCTGATTTCTTTGGTAAGCAGAATATATACATTTTATATGTATAACAAAACAGTGTCAAATAAAATAACAGAACAGTAACGACTTGAGTGAGAGAGTCCCTTGTACCTCTGTACTACATTATGCAAGTGAAACGTCTGCGAGACAAATAGGAATTGGGAATAAGAGAAACACCCATCCTATTCCATCATCATTACCTACAACCTTACAAACACAATGTATTCAGACAGACAATCACGCTTAGTTAGACTCACTTTCATTTTTTTCTTGTTGACATTCAGCTAGTATATAGACGTGATTGCTACATTGAGCATTAGCATTAAAAATGTTTTTCAGCTTCTCCTTGTCTTCTGTATCTATCTGTGCTATAGCAAGTAAGACCTTCAGCCCATCCATTATTGTTATGTTTTTTGCCCTTTCTCAGAACCCCGTCTTCCCTTAAAACCTCAACAAACACCTTGCTGGTAAAAAAGGAATCATAGCAGACATGTATTTTCCATGCCATTCCATCTTAACCTACCTACTTCCATCCACCACCGCCCACCAACAACTCCAGTAGTTGTGCTGTCATTGTAACTGTCACACCACCTTATCGTCTTATCATGCTTCTTTAGAGGAGAATCCAAAATCCCATCTCTTCCTACCTTGCAACATAACTTATTGTGTGGATACAAACCTAAAGGTAAAACAACATATACATGTACAAAGGATAATCATTATGAAGGATGCTTTGCTGAATACACATTTATGTCATTGCTCCAAAAGACTCTTTCTAAACGAGGGTATTCAAACCTGAAATATCATCAGCATTTTGTGCCACCATATCTGTTATATACAGCATAACAGACACAAGGCGTATTGGATTGGAACACAGACAAGAAAATTATTATAAAGGACATTCAGTGAACGTGTAGGATGTGATGCTGTTGTATTGTAAAATAACTCGCAGCAGCATCATCAACAGAAAAAAATGCCTGAACACCGCACCACCACCACCGTTTGAACAACAAACATGACCGTGCATGGTGGTTGAACAAATTCCCAGTCATCCAATGTACGTACACACACGTTATAGTAATATTACCTCTACTTATACTGATTGTTGGCATCACTGTACAATAAGTTTAGAGTCCACATATTCGGTACGCCAAATCTCTTTTAAACGCACATCATCATCACCACAAAATATGAAAATGTGTGTGTGTGTGTGCGTTACGATTTACGAACATGGGCTCAATCATCATCGTCGTCGTGGTCGTTGTTGTCTCACTCACAGCGATCGTCACACTTCCATTTTAGCCATCCCAATTGTCGTCATCAACGCGTAATATTTTTAACCTAACCTCCTCCCTCCTCTTCATTTCATTCATCCAAACTCTTCTTCTCTTGACTCGACTGTAACAAAATAGCCATGTTTATTCAGCCCAAATAAAAAAATTATCATGAACGGTTATATCATCAACATCATCATCATCACCAGCGTGTAACATTTTATTTTACATCAGCTCTTTTTTTATCCTTCCACCCAAAAGCAATCACAGCACGTATGTTCGTACACTGTTATTACAGTTTCAATCAAAAATGCTACGAAAAAAGTGTGGATGTTAATCAGATTTAAAGCTAAAAACAGAACACAAAGCTTGGTATTAAATAAAATATCAGCGAGAGGGAAATGAAAACAGGGACGAGCACGACATTATTATTATTACATATTATTCCCAATGCCTCTTTTTTACACACACACACAGCTTTTTTAGTTGGATTATTTTTATGAATGTGACTGAAACTGAATAAAGTGAATCGTTTTTTTTGTGTAGTAGTATTCCGTATGTGTGTGTATATGAAGGAGAACATGACTCAGAGAAAAGGCAGTCAATATCCTCATCACCATTTTTAGCCCTCTATACTCTTTTTTACACGGCATCCCAAACTCCTTTTTTCACAGTCAGTGTTTTTTGTTAAGTGGTAGCAGGAACGCAGAGACTAGCGATATTACATATTATTATGTGAAGCAGAGTGAAGAACATCGTTCTTTCATAAAAAAAACTGAGAGAAGCAATACGGAGGAATAAAAAAAATATAACCACTTGCTATGGGATTTTCTTTCTTGTTCTGCTGAAAATAAAGGAAAAACATATATTTTGGATGATGCACTTCATTACGTACACAACCATAGAATACACACAGGCCTTACCTTTATGAAATCTATTTCGAGTTTTCATATGTCCGTTTCATTTCTAAGTTAAGTGCAAAGACGAACTTAGGAGCAGACAGATTGTGTTTCGTGTGAGAACATTTTCCAGAGAGAACACAAAACAACATATACAGAACGAGTGCTGTTGCTGTTTAATTGAAGCAAACATCCGTTCTTATAATAATATGAAGTGTGATATCCATACACACACTACTCACAAGACGACTCCTCGTCACTTTTTTGTTTAGTTGGTGTTCTATGTAATGTAATAACATGAACTTATAACATACAACATGTAATGTAGAATGTTTAGCGTACGTACGTACATACATCAATGCTGTATATTACGATCATCATCATTATTCTCATCATCATCCGTTGATATTTTACGACCACTACTTACTACTTGTGCATCACAATAATCTTTCTTAGTATCACGCTCAGTTCTGTGCAGTTTACGGAGAGAACCGCGTGCTGTTGTTCGTTCGTTCACCACCACCACCAACACCGTCGTCGTCGACCTAATCGTGTGTTCTTTTTTTGTAATATTTTATTTATGTATTTATTATCAGCCAACTTTAACCACGCTCGTTGTTTAATCGCATTTATTGATCCCATTATCTCAATTTACTACTATAACTACAACACATACCAAATCCAACAAAACCTACCTGCTTGACTGCTCCGTCAGCAAAACAAGTCAACAACTCCGGGGAAAATTACCCAGAGCTCCACACAAGAGCCAACAAGCTGAATAGAAAAGAAGGAAACTAGAGAAGCGCTCTCCCAACTAATAACAGCAGCAGTCGAGTCCCAGAGAGTGTCGTACGTAGTGTGCCGCAGCATTTTTTTTGCATAGCACAAAAATTAGCACATTCCTATTTTTACCTTTTTTATATCGCATGATAACATGTATGTGGACTATCATCATCATCATTATTAAGCAAATGCCAACCAACCAGCTCACCATCATCATCACAACTGCTACTGCAAAGGAATAATAGGACACAGCAAGTGATAGAAATTTTCTGTTTATATTACCTGTAAACACTTATTTCCGTTGTTGCTGCTGCTGCTGCTGGAAGAGTGCTCAAACGTGAGCTGCTGGGAAGCAAAGGAAAAAGCAAATAAGGAAGAAGAATAACGTTTGTTGTGTGTGTATATGTATATGTACATGCTTTCCTTTTTTGCCACCTCCTACATATGACATATACATATATAGTGGATTCCCAATTATCAACAACCGTACATTATATACCATTTCCCTGGAATGCCTTCTATTGTGTAGTTTTCTATCGAAAAGCCCAGAACGAAGTTTTTATTTGATTTATCTATAATTCATTCCAACTACTAATCGGAATAGGCAAAGTAGCTCAACACCATTATCATAATCGGCTCCAGCTGCTGCTGCTGGAAAAAGTAAAAATAGTACTCCTACACTAAACAACGCTACACAATCAGTTTATTATGCTAGCTCGTCTATATATGATTACTGGAAAGCCGAGTTGTGCCTTTGCTTTATAATAATAAGCGACTTTACATGAGTCTACATGCTATATGACAACCACCACACATTTTCTGTGTTTGAATCCAACACCCGCTTACATAAGAGTTTTTGGGAGAAACTTTTAGCTCATATAGGTATATACAATAAAGCTCTCTCTCTCGTTCTACTCGGCTTCCTTTTCTCCGCTTCCACAAAGCCGCTTAAAACTGGAAACAGAGAGAGAAGCAGTGTGTGAAAGAAGGGAGAAAATAAAGAACGGAAAAAGGGGGAGAAAATTCGACGGAGAAAGCGACGCTACCACCACCACCACTCTGTGCTAAACTATTTCTGCTCTATTGTGTACTCATACACGGGAAATACCTATCTCTCGCTGTGTGTGAGCTTGCAAGAGAAGCCACGCTCCAGGAAAAAACGATCGATCATCATGAGTTTATTGACAGTGGTTGTTGTAATGCCCGTGGTGAATGTTGTTGTGGGTGCTGCTGCTGCTGCTCCAGCTCTTTCTCCATTTCTCGGATCAGTGTTACTTCACAGGCGATAGTAATGGCACGACGTAGTAATTCTATGAACACCATAGCCAACCAGCAACAAATATAACTCTGTGGAACTAGAGAACTGGACTATTACTTTCTCTACTGGACTCGTAGAAAGTTATTACAATAACGTTGTTTTATATTACCCATACATATACATATATATGATATGTGCACGTATACAGTTTTTCCCTGTTTTTTGGCGTACAATGACCAAACCTATTTCACTGCTCCTCCGACTCCTCAAATTTGACTAGTTTTGTGCATGTTGTTGTTGCGAGCGAACGTAATTCATTATTATTCAGTTATATTTTTCGATGGACTAGATATATATAAGTGCCGCGTTAACTGACTGCGGAGGAAAAAAAGGGAACACAAACAAGCTACTACTACTATAATATTACACACAGCAATAGTAAATTACATACCTGTTGTCTTCTTTCTCGTTTATGTTATGTGCATTGTTGATTCGTTCGTTACGTGTTCGTTACGTCCGGGCAGTCATTCATTCATTTCAGAAAAAAGTGTGTTAAGCACGAGTAGAAGTTGTGATAATAATAACACCCGTGTGGTTCCTTAATTGATTTAGTGTCCTCGATTCAGAACGGCCTCATATTATAAGTGAAGGGGAAAAGAGAGTGAAAACTTTTACTGGAATAGAGAGAAAAGCGTTGCATAAGAAGGACAGTTTCACTTTTACCTGTCTTGTTGTTGGTACATAAAAAAAGGCAAAGGAAAATATAGAATAGGGCAGCGGAGGAAACAATGACATTAATGTAGTTAGTGTTCTCAATCGATTTGTAATATTCCCGGTGATTAACCAATAGAAAAGAATGCTTTGATTATCAACTTATATAATATACTATCGACTACATAAATATATTTCAGTTAACGTCTTTTGTACTTTTATATTAATAAATATTTATAGTAACTTATATTTATTTAAGGAAAGAATTTTTTTTCTCTCACTATCAGCGTAATAATTTGTATTCATTATTTTGTCAAAAAACTAAACTTTACCTAGCGAAACATTTACAATTCCAAATATTCATTCCACATAAACAAGATTCGTATATATATTTATTATTAATATTTTATTCGGAACCCTTCTGATTATTTATCGACATCTCTCGTTATATATATTTTTCGGATTTCTTTTCAATCTCAATCAAAGTACAAAAACGTATTGTATGAACAGAGAAAGTCTAGACAAAAAACTCCTTTTTGTATGAAAGTTAATAGAGAATTTGTACTCTGCCACTCATCATCAATCACAAACTCGCCTCCAAACCAAAAGGATGCAATAAACTGTTTTTTTCTATCCCTTCAGTGGAAAATAATGAAAGTAACGTAACACGAAAAAAGATAAGTGAAAACGAGAGCCTAATAAAAAACGGACGTTGAGCGTTTGTTGTTCCAGTGCCGATTATAAGCGGAATAATAATTTCGTGTAAATCTCTTTGTGTCTCTGTGTATGTGTCACTATTTTCCTACTTCTTCTTGTACTTTTTGCTGCATAGTTTTGTACGCGGAAAACTTTCTCATGGACAATCTCTCAAGCACTGGCTGCTTTGTTTCTCGAGATTGATTTGTATGTATCGTTGAACGGTTTTGTAAAAGAAGGTATATATTTAAACAAAAGATACTTGTGTGGATTACACCGGAAGTGCAAATTATTTGACCCCTTGCAAAAGAGACACGCAAAACAACTTAAGTGCTTATTGCTCATCATCATAATCATCGCATTATTTGTTGAAGCGGAAAATAAAAGAAAAACAATTTTATAATCAAACGAAGACAGACATTTTTTCATTGCTACAATCAATATCAATATAGATTATATTTGTTTTTCTGTGTGTGTGACAAAAACAAGCGTTGTTGAACAACTTGTATGAACAATTTCATGTTTGGCTCTTATGATTGTATTATTGTTACTTAAAAAGTGATTACTGTCGATCAGTATTCGCTGTTTTTCTAACGAATCGATCAGTGTGCGTCGTACGTACATACTTGATTATTTGATAATAATATTTCGATAATAATAATAATAAAATACAAATTTGCGATTCTCCAACAAGTTGAGCAAGCTAATAAAATATTACTCACGAGAATAAAATAAATAATACAAAAAGTTCAAAAGCCGTTCTCTGCTGCTGTTGCTCTCTCCTGCACGAACGAAGAAGAAAGGATATTGCGAAACTGCAAGGAATGAGAATGGGGACTTGTGAACAGGTAAGTCAAGTAGAGATAAGAACATATTTTACATTCAAAATAATAATAATGTATGCTACAACACAAGAAAGAAAAAAAATCAGCATTTCGGATAGAAAGAAGAAAAGTTGCTCCTTTCGTGTACTCTAGGTTATTTCAATGAAAAGTCGTTATGACATGATGGTCATGGACCTACAACAATGCATAACTTGTAGTAGTAGTATGTCTTCCATCAGCATCCACGCACGAATTATTGCAACAAGCGATTATACCAAGAAAGACCATGATACGGGGAATAATATTTTAGAAGACGCTGTATGACCAGAATTTCAGCAAAATCTTTATGCCATTGACGCCATCAACTACGCTTCTTGTTGGCTGTGTATATTACGTAGGTAGGTATATTAGGTATCTTGTTTGCTATATGTTTTGAGATGTAGTCTGCTTTTGAAGGAGAGGAGAACCAATAACCTAATAATTGATTCAAATCATTAGATCAGATAAAAAAATATGTATACAAACAGGGGGTATGTATTAGTCAACAATTTATGTACTTGTACAGCAGCACAAGGATTCTCTGCATAGCAGGGCAGAAGAACAATCAGTATGATTGGTCATGAAATTCAAGTTTTTTTTCTCTTCGTGATATTTTATTATGCATCTCCATACCATAATCACTTGGCTTGGCTTTTGGCAGAAAGAAACTAGTATCTTGTGTGTTGATTGGGACAATAAGGCAGTATAATGGCATGCAAGGCACAATGCCCAATTCCCAAGGACATGACATGATCTCTGTTGATGCAGAGAGACAGACGAGAGGAGATTTTTTATTGCACTTATTGTGTGAGATTCTGATCTCTGATAAAGATGAGATGTGGCATTTATGTATGTGTTTATGTGTACACATATTGTACGGTACATATTACGCAGCATTTAATACGCAAAGTAGTTGTCATTTCCTGACTTACCTTTCATCCACCTCGATGCTCGAATTTTTTTTGCCGTGTCTTGTCAAGAATTCATTTTTTTCTCCCCTAATATTATGTACTTTTATGCATTCTGAATATCATTATGGCTTGTTTGATTGATCTCCTTGTTATGCTTTTCTGTGACAAAACTGTTATTGAGGTGATTGAATAAAAAGGCAGGGAGGTGACAGGAAATCAATAAACTTTCAAATACATTATTCAAGGTTCTTTTGTATTCTTCACCTTTCATTTAAAAAACTATCGGAATGAAAAAAGTGTAATATAAACATAATAGCTGTCAGCATAAACATTCTCTCCTTCTTTTTATGAATGACACATCACACATCTTTTATTCTTTGATGTATTGCTTTTAATGCACTCTTCTTGAGATGGAAAAAACAGGGAAACACTTTTTTGTGTATGTACCTCTATACTTTCGTAAATTGTGGAGAAAAACATAATACTTAGATAAAATACCTTATCGTCAATAAGTTATCTAATGTAAAAGTACGGAAGACAGACCATTATAATAAAAATGTTTTAAAAAATAAGTGATTGGTTGTTATAAAATTTACATAGAGGTAGGTGCGTTTAGATTTCTGTGTATAAAAATGTATATATCACACTTACCGTACATACCTTATCGATTCACTTAAGTCACTCTGACGAATGACAGGTATCTTCTTTTATGGCAGCTCGGCAGACGCGGTACCTTACCTTTTTCACCTGTTAGACTAAATATATTATTTACATACATTGAAAGTAGGTGGATGATGATTGATGAATTCCAGGGAAGGTCGCAATTCAATTCAACGTGTCTCTCTCATCAGTCATCAGATAATCATGGCCATTTCGCTTAAACACCTACACCATACGACACACCTTAAATTGCCCTTCATCATCATAATTTACCCATAAATCTTATTTAAAAAGTACTAGGATTAGTATAATATGTTTAAAAAATGAAAAAGGTCACAACACGAAGAATGCTGCCATAAGAAAACAATATGAACAATTGAAATGAAGGAAAAAGTAAATCCGGTGCACGTTTTAATTTAAATGTCTGTAGACAAAGAAAAGGCAAAACATACTACGTAATTTATTATTAAAACATTGAGGTAAGATAATGTTGTCTTTTACCTTTGATGAAAGATCATAAACTTAGTGCAATACGATACCTAAAATATTACTGTCATGTCATTTTACATAATTATCCGTCAATCATATCATGAAACCTCTTCCTAAATTGTGCTACCTGTAAAATAGCCTCGGTGTAATGGAAGATGACTCGCAATAGACGAGTTTCTATTAATATTTTTAGCTCTGAAACGAAGAAAGGGAAAGTTTTCAGCTAAGGAAGCTGTTCGAGTTTTTTTTACAAAGTTGAGAGTTCACTTGAAAGGTGCATCACTTTCTCCTTATTTATATGCATGAGCTGTCAGCGCAAAACAAATGCACGACATTTTGTCGGAAATCGTAAAAATGTAATAATGCTAATTGTGCTCATCGTAAACAATATTACGCACTTTTGACCAAATTAAAGTATATACATGTTCAAGTATCAGGGTAGCATGGAAGTATATTGCGTAAATGTGTTTATTACAAACCTTGTAAAGGACTTGAATCCATCAGCACAAATTAAATTGGAGACTGTAAACTTCATTATGATGAAACGTATCGTATGAAAGAGAGGTACATATATACAGGTAGGCATAATTGATTTGGAAAGAAGCGTGATTACTGAAAGTAAAAGTGTGGAAATTGCTCACGAGTGAGTACTTTTAGCAGTCATTAGTTTATTAGGTAGACAATGTGTTGTACAGTGAGGTACTAACAGTGTCGGAACAAATTAGTTGTGTGATTTAAATTAAATTCTATTTTTGTGTGAAGGACAAGGCAGAAAGGAGAGAAAGGAAACTAGGGTTAAAATTGGACACTGTATATTTTTGTCTAGCTAATTGATGTAGCAGCAGAAAAATAAATTAGGGTACTGTTACAAACTCATAAAGATACAAACGTGGGGATTTCTTTCGCAGAATAGAACACAAATTAGCTCGTATTACTAATTAGTCTGTATATACTCATTAACAGTTCGTTTTGTGGTAGCATATTATTGCGTTGTTGTAGATTTTGAAGTGGAAGGAAACGAAAACACCTCTTGTTTTTCCATTAGCTGTAATTTGCTTCGAGTCACGCTTTTCACCTGCGTTTTTCTTGTTTACTCTAAATCTAATGACCGATATAATTAAATTCTTTCAAATGCCATTATTATGAAAAAGTTCCGTTATTTGGCTAGAAGGAGATTTTTGGAAATACAATTTCGCATGACTAATAATACATAATGTAAAGACGGAATAGCTTTGTCACAAATTATCCGTTGTTTTTGTACCTGTCTGCATGTATCTCTAAATACATTACATTATGAAGGTAATAAGTAGTGCAATTGGAAACGTGCTGTTTTTGACTAAAGTGGATATAAAAAATATAGCTTTCCAGGAAGTACAAACAAACTCACAAGTTGTTGAGTTCATTGACAGCTTAATAACACCATTGTACCATTATCTGTGGAAAATAATAGCGCAAACTTTCTTTCTTCCAACTTCCATCCGAAATGTTTGACAACTTGTGGAATGGCATGCAATTATTTGTTCTCTAAACTTATTTGTATCTAATTTGTTGAATCTATCTGCTGAATTATCACAAACAGCCACAACCAGCAGAACAACAGGGGGACAGGGAGGTACAAAGGGAAGGTCTCATCATGGAGGAGAATAACGTGACAATTACAGGCCCTCCTGCTTCCAGGACGGTGATTGACAATCTGAAGAAACTTCTTTTGCAACGTCAACATTCCAGAGAAAGCGATACTGAGGTAGGCTCAACTACATTTAACACGGTATTCGTATGAAAAATAGCAGTTTATATAAATTGGAAAATATTTTTGCTCATGAAACCTTTTCATTTCTTATACAGAATAACCGAAATAATGCGATCAGATCAGACCAAGGGTCAAATTCCGATGCAGCCTTTTATTCCCAGTTCTCAACTTCATCCTCAGACTCTGACGACTCTTCAGACTACATGATCTTTCAGGAAATTTCCAACCAAGAGGGATGCAACAATAATGAGGGAAGGCGAAAGCACAGACGGCGAAGGTCGTATTCCAGCTCGTCTTCCTCATCATCCTCACCAGTTGCACGGTGCCGCCGCAAAGTAATGAGATATGAAATATTAATGTGCCAACTTTCAATATGATGAGAAAACTTTTTTTTTCTTCCCTGTTTTCACTCTACTTTCACTCACTCATTTTACCAACTTTTCTCTCTCACTCCACAGGTTACAAGGGTGAATGTTACACTAGCCAGCAGTATTAGCGCGGATGGAGAGGCATCGGCCCCACAAAAATCTGCTCTAGACGAACAAGTTCACAATAATGAGTACAATGACTCTGCAAATTCCACATCCTCTCACAAAGACTCTTCCAGTGAGGACAACTTTCCAGGGGCAAATAATAGCAAGAGTATATCATCCTCGGAGGAGGTGGCGCCGAGTCGGTGTGCAAAACTAAAAAGCAGACGTGACAGAGACCGGAAGCGGAAACGGTATGAACTCAACTACACATCATATCGCCCTAAACTCTTGAAAGCAGCAGACAGTACTACAATCACGTCATCCCGCAACGAGGAAAGTTCTCAGAGCACACCCGTCGACAGTCGCGGCTCCCCAAATGGCGACAACAATGGCAGCACCGAGAACAATGCAAGTAGCGTTGCTCCCGGCATCACCACCAACAGCTCTCCCACACACGACGACGCTAACAATGCTGTTCCAGAGAAAGCAAGCGAGAATTCCAATACTGAGAAAATGGAATCATCATCATCATCCTCAACAGCAAACACCCCCGCAAGCACACAAACTATTTCTGAGCCTCCTTCTTCTACCACTCTTGTTGTTAATCCGGTTTCTCCCACGGCGGCTGACGAGTAAAAAAATAACGAGAAAGAATAATTACCAAAAATGGTCTGGTACCATTTTCATTTGATAAATGCCAATTTCTACTACTACACAAAACTTTTTTCTCATTGTCATCTATTTTACATATTTTCTTCAAATTCCTTAAACTTCAAGAGAGATGTTCTTTACCAGTGAGTACAGCAGAAATTAAGAAAACTTGCGTCTATGGAATACTATCCTCTGTACACACACACGTTGTTGTATTATATGGTTTTCATTTCTGGAAGCATAGATATGTTATAAGTGTGACGAATATTAATTAAAATGTATTGATCGAAGTCCCAAGTTTGATTGAATGTATTGGAATGGGAAAGTATTTTTAGAAAGATCATTTCTATTTAATTCAATTCACAAGAAGAAGAAAAAAAATGTTTTGATTAAATAAATAGGTAAGTTTGGATGGTTTGTAAATTCGAATTTTGATGATGATTATGCAATTTGTTATTGCAATTTGTTTATGGAATTACCGGCCATGCATTATTGTGTGAAGTAATAAAGCAGATATGTACTAGGTTTATAAATGTAGCAAATCATGTTCTGAGATATGAGCAAAGAATGTTTTATAGTTAATTCTTGTACTATCATTATAATCATTGTAGTGAAATATGAATAACGAATATACTATAATTTTTCGTTCAAAGTGTATTATTTTTAAAAAGGCTCTAGTTAATTTTATACCATGTATGATTTATTATGTATTATTATTTATGTACTAAACTAAAAGTATGTATGTAGCTAGCAGCTTCCAAGTGTCAAGTCAAAAGTCAAATTGTACAGTTACCTACCGATTTTTTCCGAAAATTGTAACGATTTAACTTTATTATTAAATTGTTGAAGCAAACTAAAAAATAACACAGAAATGCCAATTAATTCATTTTATTTAAATCATAAAATTATAGCATAAAAAAGTTGAGTTGAAAACAGTTTAGGTTCATAAATGCCAGAAACGAAAATGAACGAATACATATATAAAATAAATTCATAAAATTAATAGTAGTAAAATAATAATAAAACAAGTTGTCGGTAGTTTACAAAAAAAGTAATACGTCTTGTGACGGAGTAAAAACTCCCAAAGTCGAGAACAAATGGAAACAAAAATTGCGATGAATTATTAACGATTCTTGAAGAAGCTGGAATACTTGTTTGTAGGTTTGGGTTTATATGCAAAATCTTGGGTATTTATATCATCGTCACAGTTTTTACTCTTTGCCAAAAACGATCCACCTTCTTTGTTCTTCTTCTTCATCTTCACTATCTTGCCCTTTCCTCCAAATATATAGTTAAGTTCCCTTTTCTTCCTAAAATACAAATAAATGTCACCATAAATTAACTGCACAGTTACAGCAATAAGTGCATACTCATTTTGCTAGAATTGGTTAAATTGAATTACTTGGCCGAGTAAGTTTTAATTTTTGGAAACAATTGTTTCTTGAATTCATCCATCTCTGAAGATGTCCATAAGTCGTACGGATCAAACTCTTCGCTCTTGTCCTTTTCAGAGATCCTACTGTTCCAATCTTCCCATGCATTTGCATAACATGGCGATTTTTCGGTATCAGAAATTCGTTGGGGACGTTTTCGGATAGTCGATGGCAGTTGGGATGTTTCCGCAACAAGTGACGCTGGGCTTGAGCCTCCTAAGCCAACCGCAACATCCAGCGTTCGAGAAAAGCCAAACACGGGGCTTAAGCTCCCTGATTCCATTGATGCGTCTGATTCATTCCCGTCAGCCACTGTTTCAAAAGTCAAATTCGAAGGGGTTGATGACTCGTGAAAATTAGTGGTGGCTCTGGGAGAATTGTTACGAACAAACTTGAATTTCCCAAGTTTACGCGGAGATGGCACGGCATTTGATTCGGCGCTTTGATCTACAAAAGACCTAGATGGAGAGGCTCCAGGTGAAATATCTTCGCTGCCTTCTTCACTAAATGGCGGAGCACCAGCATTAATTGGTGTGGACGTTTTTGGAGAGGCTTTTCGAGCGCTAACAGGCGTTCCCGGCTCTTGAGGAGAAGAAGGGGGCTTTGGTGTGGACTTGCGAACATTACGAGAAGTCTTACGTGTAGGTGGTGAAATTAAGTTGGACTTCATGTTATCTTCCACGTTGGGCGTCGTAGGAGAGGTCAAGGGTGATTCAGACATTTCAAACCTAGGGTTGGATATGTCTCTACTGCTTACGTCACTAAATGGCGTTTGCGGCTGCAGAGGAGTAGGGGGCTTAGGGGTGGGTTTGCGAACCATTTTTGCGTTTCGAGGTGTACGGGAGGGTGTTAATGCCAATTTGTTGGTGCCCTTTAGACCTGGGTGGAAATTCGTTGGAGTAGTTGGCAATGATTTTGAGACTTCATTCTCCTGGTTGGACGTGTTTCTGCTTCCTGGTTCGCTTAATGGCGTGGTAGACTCATTGACAGGTGTAGTGGCTTTTGGCGTGGTCTTGCGAACATTACGAGAAGTCTTACGTGTAGGTGGAGCAATTAAGTTGGACTCCGTGTTATCTTTCACGTTGGGCGTCGTAGGAGAGGTCAAGGGTGATTCAGACATTTCAAACCTAGGGTTGGATATGTCTCTACTGCTTACGTCACTAAATGGCGTTTGCGGCTGCAGCGGAGCAGGGGGCTTAGGGGTGGGTTTGCGAACCATTTTTGCGTTTCGAGGTGTACGGGAGGGTGTTAAGGCCAAATTGCCGTTGACTTTTTCTCGGGAACGGTTATTTGTTGGGGTCCTCGGGACGTTGACTTCTTCTCTGGAACGGTTATTTGTTGGGGTGCCCCGGTCAAATACAGATAATTGGCGACGAAACATTTCCGTACTTGGCGATTCAAGTTGATGGAACGGAGCATGGTTATATAAGTGTGCATATTTTTCACGCGCTCCTGGAGGCAAAGGATCTTCAAAGTTTGTTGATGTCGAAATATTTAAAATGTCATTAACTGTTGCTCCAATATCTGAGAATGGACTAGTCCGCTCTGATGAGATGCTTGGGTAAAATGCGGTTGCATCGCTTCTAAAGGAAACGTTGAGCTCATTTCCAAATCCTCTGCCTTTATCGCAAGAATTGCAAAACTCTGGATCATTTTCCTTCTGGTCGATGTTTAGCCGATTCGTGAGGCTTTCATTTAAGTCGTCAAGTCCATTTTTCTGGTAGAGGATGCTGACATTTGTTACGTTCAGTGATGTAGACAAATTGAGTACATCATTGATGGAAGGTCCTTCTTCTGCATCTGACATGGGACTTTGTTCCTGATCTGCGTAGGAGGCATTTGCCTCGCTGAGGCGGGACACATTGTATTCATCACCAAATGATTCATTCATACTTTTCTGAAGCACCTCATGAAAACTGGAATCATCCCGGTCCTGGCGTCCACTTTTCTGGGAGAAGGTAGTGACACCAGTTTCGTTGAGTGATTTATCAAGTCCAAAAACTTGGGATTCTGGGCACCATGATTCCGTATAGCTGAGCCGGTGTTCATTAGCTAGCTGTAGACAAAAATCAATTAGCACAATATAGGAACATGTACCTATCTTAGTGAAAACAAGCACACACTTTTACATGGATTTTATATTATGAAAAAGGAAGAAATCATACCAAGCGTCGGAGTGCACGGGGCCTTTCGCAATTACTGGTACCACACTATAAGCAAAATATGATTTTAGAATTATTATAATACATGTACAAACAAAATATAAGACGTAACAACTAAAAAATTCGATAACGGTTTTTGACGAACGTGTGCATACTTCGTGAATGTTGTATCCCATATCCCTTAGCACTTTCTCCACGAGTTCCCCGTTGCGGAAAACAAGGTAGATTGATCGATGCTTCTTTCCCATCAAACTAGCAATGTCACTTGTCACCTGCTCAAAATCCACGCTTAGAACAATGTGAAAGAATAAAACTTTCTCGTCCTTCATAAATGTAGATTGAGTGTCCGAATCCTCTGTACTGGTATCTTGACCTCGGCCGTCGTTGATCACCCAATTTAAGCAAACTGACTCCACCTGATCCCGCCTGATGCTCAATGAAACCAGTGACGCTGCTTTAGGAATGGAGTAAAATACATGAAGCCTTCCACTGATGATACTGAAGTCCACCCAAAAATCTGCATTTGTATATACTTGGTGCTAAAAAGTAATGAAGATGATTATTAGGTAAGTACAAAATAATAAGCTTTGCAACAGGATATAGTATTATTGTTCGGTATGGTCAGCGGTACTTACCTCAGGGGGTCGTATTTCCGTGTCGCAGACAAATAAATACATGCAAGAGATTGGGATGATTGATTTGGGTCCTCTTGGAGAAAGATTGAGAGCATTCAAAAAGCTTCGCACATTCTGTGGAAAACAATAGAAACAAATTCAAATTCATCCAACTGTATTTACACTGAGTATGAACGAAATAATCCATTCGCGAAATGATAGTTTTTGTTAGTATAAAGTTATACTCACCTCTCCAAGAGCATCCGAATCCGAAGTCCGCAGTAATTCTTTCCTGTCATTGGCATTCACGCAAGCAAATACAGAATTTATCACTGGCAGAGATCTTCCTGGAGGTGCCCATTTCGCCCAACATGAAATAATTGTTACAAGGTAGTGCTGACAAGAAAAATCTCCACAACTGAAAACCGCCTTGGCTATTTTGAACCTGATTGAGAGCAAAAAAGGATGAATTAGCATAATTGAACATTATATTATAAAATATGATTCATGATTGCTACTTTCATTAAATATAACAATGCGACATTCAGGAAAAGTGAAATTCATACATCATATCTCCAATTTCATAGCACCAAGCAATCCGAAATTCTTCGTGGTCCGGGTGAGAAAAGGCGTTCATCATGTGAATCACAATGGGAGAGATTAGCACAGAATACAACCAAGACTCTGGATTCTTTGCGGTAATGTCCAGTAAAGAATTTAAAAACTCTTTCATAATCTCTCCGAAAACCAGGCCGCTTCTCTGGCACCTCGTGTAAACCGCAATTACGACTGCCTACAATGGATTTAAAATATGCCAAATTGTAATTCTCAGAAAAGAAAAAATATTTTAATGGAAGATTATATGTTGTGCAATTCGCAGCTAATTATTAGTTACATACCTCTATGTAAGCTCCCATATCATATAACGTATCATATATTTCGCTAATCCGTGTAGCGGGACTGCTCAATGAAACAGACAAATTCGTGGTTTCCAAAATCAAATCCTGGAGATCTCCGATTACCCCAATGACATGAGAGTGATATCTCTCATTCTGAAAAACCAAAACAAGAATCATGCAATTATAATTACTTAAACTAATCTACAGGCAATTATAATTTATAAAATGCAGTTAACTGATAATGATCAATAACGCTAACTAACACATCATATATTTATTTAATCAAGCATCATACCTCCCTGAGTACAGGGGCCAATTGCTCGAAATACAACTGAACATTGATCAAGAGCTTCATCCGGGTTCTCTGACTTCTGTTGAAACTCTGAAAATAAATAAAAAGCATAAAACAATCATTAAAATGCAAAAATACAGGCGCACAATTCATTTTTCTTTCACAATAACACAATTTCCCTCTATTCTAATAGCACAATTAAACATTAAACACTAAAAGATAATCTCCAGTGTAGTTAAATCTTTTTTTCTTACACGCTGAATTTCTCTGACGGCACGCTGAAGCGTTTCCCGACTTAGGAGCTGCAAGATCCCGGACTCTTCATCCTCACTATTTTCTCCTGGAGACTCCTCCACCACCTCCATTCCCTCCATTTTTTCTTGTGATTGAATTAATCGAATGAAACAACAATAATAATCATTTATAATTACCTAAAAAAATTATTATGTCGCGCTAAAGAAAAAATATAGCAAAGCACTATTTTTTCTGCGCTCCTTTCACTCCTTTCACTCCAATTATCTAATTATGCGTTCATCGCCCGTTTGTCGCTGATGACCGCTGCTGCAGAGAACAGAGACAGACAACTGACACGAGCGCAGCGACTATTTACGTTTTTTATTCGAAAAATGAAATCGAATGTTTGCTTTTTTTCGAAAACGCAAATTTGAATTGTGGCGCGCGTCGAACGCTTTTACTCTTTTACGAGTTTATCTCGGCTTGACGGAACGCGAACGCGCGTTTAGTTTGCTAGCTCGTTCGCGTGCGTGCTGCTGCGCCGCTTGCCTTGCGGCCTTGCTGCCTGCTTGTTTGCTGCTTTTCTTTGTTGTTACTTTTGCATAAAACCTCGAACAAATGCAAAAATGGATAAAAACTTATCTGCAAACTGGATCTTTGGATCGATGATGGTGATCATCATCATCATCATCATAGTCGTCATTATTATCATCATCATCAACAAGAGAGAACAAAAATGCATAATAAAAGAATGTCTGTCTATGTTGGTTATTGAAAGGACGCTAATCAGGATGGATTAAGGACGGCATTGACTTGACCACCACCACAAAAGCCGAAATCCAATTGTCAAGTTATCTCATCATCGTCATGCATGCCATAAATAGCGTTTTATTTTGCACAGCAAAGCGGTTTGTGTTACCAGTTACCATAAAACATGGTCTTTTTTGGTCTCTCCGTCCATACTCTCAACTCTCAAAACCATTTATGACGTAAGATAAGTTTGAAGACCAGCACCACGAAGACGTATGCGCATAGCGTCAAAAAAATGCCTAAAAGTGGTCTGCTGGGCTGGGATTACTTCACTTCATCCCCATCATAATCCTCCTCCTCACATCATCATCATTATTGCTGCCTCAACTTCAAATTCAAAGCATTTTATATTCCTAACACTATATCTACTACAATAACCAACAACATAACATCAAACTACTTTTTTGCAGGTTTTTTGTTGAACATGTACATAATATGCATATATAGGAAAGGGTTGTTGTTGTGTTTTATGTTGGATCGTAGTAATGAAGATGATGTGACGATATGTGAAAAAGTGAACATTTTAAGTGCATGTTTATCATTATGCAATGCAGCGTACATATACCTATGTAGGTATTTATGTATGTATTATTTTACCAACTTTCTGTTCATCTCGACTCGACAAACAAACTCAAAGTCAAAACCATTCTAATGACGATGCAGATGATGATAAGTCAAGTTACTTTATAGCCCTAAAAGACTTTACTTACATTGTCTAAAGCATAAAATATTATAGAAACGCTGCGCTGCGTTAGTAGCTCTGTTTGTTTGTGTATCAGATTGGATCTGATTTTATTCGATCTTAAAGGTCGTCCGATCCTTGTATATTCACGAGAGCGATTCAGCAGCATAAAAAGTATACATTAAAAAATCATTGCATTGCAGTATTATTATTCCTACATTATTCATTACTTTACATACAGATTTTACTACTACAACAACTGCTACTAGTAGTAAGTAAGGTTTTAAGCGTTATACTTGGGCCTGGGCTTATATAAATTATATCTGAATCTGTAGTAATGAATATACCTTAATACCTATAGTCATTCCATAAGGTTTGTTTCAGAGAGGTAGACCAACAGACACATTCATACACATAATTTTGTAGAGAATTGTACCGAGGCACTTGTGCCACCACAAAAATCTCGTAAGAGGAGGATCTACTACTATTACTGCTACTATTACAAATATCTTCCACATCTACAACAACAGCACATCTATCTGACTAAAAAAAGTATTTTTTTATATCTTACTAAACTTTACACACAGAAGAGACACGAATTCTACAACACACCATCATCATTGTAAAAATTTGTATATCTCACACTAACAGAAGAGCAGCATAATATGTACCTATATGAAAAGCGAAGATACTTAATAATGCAAATCTATATGGGTGTACGGTGAATGGAATAAATAATATGTGTAGCAGTTGATTTTGAATGTGATATAAAAAAAGTTTAAGGATAAATTCATAAATTCATCATCATCATCATCATTGAAATATAAAGCAGTGAAGTGAATACTAAATGTAGTATGCGCATACTTTTCATACGAAAAAAATACGAACATTATTATCTTGTGCTCGTTTTTGATGTTACTGTTAGTTTAATGAAAAAATTTGATTTAAAGTTTGTTATACTAAGCTAAACTGACTGTAAAGAGAGAGGCCGAGTGGGAGGGAAATCCTTTAAGCAGTGCTTGTGTGTGTGTGTTGCTATAATATATTGTTAAGGACCTTCGAATTGTCTTTTTCTTGCGTTTCGTTGCGTGTGACTGATTTAGATACATACAATTAAAGTAAGTGAGTTCCTTTTACAACTTTTACTTGTTCTGTTAACATTAGCAGCGCATAGCTCATTATCATACACCCCACATATTATAATATATTATCGCGATTTGCCAGACCATAAAATAATCTGATCTAATTTATACGTATTTCAAAAGAATAGGGATATACCTGCGCAGTACACATTATACACTTTAATGTGTCACACGCACATTTATATTGGTGCATATCTCATTAGTGGAGTAGGTGCACGAATTAAGTAAAGATACATATTATTAACAAGTATTTAATCACGAGCCATGCAATTCAGTAATTGATTTAAGGTTCAATCAATGTTAACCTAGCAGAGCAAAGACTGTTTGCTTTTTACACGTTAGTAAAAGTTATTACTATTTAATTACAGTTCAACTCGTGCGTTTTTTAGATCAGCAGCTTTCCAAATTGCGTTTCATTTTGTTGTTGTAATTTCGGTTGCATGTTGCAAATGCATCGCATGGCTTAATTAATTATTAAATGAGATTAATCCTGTATTTGTGTTAGCATCTTATTTGTTGCTGTCAAGTTGCCCTTGTCACTCGTTTCATTATTTCTTTGCACGCGTCTGTCTATCTAAAAGCTAGACTTCTGCTGGAATGCATAGCGAGCAGGAGTCGAGAGTCGTCTGCGTAGGGTACACTTATAATTAACTGTTTTAACTGGAAGGTTTATCATAACTATTTAAAGGTAAAGGAAGGTCTAATCATTATCATTAATCGATAAAATGCATTCATAATTCGTACAGGGAAAACATCAAACTAACACTCAAAACCCATCAATTTATAGTGATACGTTGATAAGTGATCAGACGAAAATTCTATGTTCAAGTAAAGTGAAAGCTCAAAACGAGATTATCAAGGACGTTAGCCGTTGTAACATATTTTGGACCAGTAATCATTTAAAATATATTAATTATTACCACATGGGCTTAGCCAGACGCAGTTATCAACAATATACAATCATTGATGATAAAAGTGATAAAAGGGAAGGGAAGATAGTGATAAAATGATAATTACTATTATTAATTTGCTTTTCTGGTAGGTATATTATTTATGCGGTACCGTGTCTGCTGGCACGTTTATTTTTATCCGTCATATCTGCTTTCATCACAGTTGCCATTAATTTCTCGGAAATAACGTGTAGGTGTAGAAAGGAGGAGCATTTTGGTGGATTGCGGTGGTGAAAGTGTCGAATACATTTTATCGGCTGTTGTTTGTGAAAGCTACAGGTATCTTCGACCTTAATGAAAGGATATTAATGATTATCATATTCTCAAGTGCCAGGGACGGTTTGCACGAAAGCTCGCGTGTAGTAGTAGGTAGTTTAATGGTGTCACTTGTCATGTCATGATATAGTTTAAAAGTTTAGAGGAGGTTGAACTTGAGAATTCATTGCATACGTCAACATTACTTAACTCTGTCTGATAATTTGACTTAAAAATATTGTCAATGCACATTTTTAACATACGTGTTATTATCTTGACCTTATCATTTTAGATTCCTGTTGGTGTCGCACCGACCAGATCATGAACCGATATCCGCGATAGTTGAGAAAGAGCACGAGCCAGTTCGAATTGCAACTTTTACTACAGTGTAAATTGAATTTGTTGAAGCGCTAATTGGGGATCAGGAAGATTTGGAGAACGTAAGAAATGAATCCAATATAATGCATGACTTTTTGAACACTAATCATCAATCATATCATCATCCTGCGAATATTGTTTTAACCGTAAACAAAATTGTCAATATAGGGCGTTGGGAGTTGGAGAAGTGAATAGCTGTGATTTTTGTGGCAATCTATATGACTTTATAGTCAAATCACAATGAGTAAGTCTTGTGCCAAGTGCGAAAAAACGGTTTATCCTTTGGAGGAGTTGAAGTGTCTAGATAAGGTATGTTTCATTCCAAGGTACTTACGTATTTGGAATATTAACTATGTGGAGGCTGTTTGTTGAAGCATCTTTTTGCGTCCTTCTCTTTAGATATGGCACAAAGGTTGTTTCAAATGCCACGAGTGTGGCATGACACTTAATATGAAAACATACAAAGGCTTTAACAAACTGCCGTATTGTGAGGCTCATATTCCAAAAGCCAAAGCTACAACCGTCGCTGAGACTCCAGAGTTGAAAAGAATCCAAGAAAACACCAAAATCCAGTCCAATGTAAGTGCTCGAGAAAGGGGCATTATTCAATTGAATTTGCTCAATGCGTGGAACATGTTAGATAATGAAGAAAATTTTAATTTTACTTACAGGCTGCTTATCATGCTGAATTTGAAAAATCAAAAGGAAAGTTCACACCGGTAACAGATGACCCCGAAATACTTAGAATAAAACAAAACTCGAAAATAATTAGCAATGTAGCTTATCATGGGGACCTGGAAAAGAAAGCAATGATGGAGCAGAAAAGGAATCTAGGTGGAGACGGAGAAGGGAATAAAAATGGAATGCCACCACCACGTAGTCCATCTTCTTACATGGAGGAACTGTCTTCACTACCGACCTCGCAACCACCCCCTCCAGCACCTGCATCACACCAGCAACAGCAGCAGTACCATCACGTTCATTCAATGCAGCAACAGCAGCAACCGTATGGACAGTCTCACCACCAGGCCCAACCATCATACAATCGTACGACAACTTCCGGTTACAACTCCCACGATGACCTTCAGCAGCAACAGAAGCATTATTCATCTAGCCAAAATCGTCATAATGTGCCACAACCGCAGCAGCAGCAGCAACAACAACCACAATATCACAACCAACATCACCAGCAGTCCCATCATGCGACTCCACAATATGAGCAGCAGCAGCAACAAAGAGAAAGAAGTTATCAACAGCAGCAGCAATATCAGCCTCAACCCCAATATCAGCCACCCCCACAGCATTATGGTCATCAAGGTTCAGCTGGAAATGCATCCCTTTATTCCAACAGAGGTCAACAAAATGTCATTTATACTTCAGATGGAGGAGGTTTGTTTAATGACAACAATAAAACTGCTCATTTCCCTGAAAATACTAATGTAGAACGTTGTTAACATCGTTATATTTCTAATTTCCCAATTTTTAGCTATGGCTGGTTCACCTAGGAAAGTGGGATCCATTACAGAGTATGACCCAATGAATAATTATTATGGATCGGTCGATGGACAACAACGGGCAATGCAGCAGCAGGTATGCTATCGTTCTACTGCTTATAATCATTGTTCCACGGTGACTGTATTTTATAGTATGTTTGATGTGTTTTTAAAGACTGGTCGGATTCCGCAAGGACACATGCAGCATCAGTCCGGTCGAGGTCAAGGTGCTGTTCCTCATCATCAACCTCCACCACAGATCCATTATCCAACGCGATACCGGGCTCTGTATGATTATGATGCACAGGATGTGGACGAAGTAAGCTTTTCAGAAAGCGATCTTATTGCGGATTGTACACCGGTAAGACATTTAGCAATTATCTATTCTTCTCTTATCACATTTATTGTTGTCACATTTTTATTTTGAGATACTTTACTGTTCAACATTTTGTTTGTTTAAAAATAGATTGAAGAGGGTTGGCTTACTGGAACTGTCCAGCGCACTGGAAAGAGGGGAATGTTGCCGGCTAATTATGTAGCAGCATTATAAAGTCGCCATATTACCTATGTGGAACCGCCCAAGATGCATTTTGCAAATCGCAGCTTAACATAAAAGTTAAAAGTAATTCATTAATTATTTACGGTAGAATAATGCCAATGTTGATTCTTATTCAATTGATTGCATTTTGAATTTTGCTTTATATTTTACGTAGTCTTCCAATTCATAGTATTCAATTTTAATCAACTTTTAACATTTTTAAACGGTAACCGTTATTACAGAACATTTTAAAGTAAACATACAAAAATAAAAATGACAAAAAACGACGAACATCTTTTTACTAACTGGTGTCTTCGTGACATCCAATCTTTGTGGCATGTCATGCCACAGCAAGTTTATAGATTCTAGAAATATCGTACACGAGGGCAAAGCTTAAAATTAAAATCACTTTTGCTATCAAGTATCAGGAATTTGCGACTGTGAGACTGTGGAGAACAAAGCAATGAAATGAATGGACTAATTACTATAATTCTATGTACAATATGTTGTATTGACGTTTGGAACGGTTTTTAAAGTGATGCAATTTATTAACTGAAGCATATCCCGGTTTTTACTACAAATTTTCTCAAGTATAAGGTATCGTCTAATATTATAAATCATTAAAAAATGTAGTCGTAAATCATAATCTAAGTTATGCTATTGATTTAAAGTAGATGCAGATTTGTTCTGTATGTAATAACGAAGGTGTAAGTATAGGTATCGTTGTAGTTTATAAGTCTAGGTATTAAGTACCGGTTAACAATGTAATGTAACAAAAAAGGCCAACACGCCGTTTGAGCAGCTACTACTAATTCCGTGTGTTAAATTTCCATGTATTTTATGAAACTGGAGCAGCAGACTGTTTGAAAACTGGAGACAGCTTTCCATTGGTTGTTTTTTAAAGTAATCTGTTAGCAGCATTATTGTCGTGATTATGAGTATGGTACGTACAACCAGACTTGTTTTCGTTTTAACATTTGTACAAGCAAAACAATCGACACGCAACTAATAATTCCTCAGTAATGGACCATCATCATCATCAGTATCGTTATAATTAAGTTAATATATAATTGTATAATATTGTATGCGTATTTTATGTTAGGGAACTATCATCATCAGCTTAATAATTTAAGCATTTTTGCATTCTTCGTAATTTGAGTAAATAATAATAATAATGCTTAAAACATCGGATGTTACAAATTATAATATTTTTAAAATCCTTGCCATTGTCACGATGCAGTTTATAGGCATTTTAGGCAATATTTTTTATCCTTCTCTCTAATAGATTTTATTTTGCGCTTCATATTTTGTTGATAGTTCATATTATTTGGAAGTAAAGAAGCTGAAAGAAATAGTTGTTGTGGTTGAAAGAATCGCCATTATTACTATTAATAGATACAATAATATTTAATTTATAAGGTAAAGTGTAAGTATAAGATTTTAGTGCTAAATGTTGTTTGATCTGATTAATGTATGCGTCTAGGGTATTTCCTTCCAATTCTAATGCATTTTAAACTATGATTTTTTTATAGAAGATGAGTAGAAATTTAGATAAGTAGGTAATCATTTCACTGTTGAAATTGTTTCTTCAGGTTCCTGTTTTGCTTTGAAGTAAGTACTATATATAAAATTATAAGAGTGCAGGAGTATAAGCTCAAGTCAGTGCCTTTAGAGAATTGAATTAGCCTATATTTAAACAATGATATGTGTAATAGTAACTTATGCTGTCTATAACATCGTCCAGCTGAAAAGCAATCAGTTTAATAATATAAAATAATTAAACTGTCACATTCGCCGCTTTTGTAACTTAACAGAAATAATAAAAAGGTATGAAATGAAATTGGCATAATGCATTATTTTAATCAAATGAAACTAGAAATAAAAAAATGAAAAATTTAATAAGAAAACATAAATTTTATGTGTACTGGACTTTAATGAAAAACATTTTCATCCTTTTGCTTACTTTCTCATATTAAAATTGAGTGGAATGGAATGGCATGAACAGATTATGCAATATATCAGTAGAACGTTAATACTTATGCAGTTTCACATTCGCCAAGAAAAAAAATTGTGCGCAAATCCACCAAGAAATGATGACAACAAATCCAAGACATTATAATGATTTATTTCTCTAATGACGATTTTCGAAGGATATCATATAAAAACAGCGGCAAACTTATGATAACATAATCATTAATAATTAACAACTCTGCTAGAAACAAAACAACAAAATATCAAACATCTTATAGCACTACAACAAATAATGTAAGAGAAGATCACCTAATTACAAGACAATTGTGTGGTATACAAAATCTTAGAGCATCATCACCATCAATACCAATAATCATGATATTAATTCCTTAATAATTAGGTATAATGTAGTTAAATAATACATATTATGCGTAAATTCCAAAAAGTTATAAAGTGTACGTTGATAAATTGGTAACTTTAACGTAATCTAGGTATGTATATGATAGATATTCGCTATACAAAGGCTTAAGTTAGTCAGAAGAATTACGTTGCTTAACATTGTTTAAAAATTTCAATGCAATTTGATTTAGTACACTGGGGTGCCCAACTGCATTCAAAACTTCTTCTAGGAAAGTTGAAGGTCGGTTTGGAGAAAAGTTAGGCTGTTGATGGTGACCGTTGTCGGATACAGACGGAGGTGAACTGTTGTCATCACCGCTCGTATCATTCATACCTTGCTCATTTTCTTCTCGGCTAGAGGGTGGTTCAGGCTCTTCACTTTCAGAGCATAAATTGCAACTTTTCAGCTTCTCTATCTGAACTGGCGCCTGTTCGATCCATTGGTTTAGATCGATGTCTAGTTTCAGCTTTTTAGCCTTGGGCTCACCGTTCTCGTCATCACAGGCCGTGGTGGACGTCGTTTCTGATGTAGGCGAGTCTCGTTTTAAGTATTCCAAATATGCTTTTGCGGCTTGACTCAATGTTTCTTCAGTGTCCTTGTCGCTAATTTCTGTCAGATCCATCTGTGTACACAAACGTCAACGAAATACAATTAGTACAAAAAAAACAAGTTTTAAGGTGCATTGATGTTGAACATTACGTTAACGAATTCTGAAAAGTTCTCACCTCATTTGGATTTAATATTCTATCTGACGCGCTTGGAACAGAGGAATTAACCACTGAGCTGACTATCGCCCGAAGGACCGCTTCCTCCACCCGTGTGAAATGGTCACTTGGCTGAAAAGTATTAAAGCATAAGTATGATCGCAAATTCAACAAAATTCCATGCATATTAGTGGGCTACTCAGTTTCAGTAAATTACCAATTCGATCCAAGTGTTCACACTGATACTTAGATCTTCGGATTTCACGAAATGCCACCATTTCGGGGGCAAGAACAAACAGTCCCCTGGCTCCAACGTGACTTTCAGTGGATTGCATTTCAACAGCGCTGAAAGAAAGCACGCCGAATAGGATTACAATACAATTACGCTAAACTATGCAAGTTTCACTATCAGGGAAATGTAATGATACCTTCTTTGTGTTGCATTATCTGTTTTCTGGAAGCCAAATTAATTTGACTATAGACACTAGATTCTTCGTATGGAACGCGACCTGGTTTTAAGTTTTCTGTGTCACCCGGAGGAAAAACTAGCCATGTTTTCCTGCAATTGTTTAATTAAATATAGGTGTGAAAATGGATATTAAAATCAGATCACCTTGCTCAAATAATGTAATATCAGTTTAGTGACTTACTTTCCATAAACTTGACACACCAGATTGCAAGAATACGTATCATAATGGGTATTGGTGTATGAGCCTGTCGTTCCAATCCACAATGTGGAGTGATCGCCATTCCTATCAGGAAAGCCAAGATTTTGCCAGGAAAACATTTTCTTCAAATTTTCCGACAGGTAAATCAACTGCAAATTCAAATAAAACAACCATTATAAAATTTCAACCTCATCAATTCTTACATCTGCGCAGGAAACAATTCGGTACCGTTACAATTAGTAAATGAAATGTTACCTTTAGAAAATCCTTTTCTGATTCGGATTTTAGATGTATTACTTCAGGCAAATACTTGTAGTCGTAGTACATCCAAATATCCGAAGGGCTTGAATGGTCAATGGGTAAACTATACTCGTTCCTAACCCACTCAATCATACGAGTCCATGTGATTTCTAGATTTCCACATAAAGATTCCCACTGTGGACAATCATGGTCCCATTTTTGACGACCATAGCGAACTGTGAGCTTCTCGTCCCTAAATATATCGCCCCAATCACCAAGCCCCCATTTGACTGGTCCCCAGTCCCTATGAATCTGTCTGAAAACTAGCGGCTGCTCTATCTTGTTCTGTAGAATCATCCCACGCAACTCTTCTCCAAACGGACTATTCTTTAGCTGTTTTCCAGTTGCACTTCCAATCGCAAAAGAATCACTGGAAGTACTCGCCGATGCAGCGACTTTCGCTGACTTTTCTGGTAACGCTGAACCATCCATTTCGGCAGCTTGTTTTGTGCAAGTGCGTATATATGCGTGCGCGTTGGCTGAATTAAGAATAATATTGTCTGACAATTAGATAAGATACCCTGACTCTCTGTACTTGACAAAAAATGTGTCACCTGCGCACAGTTTCAAAACCAAATATATATTCAGCCAGTGAGCTTATGTGCAGTTAAGTCACAGTGAAAATCATTCGTTCCGTTATTTGCAGTTCCGCAGCACACGTTGTTGACGTTGCATACTAAATTACGAATTAAAATGCGAAATCCAAGTAGAAGCTAGTTTTGCGGTACCTTTAATGATTATGGTGCACGTTTCGACTGATTGTCAAAAATAAGAAAATACCGGTATAGTTCCTTATTCAATTTAGTATACACACTTAACAGTAAATAGACTGATACCAAAATTAATTTGCCAAAGAGAAAATTTGCATAACTTTCAATCGGGCTTGTAGAGATTACATTTCGGAATAAAGTCGATTACAAGCACGTATTCTAGCATAGAACTTGAGTCTAGGTGAACTTGAGCTAGTTTCCACTTCAGTCCAAGACGACGATACAGGTGGGTGTTCTCCCACTCGAGTAACTTTTCAATTGACAGTTTCGTTTTCTTACTAATACAAATAACAGGCCAAAAGGAGCAGCCCAATGTGCAACAACAACACAAACAGCCAAAAAGAACCCATCTCATTTGTAAGGGAACTGCTTTGCGTAACAGAGAATTCACTTTCTCAATCGTCGCCTTGAATTCTTCCGGGGCCACACGACTGAGCAGCGTTGGAGGAAAGTCCGCTTTGAAACGATTGTGGAGACCAAAAACGGTCATATTCCCACATCCTCGAATGACTACAGGCTCTGGATTGAGCACTCCAGGCCCGTATGTGCTTGAGTTACTGGATCCATAGTTTAAATCAGTAAAGCTTTCTGAATCTTCAATTGCTTCTATATCCATTACTCACAGACACAAAAATGTTAATTATATTTTTTTCTAGTGGTTCACTCTTAGCTGGAACTGCACGCAACGTCAAACGTATGGGACTCGTACTGTCCTATTTTCAATTTATCTTCCTTCCAAGTCCACCAATCAAAATGGAGCCATAAATTAAAGATGTCGGATCACAGACTACCCTTACCAAAACAACTGATTTCTTCCTATTCACAGGAACCTTTAGCACCAGGGCACATTTTCACTAGTGTTCATGGGAGATGTTGAAAATCCACTAGGCTTTCTTCCTCCCTATCTTGTATTTTTCTTCTGTTTGGACACAAATACACAAGTTTATCATTAGAATTGAAATTAGTAATCAAAATATCAATGATTAAATAAAATAATATAGTTTCACACCAATTATCTCACCTAAATAGTCACGTTAAACCTGCCATTGAGATCCCACGCATCCGATTCCTTTGTGAAGGCCTGGCTTACAGCCACAAGTCCCTTTCCACTTAATGTTTCTTCAAGATAATTGCACTGTTTTCCCCGCTCCACAATTTACTCCAGTGTCCATCGTTTACAGCTTTCACTCTTTCCCTTTTTACTACCCTACTTCCAATAATCCAATGGTCAAAACAATCAGTTTATATGGTATAGAGAAAGTAGTAACAAACAAATAACTATAATTGTTCACATAAAGAAAAATAGGAAGAGGAAATTTGTTACATATGCACATGTACACGTACGTACTTTTTTTTAATGCGTTCTTTGTGTTTACAATGCGAGATTGTAGAGGAGCTAGAATAATAATAAATTAAATTGTTGGTTAAAAATTAATTCCCTATTTACACACTACGTCCACACACCATTTTTCGTTGGAGGATCCAAATTCTGAGAAGAAGAAAGAGAAAGAATGGGTTTTTGAATAAAAATCGAAGCAGGGCAGTTGTGTGTGTGTGTGTGTGTGTGTGGCTATTATAATAAGAGGATAGAGATATCCTAAAAAAGCAACTAAGGTGCTTATAGTCAAGTCACACTTTATTTGCTTGAGTAAGAAAGGAAGGTGTAGAGAGGATAGAGAAATCCACAAAAAAGTGCAATAAAAACAGCTGCAGTTGCAGTTCCAAAATTCCTATGCATACACACAAAAATTGCAATACACTCTACTTCTCAACTCACCTCGACGAGCAATACAATCAAGTGGAAATGGATACTCTTCTTTCTTTCTTCTTTGTGTTCTGAATTACTCGACTGATATATCGGACGGTTGGGTATACATTACATGAATCATTATGATGAATAAGAAGAATGCTTTAGAATTTAGAACTATTAGAACTGGCTAGTTAGCAAAAAATTGCACTGCCAAAACTGCTCCGAGCGACTCTACCTGGCTAACAAGAAGGCATGAATGTTTAATCGCAAAGTTGAGTTATATTGATAAAATGAAATTAATGGTTACTGACTAAATCATGATTAAAACAAGCAACTTTTAGTTAGTAAATTGTTAAGTTTAAGCGCATCTGATGATAAGATTCTTATCATTATCATACTTCCGTCGCATAATAAACGCCAAGTCAGCACCAAAATAGGTGAGTTTGCCAACTTACTCATGTGGCTGGGGTACATTGAGACGGATTGCTGTAGCGCTGTTTACACGCGTTTGTATTGCCTGAGAAATCGCTTGTCATTCCGAAAACAACTCAGCTTCAGCAGCAGAGCTAACTTTATTCGCGCAGTCAGTCTCACTCTCTCTCTCGCTTTTTCACTACTCTCACTGATTAAAATTTGTGTGGGGGAGAAAAATTATAAATATTTAATTTCCGGTGCAGTTAATGAATTGTTTGGAGCATTTTAGTTAATGCTCTTCGTTTAAAATCATAGGTTTTTTTGGGTGATTTTGTCGTGAACGTTGTGTAGTTGACGCACAAGGAAAGGGTTCGGTAGGACAGCTGATACGATCGGAACCGGAGACAAAGTTAGTAAAATATAAAGGTGAGAATTAATAAGAATTAATCAATATTTGTAGGTTAGTTAAATGTTAAGGATTTCTTGTCATTTCATTAGATGTCAAAGACCTCAAAGATAAAGCGGTGTAATTATTATTGCAACGTCATCGTCTGTAATGTTGATGAAATAAAGTGTAGTTAAAAGTTGGATGTTAACTAATGCTTCGTTTTTATTAAATTCTTTCCATTAGGCAAGAGGAAGTCAGTATTCCTGTTTAGTGTCCTTACGTACACTTCAAAAAAGTAAAGATGGTTGAAATCACTGATGTTGAGATGAAGGACGGTGAAAAGGCCGCGGAAGGTCAGGGGGAGGTGGAAGTAAAGAAAGATCAAGATGTTCTTACTATTGAAGGTATGTTAAGGAAATTGGTTTGAGTATTTTTTTTTAATTTTCATTTTATGTGTGTACCTGGAGAATCCAGATTAAGTTACGGTTTGTAAATTACTTTGACATATATTTTTTGACCACAGACATTCGGGAACACGTGAAGCAGTTGGAGAAGGCTGTTTACAGCAAGGATAATAGATTCGCTTTGAGAGTTTTGAGGTGTTTGGCAAGCACCCGCAGGAATTTGAACTCTACTGTTCTTCGCCGGCTGGTCAACGGGTATTACACCCACTCGGCCAAGGAGAGGGAAGCTCTTACATCTTATATTGGCGAGGTAGTTAAAAATTAGTGACATCGTTTGACAACGTACAATGTCTTTTCTGCTCCATATTTACAATTCATTTTATTTTTCTCAAGGCAATGGAGACTGATGGTGATTCTGGGAAACCCTCTCCAACTCAACGATTGCGTAGTGGAAGAAATGTAAATACTCCACTGCTTCCCGAAATCGATGCCTATTTGCACCTCCTCGTACTGCTGTACTTGTTGGATTCTAATCGAAATGCTGATGCTGTGAAGTGTGCTGGTATGTGCCGCAAAGCCTTAAATGGGTTATGTGTTGTATGACAATTATGTTTAATGCAAACATGTGTAGTGCCATCCCTAACTTGCCTTGATTGATTTTCAGATCATTTAATGAACAAGTTAACAACACACAATCGCCGTTCTTTGGATTTAATTGCTGCCCGTTGTTTCTTCTACTATTCTCGAAGTTATGAACTTGATCAAAAGCTGGACCAAATCCGTCAGATACTTCACGCCAGACTCCGGACTGCAACCTTGAGAAATGATTATGAAGGGCAGGCGGTGTTGATAAACTGCTTGCTCCGTAATTATATTCACTACAATTTGTATGATCAGGTAACTGCATATTCTTAGAAACGATAGTATATTGCTGACTTGTTTGGGTAGGTTGTTGCTCAGAATTCTAACGTGATGAATTTGACTTTAACAGGCTGACCGTTTGGTATCAAAAAGTACCTATCCGGAAATGGCCAGCAACAATGAATGGGCACGATACCTGTTTTATCTCGGTCGTATCAAAGCAGTGCAGTTGGACTACTCTGCAGCTCAAAAGCATCTCTTACAGGCTTTGCGTAAGGCACCTCAACATGCTGCCGTTGGATTTAAACAAACCGTTCAAAAGTTGGCCATTACAGTGGAACTTTTGCTTGGTGACATTCCTGAACGATCTGTATTTCATCAAGCTACCCTGAAGAAATGTTTGGCCCCTTACTTTCAGCTTACTCAAGGTAATCATCAAAAAGTTACTGTAACCTACTGAAATTATAACTAGATAGAGAAATCAACGGTATAATTTTCATTTTGCTTTAATCCATGTTACGCTGAACGCAATAACGAAATTAATAAATTATTTCGTTTTACTCTTTACAGCCGTTCGCTTGGGACAAGTAACATTGTTCGATGAAGTTAAGAAGCAACATCAAAGTATATTTCAAAAGGATAGGACCTATATCCTAATTCAACGTCTTCATCACAACGTCATCAAGACAGGTCTTCGAGCGATCAGTACCAGTTACTCGAAAATTTCACTGGAAGATATTGCCAAGAAATTAGCCTTACAATCTCCTGAAGATGCTGAGTTTATTGTGGCAAAGGTAACGTAAAACATCTTAAATGACAATTGCAAGTTTAAAAAAATAATGTATGTTGGAATGTATTCTAAAAAATCATTTTGGTACGTTTTATAGGCTATCAGAGACAGTGTAATTGAAGCCACCATCGATCACGAAGGAAAGTTCATGGCCTCTAAGGAACGAACCGATATCTACTGCACCCAAGAACCTCAACTGGCGTTCCATGATCGTATTGCTTTCTGTCTGAACATTCATAATCAGAGCATCAAAGCCATGCGCTACCCACCAAAAAGCTACAATAAAGATTTGGAATCAGCAGAGGAACGACGAGAACGCGAACAGCAAGATTTGGAATTGGCAAAGGAAATGGCAGAGGATGATGATGACTTTGTTTAATGCTTACGTGAATTAAACTTTTCATGTCTTCTTGTATGCATATGCCCCCAAATTAAATTAAATTATTGTATTGTACTCAAATTAATTCTTAAATTCTTGTAGTAATAGCACTCGTTTTTTTCATTTCTATATTTTACAGTTAGTTTTGGGTAACATCAACTGCAGTAACATAATTAAATTACATATTTCTAAAAGTCAAGAGTTAAGTGTGAAAATATTATATCGACATGTAATAAAAGTTAATTAATCTATACATAATACATAGGTTCAAATCTTGTTGCTTTTTTGGATATCATATGCCTATTTGCCATTTAGTTGGCAGAAGAAATGTCATCATGTGACAATATATTCGTTGCAGGAATTCGTAATTTTGCTAACAAAATACATATCAGAGTTATCGGGTTGATTAAAGCGTTTATTGAAATTGAAAGCGACTTTATTGACAGAAAAGTCAACACATTCTATTTCAAAACTAATCCAAACTAGTAATTACGTTTTGCTTTTACTCGAAACTTTAATTCAATGTTATTTACTCTGTTCGATCCTGCATGTTACAAAGGTTGGGTTTTAAATAAATTCGGAACTCAGGATGACCCGGACGATTTGCATATACATCACAATGAAAGTGTGAGTATAAAGCTGCTCGGTTGGATCGTTTTCGTGGTTTATATGATAATCTATAATCTATGTATTAGGTTTTGTACGCTAACAATATAATATTACCGATATTATTGTTTTTCGAATGTTACTTCTATATTTATCATGACACATATTCGCATGCTAATAATGCATATTTACACCAACTCGACCGTTGAGGTTACAGTTATATAGCGCCAAATAAGGCTAACTATGTTACTTGATATAGTAATATGGATCTTATTAATATTTTATATCAGGTCACTGAAAAATACAGTCAGACCTGCCGCTGTTATATCGCATTAATATACATAAGGAAATTTGGCATTGCACAATACGGTTCGGAGAAAGACTTGTACCCAGGTTTGGGATTAAGGTAGTATTAAGTAAAACAGCATTTAATATACTTTTTAGACTACATTCCAAGTCCTCACACACTCCCACATCCCCAAAACTCATCACTATAAAATCCCACAAAAATACACACGTCCGCTCACTTCGCTCCGCTCATTCACCTGGTTTATCCAGCAAATCCGAGTAGTTTAATGTTAAAATTATTATGGATTTTTTAATGATGAATTACGATATTAGTTGTATTTATATATTTATTTATTATGCTGATATCTATACCCCTCATACGAAATTCGATATAGAGAAAATGCAATACTGCTCTCCTTCAATTTTCCAATGCAATCGCTGATTAATATATCATTAATAATCACAAATAAAATTAATAGATTAGAGACTAGCATTCCAATATTAAATTAAAATAGATACATAAATATACCTAACGTAAATACATTTTCATAGCACGGCTACGGGTCAGAAAACTACAGACTATGAGCCTGAAGTTTCTATCAAAGCTCATCATAGACTACCGAGTGACAAATGTTAGAATAACAAAAATTACAACTTATGTGAATATAAGAACAAAAGCCCAACAAAAGTTTTTATCAAATCAAGTAAAAATGATAGGAAAATGAAAATCGTTACGAAAAAAAATATATACTCTAGCCAATTATTAAAGTACATACTAATTCCTGTCGATGGAATATAAGGTTCATAATACTTTGACTTATTATGAAATGTGATCATACTAAAATACAGGAATGCAGAGTTTTAAATTTAAGAAACGATAATGTTTAACTCAAAAACAAAATGTGTACAAATATCAAAGAAAAAATGAAATGCAACTGTCGTCATTAAGAGTAATGGTAACCCTTCAGTTAAGTACTAGCCCAGCACTCAACAGCAATATGCAATAATGTTCATACATAATAGCTTCTTGAATTTTCTGAAGATTTCAATCATGAAAAGAGAGAAAAGAAGCGCCGGTCATAGTTTACTCCGTTTTTGCCCGCTGAGCTTCGCGTTCTGACGCATCAATGCCAGCAAGATTTTTAGCTGCTGTTGTTCCTTGCAGAATGGCCATAAGCCACTTTGCAACGGCAACCGGGAAGGTGAGGACAGCGATCAAAATAAGCAAATCTAAAAATCATTGAACAATCCAATAATTAGTGTCCGTAATAGGTAAGTTGATCATATTTAGATGTTCTGTTGTATTTCACAAAGTTCTTACATGAATCATAAAAGTGAAGAAGATACATCGTCATGTAAAAGATCTCATTTCCAGCACACATGCCGAAGAGGAACGGTTTGTTCGTGTAGTAAAATTTCAGCAAAAATGGATCATTTTCTGGAATAAACTTGTGACTCGTTTGTCCTTGGAGGAGAGAACTGTTTTAAAATTTAAAGACATTTTAAGTTTTAAAACATTCAGATAAGGCACATCACTTGAAGATAATAATATGTATTGCAAAAATTTGAAACGCACGTGTGCAAATGTATCCAGTGCATGGAAATATCAACGACGAGACTCATCTGAAAGAAGAACGCAAACGAGGGGTAGAATGTCGCCAAGCACATCATCAAACATGCAGTTCCACATCGATCTGTCAACTGATCCAGCATAGCTCCAAACTTTGTACCTAAACATTTAAACACCGCATTTTGTAATCACAATTAACCGGTTTTGACAGATATACATTAAAATTTATCAGTTTCTGCATGTTTTCTTACTTTGATTGAAATGCCTGGCGGCGTGCCCATCAACAGCGTCCAGCAACGCACTGAATAGGTAACAAAAGAATGCGGAACTCGGGCATGATGGCATAAACATGCATGCAAGTATCGCCAGAATGATTCGGCCGTAACCTAAACCGGAAGTAAAGATTATATTAGCATCATACATAAAATCTTCAACATATTTCAACTTTTTGTCATGCATATAATTAAGCTTACCAATGATATTGGGAACGAACAAAAACACGTTTTCCTCCGCCATGATGCTTTTTCGAAATAATTACTTGATCAAGATCTCTTGCCACAAACTTAAAGCCACTTTGCTACTGCGTATGCACACGTGCAATTAAAACCAAACGAATTAAACGACGCTTGCGACACAGAGAAATAGAAAAATGGAATGAATGGAACCAAGTTACTTTGCTGAATGAATGCTGACGTATAATTGTACTCGCACACCGCACTACCAATACAATGCCTTCTGGTTTTAAAATTCTCTGCAAAGCTTCTCAGCTAGAAAGTTTTGAGTAAGATGGTGTTAATGACGCAATCGATTTACGGATGGACTACTCTGGACTACTAGTTTTATCTGTGGAAATGAGAAAATTGTTTACTTGCCATACATAAAAATTAATAGGATTTCCTTCTTGTCTCTTCGCTTGAACACTGGGTTAGTAAGCGCAAGCAAGCGGTGCTATATACCATTCCTATTTAACACCCAACAAAAACCACCTAGATTTTACCTTGCTATGCCCATAATATTCCTTTCCATAGCCTAGCCATGAGGGTTTATTTGAGAAATACACGGCAAGTAGTTGCTACCAACACATGTGTGTACTTTTTGCGTATTTTGTTGGTTTCGTTCGTTCATTCGTCGTGCGTGGATGTCGGTTTGTTCTCTCTCATGCAACTTTTATACTGATGAGATTTGAGTCGAGTTTTCAAGGATAACGATCATATCAATTCAACTGAATGACGCTTCTTATCCAGTTACAGTAAGCAGCGCCAGCGCTGTTCCTTCCAATCTGCATTGTGTCATGCATAATATTTTTTTACATCCTACTGTCTTGCGTCATCTCACCTTTCCTTCAAACAATAGTTTTGAATTTAAATGCAAAGAAAAATTTTCATAGTCCCAAGCAGTATAGGTGCAGCGCTGACAAAATGGTGACTGGAAAATGACTAATATGACTGACATCATTGTTCGTGTTCATTTCATTTTGTTTCGGCATAAACGATATATGACACTTAAAGCATATTATTTCTCCTTCCCCAATTAGAGAAGCTACTAACGATGCGATTTTAATTGGACAAATCAAATGCTAAACTTATTAGGTATTATGCTTTTTGCGAGATTAGCGAGATGGAAATTTATCGAGCATGACGAAAGACGAAGACGCTTTCTAAAAGGAATTACCATGTCTGTAATTATTTTCAGGTGATTCCAGGTAGCTGAGTTGCCAAATGCATAGTCGGTTAACCTCTTTTGCTATTAAAAGTAACCAGTAACCCATCTGACGCTAATTAATGAGTGACGAGGTAACACGAGACACGCTGCGGATGTATCACCCACCCAAATCCATTTTCATGTCATGAGTCAGAAAAGCATTTTCTTCAGCTGATGGCATGTTGTTGTTTTGGTTGATTGTTTAGTTAAGTCAGCTGTTTTTCATGAAAGGGAAAATGATTTTATCTCAACTATGTCTGTAATGTCAATTGGATTTAAATACAATTGATGCGAGTTTAATGATTACTTGTTACAACCACAAAGCTGTAATGGGCTATTATTGCTGGTCTACGGTCTACTATCCTGTTTGGACACATTGCATAGGTATTTATTGATAGTAACATAACATAACATACTACTATAGGACATCCCATCGGCCATCACACGTGATATTGATGTTCTTTCACTTTTTGTGCTTATGCTTAAAAATGCAGGAGTAGTTTTAATAGGCTAATTGTACTAATATTGGTAAAGTGAAGTGAGGAGTACATGTGTTTAGTGCAATGGCATATTAAAAGTAGGGTACACAATGAAAAGCACAGAAAAAAACTATTAAAAATATCTGCTGGTAAGAATTGTTGGTTCTGTACTCTATTTTTTAGATTTCATCTTGGTTCTCTTTTCGGAGGAGTCCGTCTGACGGAGAAAAGCTGCTTCCTCGCAAACATTTTAGTATATTCCATTCTTGCTCGTGGTGAGAAAGTTTCAAGGTGGCTGCGGATCCAGCTTCCAAGTTAAAAATTAAAATATTGCTCAGCTGTTGAAGTTGGAAGTGATCTTTGGTTGGAAGGACATGTTGTTATTGCGGTAGTGGGAAAAACAAGGCACAAGGAGAAAATTACAGTTTACATCCAACGATATATCGTTGTTACAAATTATCAGGTATGTAAGGCATTTATATCTTGATAATGATAATAATAAAATTGTCAACTAATTTATTAGTATTTGGGTGAATAACATTTTTCTATACATTTTATGTTTTCAGGTCTAAAAAATAAAAATGGCTGGAACAGGAAGTGGATTTAAGCTTCTGGCAGGGTCAGCCTCAAAGGTAGATCTGATTCGAATCCTTTTTATAAATATTCTTACGTTTACAGATGAGATGAAATAAAAAAATAATGTCAATATTCTGAATTGATAGATCCTGAGAGCGTCGAATGGTCTTTCAGGAAAGGCACAATTGCCTGCCGCATATTTGGCGACGACTGGCTCGTCACGAAAATATTCTTCTATTGTGAGTTTGTAATTGAGTACCTACCTAGCTCTAGACAGAATACTAAGATTGGATTTTGAAAGTGAATGTGAAATAATTGTGTATTTTTACAATTTTCAGCAAGCCCCCGTGAGCAAACCGGAAGGACGAACACTTTGCACTTTGATTCCCGGTGATGGCGTAGGTCCCGAACTAATGCAATCTATGAAAGATGTTTTAGAGGTATATATACATACATACGGATTTTTTCCCACTGGCTGTGGCGTCTTGTAAAATGTGAAGCTAAACTAATTGTCCTTGTTTTCTTTTTTAAGGCTGCAGGTGCCCCTGTTGACTTTGAGACGTACTTCTTATCTGGTAAAGTTCTCACTCTGCTGTCTAGGTTTAGTTAGGTTAAATTAGGTTTTATTCGCATAATAAGCTTTTATATTGCGTGATTTTTCATTGTGCGCATTTCTCTGAACCTGCAGACATTCAGCCCATGATGAATGCGAAAATAGATGACGTTGTCGGTAGCGTGGCGAAAAATGCTGTCTGCATTAAGGGCATTCTTGCCAGTCCAGTAACGGGAGATCGAACATCAATGAATTATCAGTTACGGTAAGAAACCGCAGAATATACCTTATAGGTAAAGGTCAATTTTCTTATAGGAAGCTATCATTTAGTATTTTAAACCGTTTTTAGGTCAAAATTGGATTTATTTGCAAATGTTGTCAATGTAAAAACTCTTCCGGGAGTGAAAACAAGACACAAGAATATTGATATCATCATCATTCGAGAACAAACAGAAGGAGAATTCTCGTCACTGGAACACGAAACAGGTTTGAATGCATTGGAGAGTTAAATCCATTCATTTTCCGAAAGCGTCATTGATTTTTACAATTGTTCAGAATATTGATCATACATTCTTAATCTTAAAATCTGTAGTAAGGGGAGTCATTGAATGCTACAAAATTGTGACCGCCGAAAAATCCAAGAGAATAGCCAAGTTTGCCTTTGATTACGCCACTAAGCACAACCGGAAGAAGGTCACCGGTAAGTTCTTTACCTAATTCTTATATGCCTCGATCTCTATTGCCTATGATTTATTGTTCACTTTGAAAACCCACTTCTCATCACAGCTGTCCACAAGGCTAACATTATGAAGCTTGGAGACGGACTGTTTTTAAAATGCTGCAAAGAAGTAATTCTTATTTTCTGGAAAGATTCTGTTGAATGCGTCTGGTCAATGAATTAAAGTCATTATCGAAAACATTTTACTTTTCAGGTTGCAAAATTGTACCCCAAGATTGAGTTTGATTCCATGATCGTCGACAACTGCACCATGCAGATGGTGTCAAATCCTCATCAGTTTGATGTGCTAGTTATGGGAAATCTGTACGGTTCCATTGTTGATAATATCGGAGCTGGCCTAGTTGGTGGTGCTGGAATTGTGGTGGGATCAAGCTACTCAGCAAACTCTGTGGTGTATGAGCCTGTAAGTTATTGTGATATGATCCATTCAAACTATCTATCCAGCAACATTCAAGCTACAAATCAAACGCCTAATCTCAATCTTAATTTTATAGGGCGCAAGACATACTTTCTCTGAGGCTGTTGGAAAAAACGTAGCAAACCCCACCGCAGTAATTTTGTGCGCTGCTAAAATGTTGATGCATGTCAACTTGCAGTATCACGGCAGTATGATTTATCAAGCGGTTGAGAAAGTGATGAAATCTGGAAAGGTAGATTTATATTTTTGTTGAAATCTATTATCAAATAATGATAGCTTTCTAAATTGTTGTTTTAAAAAACTGACAAAATTCTTCTTTGCTTTCAGATTCTTACCAAGGACTTAGGAGGTCAAGCATCTACGCATGAATACACTCATGCTATCATTAGTGCTCTGCAGCACTAATAGTAATTTTCAATTAGTATAATAGATAATACGGCACAAACAAAGATGCTTTAATCATACTTTACAATTTGCGTAAAGGTGCTACTAGTAAGAAATAGTTATGATTCACCTTACAAAGCCAAGCAAAATTGACTCCTGTAAATGAATGCATTTCCTATATATACACCTATCTTATCCACCCACGATGATGTCTTCCCCTTCTCAATTACGTAGATTAATATTCGATTGATATAGTTAGATGCAGTATTATTGTCGTGTGTAAATTTTTTCGAAAATATCTTCAGTATAACAATAAGACACAGAATATATAATATGCCGTCAGAGGCGTTGACTAACTTTCAATAGGATAATTCAAAACTAAAGGAGCTTTAGCGAAGCGTTCAAATAAAAAATGCACACAGGTGCACTATAAGAATTTGGGTGATTTATGATTACACTTTAAAAAACAGCAACTTTCATGTTTAGTGCTGTATCCCATCATCATAACGTTGTTCATATTAGTTTCTAGTCATTTGCCTAAAACGATCATGAGCTGAATTCGATAATAATTACAGATTATATGAAAATGTTGTACAATCTGCATTGGTACTATTCCTCGGAAAAATCGAAATCTAAAGTCGGGCGGTTTCTTTTCACATATTATACGTATCCTTATCTTTTTAGCTTTAATATTAATTGTCATTGTCAAATACTACTATTGTTATGATGGATTAGCTAGATGAACATGTTGTAACTTCATGATGATGGTCAAATATCTAATCAGCATGCCAAAATGTCAGTATCTGTTCTCTGAACTCAACCCACATTTATTAAAACACAGACCTGATAATTTCAGACAATAAAATGGATCGTACCAAAACAATATGTTATGTATTTTATAGTGTACAAATAATTACTGTTATTATTATTGCATGAAGGAGTAGCATCGTACAAAATTTTACTTCTAAAAACTAAAATCCACCATAATTCATTAGAAGAATGTCTCGTTCGTTTAAGATGTATATTGCCGTACACAGTGTATGTTCTATACTATGCAAATTGTTCTCTTACTGTACTTAGAATAATGTATATAAAAAGTACCACATTATCTAATAAAGTAATTTAAACCCCAAAAACAACTGCCTATTGCTTCATGTTGATTACGACGTGGTGATACAAAATACATGATTTGTACAATCTTCTAAAACATTTGACGGCTGACACCTAAATGGCAAGAGGGAACTGGGATCATTTTACAATTCACATCAATACAAAGTAGCAAGTGTTCTAGCCTTGTGTTCATACACCTTCAAGTTGTGTTAAATAAACGAAACGAGCTTTCAGGCAGTCTTAAACATTATATTATCTACATACAACATTGTTTAAACGACTTAGTGATATATTACAAATAATTCGTAAAATAGTGTCATATCGGTATTACCGCAACATAAATAGCATTTATACATATACAATCTCCGTTTCCGCAAATAAATAACGTCTTTAACAAATCGCCCCCGTGCTAATTAGATTTCTGCCTAAACATTCCCGAAACCGACAATTTAGCATTATTAGATTTTTAGATACCTTAGATCGGTACATATTTTCGGTCTCATTATCTTACATGACATACACTTTCTCAGCTTCAGTAATATTGAAAACCTTATTACTCCTGGGGCATATGACTTTCCCTGAATTATTTTTAGCCATTTCTTGGAGAGCGTTGCAACCGTATACAAAAGATGAGGGTAGCACAAGAGGAGGATTGTTTTCGTTGATAGGTTCACCGGAAATAGCACATACCAATTGACTATGAGCGCAGTGGGCGTACGGTAGGTGCAGTGCCAAGGATGACAGGGGGTCGGTGCAAACTGGGCAGTTGGTGTTCTTCGTATCAGATCTGTAACACTGAGGAGTCTTCAACGCTGCCAGTCCAGCTTGAACTGCAGCTTCCAGAACAGAGTTAGGTGCCAGTTGATAGAGGCGTGCATGTTCCTGTCTAAAGTGGGCAATCAGTTGATTCCATCTATCTGGACTGAACAACTCAGCGTACGGAGTTAGTGCTGAAAACGCAGATTTTTTCATGACTGTTATTATAAAGCGTATCTGCCAAATGGTTAATTACATTATACACTGCTGATATGACATTAAACGTTATATACTCACTGGTTGAGACAGGAAATGCCAACAGACCCATGCATTTCTTTACGGCAGAAATATACTCCTCCCCCTCGGAATCTGCCAAGTATTTACGGGCATGCTTAACTGCTTCGTTTCTTCGGCCATTTCTGACCAGTTCAATGAATTCCTGGACCCGAATTTCCAACTCTAGAGTTGAGCGAATTTTACGGAGCTTGGACTTGTTCTCATAACACCACTGAACCATTCGAACCGTCTCGTGACGCTTCAGTGATTCCTCAACTTCCTTAGCTGCCCAAAATACCTAGCAAAATAGAAGCAATATTATAGTGTGTGTATTAACCAATTAATAATTTTTTATTAAAATAGCATGGTCACTGTCTTACGTCCACATTAGTAAGTTCCTTGATATTAAGATCTTCTGCAAGCTTTCTAGCGGTATCGTACATGCCTTCTCGGAGCAAATGATCAATAAGCATGCGATTCAATCGACTTTTCTTCCAGCTCTTTTGGACTGTCATTAACTCTTCTTCGTCTTCAGTCTGCATCCCATCTTCAATTTGCTTGAGGAATGATTTTAAGTGCTGCACTCGTTTTCGTACATTATCTGCAGCTTGAAGTTCTTCTTGGATACTGTCCTCTGCCTTACGTTTCAGGGAGCCAAGTCTCTCAACTAAAACATCCAACAGCCTTTCCACGTCTTTGGCATTCTTTTTTGAAGGGCCTGCAACCGGAGCATCACCCTTTGCTAGAGTATCACCGCCAAGCATCACTAGACTTTCAGCATCAGACGCTCTCCGATTGTTGCTAATATCTTCAGCCTCCATTTCGCATTCCAAATCAGCAACTGCCTCGGCAGTGTCTTTTTCCACAGGAGTAACTTGTCTATTGTCACACATCATTGGCTCCTCCTTTCCATCTTCTTTCACGGAGGCAAGAAGTGCTGCTATAGACTGAACATTAATGGAGCTCTCGACAAGTAGCGGTCCTTCGGAAGTTCCGCCTTCCAAAGGTTTGCTCACTAAAAATTCGGATCCCGCTAAGCTAGATGCAGATCTTGACCCGGAAGGGTTGATGCCCTCCCCTTCCTGAGACGACGACATTGAGGCAGCCGGAAACTCGATCTGATTCAAAAACTTTTCCAGTTCATTTCCAGCTTGAACGACATAAGTCGCCTCTCTGTCGAGTACCTTTTGGGTGGTTCTGAACTTCTTGTTAAGAACTTCATAAGGCACCTAAATCAACAATAATTAAATCCATCATTATTCCACATTCATGCCCTTAATGCAACTAGGTATATCTATGTATGCTTTTATGCTGCTTTTAAAAGCACATATAGGTACGTTTTTTTTTAAATCTTACCTTCAAAGTTGTGTGCTCTAAAGTTTTAATATCCACCTCAATGGTCGTGTTATTGCTGACTCCAGCCATTGTTATTCTGTGTCAAAGTAAAACACAAATTTGTTAAATATTTATTACTTAGCCCATTTTAAATGGGAAATGAAATTATCCAACTTTTATGCGCACAATTTATCACTGACATTACTGACATACCTGCTCTTGTAACTTTGTCTTCAAAACTTTGAATAATTAAGATACTGGAACGCGTACAAAAGACAAGCAAGGAACTATGGTCCTTAAAGTCTCCGATTCCAATTCGCGAATAAGCCCTTTTCGATCTGCTAGTGTCGTGTCACACTTGTTAGTAAATTTAATGTTGAATGTGTGTACAAATAAAGTTAATGTTCTCTTTAATCAATGCAATAATGGTAGTAGTGACGTAATCACTTCTTTTCTTCTCTCCTAGTCTAACATCTCACTAGCCAGACTCCACTATATTCAGTTTTCCTTGCCACTAAATCTAATTTAATTAGCTGGTGGTGTTGGTTAAAAAAGAATCGTGAGTATCGCAGACTGAAGATGTAGTATAGTCAGTAGTAGTGTAGTAGATGTATGGGATGTTGGTGACTTTGTGAAGGAGGTAGGGAGGTGGAGTAGCAAAAAGGCAAAAACAAATAAACCATCAGCTGGTGTCTATCTCTCCATTCGTCTTTGTGGCGACTTGTGTGTGACGCGACGCTGTTAAATCTCCTGCACGCTTCTACGCAGCGTTTTAGAGCGCTCGCTTCGCTACTTACATTTTTTGGAACTCTTTTTTTGTAAGTTTAACTTTGTACAGTAAAGTTATAACAATATTGCAACTTTTTGGTAGCAATAATAAAGCAACTACATGTTATTTGATGTTATTCTTACATCTTATAATGTGTTACATTTATACATATTTCTTGCATCGCTGCAAACTGCAATTTCCTAGTTCTGCGTCTCTAGTAGAACCATTAAATATCAAATTAATTACGATGATTAGGCATACACATGATGATTTGTTGACCAAGTCCAGATTCCAGTATCCTCCATTACATATTACTCGTCCAAAACTCAAACCCTTGGAACAGTTAACACTACAAAAATGTTCACTCTACACTCGTTTTACATACCATAAGAATTTTCACACGTTGGTCTATATAATTCCCTATAATTTGTACATTACCACATTACCAGCATCATTTTAGGAATGAATAGTTTTTTTAGCTGAACAGATTGGCGTGAAAAAAATTATGCATGAACATGTACTATGTGGCAAGTGACGATGACGCTACGCACGTGTGACAAGGACAAGTTAAAATATTGGTTCAGCAATTTTTCTTTTCCTTGTACATTCACTTAACTGTGTTGATCAGGTACATTACCAATCACCTCACATATTATACATCGATGTTATCATGCTTGAATGAAATTAATTAAAACAACAGAACATCTTGATTTTGTGAGCGATGAGCGATCTATCTGTGTCAATGTGAAGTTTTAATTCATTGTATAATTTGGTGTTTTTTTGTTTTTCATGTTTTTGCTAATCGTTCTTAATTAAAATCGGGCTCGGGCAATTGCCTGTGTAAATGGATTAAATCACACATGCACGCGAAAAACAAAGTTATATAAAATATTAATCATCAATCATTAATCCAGCCTCTCAAAGTTGAAGGTAGTTTGTAGCTTAGGTAAGCCAGGGCTGCTTATCGTAATTTTGCATAGCTGTGCAGTAATAAAGATATTTTCTTATCGTTTAAATACACATGTAACATTATGTTTGTCAAGCACGCGGTACTTGTCCAATTGTACAATAAATGCTAGAGTATCGTATGACTTGGGGCACAGTGCACTAATTAAAGCGCCCGACAACAACCACATGTCTAGCAGTAATTAATACGCATTAACATAGTAGCATTGATCATTTACGTTGTTTAAAACTTCAGTTTTTACCAAAAAAAAGTGTGAAATTAATTTTCCTTTACATTTCTGTACTTTCTCAGAATATGCGGATGCGTCAGAAGGTTCTTTCATCAGCGTTGCGGTATGAAAATAATAAGACAAAAGATATTCCAGTTATTCGCAAGAAATTCACCAGATTTTAATGATTTTTGGCCTTATTACAGCTATTCAACGCAATTCTCAGCTTGCCCCCGAAATAATAATCCGGTGAGCCCTTCTACTTTCCTCAGAGGAAGAGCCTCTGGTGTTGTCAGTGCCTTTCATGATGATGCCCGTTGGTATCATCATGATTCCAAGAAAGAGGAGGGTAGCCAGATGTGGCGAAAAGTGGGCGGTTCTCTAGGTGCCTTGACCGTAGTTGGGTATTTAGTGTGGAAACAATCTTCTCGTGAATCAGTATTTTCAAAGGACCTTCCTCAAAAAAGTTCTACAACTGGTGAACATGAAAAGGCCTTGAAGCATTTGCCGTCCTACAGCAGCAATGAAGTTGCGAATCATTACGATGCTTCAAGAAGGGTAATAATCAACAGTTAAACCTCTGACTCTGAAATAAAAGGCACTCTGTAAACAATTATACTTTTTTAAATTTTTAGATCTGGGTGTCTTTCAGAAGAGGGGTATACGACGTAACTGACTTCGTCGCGGTTCATCCTGGTGGATCCAGGATACTAATGGCCGCTGGAGGCTCATTGGAACCGTTCTGGGAACTGTATCCAGTCCACCAGAAAGCCGAAGTTTTCACTGTTTTGGAAAAGTATAGAATAGGTAAAGTGTTTTAATTTGTTGTGAATGAAATAACGCAAGACAATTTTCTGCAAAATCCTATGCTGAATGACAATATTTATTTCTGATCAAGGCAATTTACGGGAAGAGGATGTCGTTGACGTCCGAGAGTCCGTGGATCATTTCAAAGGTGAACCAAAACGGCATCCAGCCCTGATACGGAGATCTGAGAAACCTTTCAACGGAGAAACTCCTCCGTCTATACTTTCCGAAAAGTTTTACACTCCCAAGTATGTCACAGTTATTGAATTGATGAACGAGTTGTTTGAGTGTGGGGTTATGTGAGAATTTTACATTTTTCAGTGAAATATTTTACGTTCGTAATCACCTACCCGTGCCAAGTATAGACGTTAACGAATATCGTCTAGAAGTGGAAGGAATAAATCTGAAAGGGAAAGCATTTTCTCTAAAGGATCTGAAGAAGTTTCCAAAAGCATCCGTATCAGCCACAATTCAATGTGGAGGGAACCGGAGAACCGAGATGGGAAAGGATCAACCAGTAGCTGGACTAGGTTGGACAGGTGGTGCTATAGGAAATGCAAAATGGACTGGAATACGATTAATTGATGTATTGCGGGCAGCAAATTTTAATCCAGATGCATATAAAAATCCGGACAAGCTGCATATATTGGTAAGTATTCAGATTTATATGCAAGGCCAAATAATATGATTTAGTGTTGTGGATAATTTTGGAAGAATGATAATGCTAAGCCGTTTAATTGCTTTATTTTTCAAGTTTGATGGAATGGATATGGATCAGTCGGGAGAGTGCTATGGAGCGTCTATACCATTAAGTTATCTGCTGGACGGAAACTTTGATGCTATTTTGGCGTTTGAAATGAATGATAAGCCATTGCCGATTGACCACGGATTTCCTGTGAGAATCATACTGCCTGGTATTGTTGGGGCGAGGAGCGTGAAGTGGTTGAGTAAAATCAGTATAAGTGACGAAGAATCATCTTCCCCGTGGCAGCAGCGTGACTATAAAGTATTCAGCCCATCAGTGAGGTTAGAGACGGTGGATTTTGCAGCAGCTCCTGCGATTTCCGACACGCCTGTCACTTCCTACCTGTGCTCTCATGAAAATGGTCAGAAAGTGAAGAAAGGACCTGTCACACTGCAAGGTATACATGAAAACTTTTAAGAGTGCTGAAAAAGTCAAATCAGAATTTTGATACACTCGTTCTTTTGATGATAATGATACATTAAAGCCTATCTTTAATTTCCATTCATGTAACAATATTTCTCCAGGATATGCATTTTCCGGTGGAGGCAGAAAAATTGTTCGAGTGGAAGTGTCTCTGGACAAAGGGAAAACTTGGCAAGTAGCAGGAATCTCAAAGACAACGCCACAGGGGGACGCCAGTAAGACAAGAAATTGGTCATGGGTTTTATGGGAGTCGGAAGTAAAAGTGACCTCAGATACAGAGATATGGGTGAAAGCAGTGGACTCTGGTTACAATCAACAACCCGAAGATTGTAACAATATTTGGAATTACAGAGGATTACTTTCTACAGCGTACCATAAAATCAACTTGCGAGTTTAGCATCGCAAAAGAGTTTACTTTATTAATGTTCCGTAATACTAATAATAAAACATTACAAAAATATTTTGTTTCATTTGTAAGTAAAAATTGAGTTAGAAATATATAAATATGGAAGAATTAAATTTTCGTTACTGATTGTTCTACCATTTCAAACAAGTGATAAAACTGTGTATTTCTTTGCGCTAATTGACGAGGAGTTTCACCAACTTTATTTCTAATATTTACATCTATCCCAGGTTCCATCAAGAGAATGAGGACTGTTTGACGAGCATTGTTGTTGCTGCATGCCAGATGAAGAGGGGTTAATCCTGAAATTAATTTCATATTATAAAAACATTAATACGGAGCATTTCCTTGAAACAATTGCAGGCATATAATTTAATGGGGAATTATTTTTAAGCGATGTAATTACACACCTCCATCAGTTGTCGCATTCACGTTAGCACCATTTTCCAGTAAAAGTCGAACGCACCGGAAAGAATTCCAGTTACACGCAGAATGAAGCGGTGTCCAGGACTCGTCAGTACAAGCACCAATGTTTGCACCGCGCGAGATAAGCACTCTGGCAGTTTCCAGCTTATCCTCGTAACAGGCACGGTGTAGAGCAGTGTAACCGTCCGCATCTTTGTAGTGAATGAGATCGGGAAGCGTTTGTAAATGTTGCGTCACTGCTTCAGTGTCACCTTCTTCGGCCCATTTAAGCAGCTTCTCACCAGGAGCATCTTTATGAACAATACACCAAATTATACAACATTTTCAAACTTAGTTACAAAGAAGGAAAGACGAACCGGTAAAGACTCTTACCAGGATTTTCAGATGGAACTATCCCGTCATCGTCAGCGTCAAATCCCGACACAAACATCATAGGATCCTTTTCTTTGGCTTTCACGACTTCCTTCAGGTTGGGTAAGTCGGAAACAGCGTCATCTTCGCTATCGGGATTACTCATTTCCTTTCTCTTGAGAAATATAACGATGTACTGAGCCGGGAGCTTAATCCACCAACGACTTTCACTTTTCGCACTAGATTTTGCACTATTACCACATTAGCAGCACATCAAGAAAAGAGTGTTAGTGTTTCAGCCAACCTGATACTTAGAGGTCAGCAGTCAGACAAGAAGAATGCGAGTGAAAGTGTGAAGATTCTTGTGTTTCTGCTGCAAGATGTGTGACAGATTATGATTTGGAAAGGATGGAAGAGGATATAAACAAGTGCAGAGAGCAATGGGCCATGTGTTTCGGCTTGTGTCTTGTCTTGTCACGCAACTTGTGTGGTTGTAGTAAGGGAAAGGCAATGAGAATCGTACGAGGCGAGAGTGAAAGTAATGTGCATACGCGGCCAGTTTTTGGATGCGCATTATGAAAGTGAAAGTCTTGAATAAAAATTATGAACATAAAATGGCAGTAATAATTTCAGGTTTATAAAGCTGTCATTCATTTCGAAAGTTAAATATCATCATAATCAATAACCACACTGTCATGATAATTTATCTGAAAAACTTCAGCCATCATTTGTTTGCATAAATTCCCGTGCATTTTCAACACTTGCCGTCTACTAAAAAACCGATGATAACCCTACATTTGAATATGTAGAAAGAAAAAACACCTCAGACAGAAACTTGCGTCTTGACAAAAAAAATCAACCAAACCATTATTAGCATACTAGTTACTAGACGCAAGTTCAACATCCAAGAAGATCCAATCATGTCCACCTCGCAACCTTTTTATATGTCTTACATCAGTATATATTGGATTTTCTGGATTGTTAACTCCAATTTCATTTCCAATTCTTATCCACGCACTCCAACATTCCAACACCAGGACGAGCATGTAAAGGCATACTACATAATCATAATCAAATCATCAGAAATCAGAACAGGAATGTCCTGAAGTACAACTACTATAGCCGCCTGCTAAAAAACCATGGAATAAGAGTAGTACATCATACATACAAACGGCTTCTAGCTAAAAAAACAAGAAGTGTAGAGGTACACTTTCGATTTTGAAGATCTCATAATAATATTTTCTGCGTTCTTCTGCGTCAGTGTGTGTAATAAATGTTTATAGTGTTTATAGCGAATTCATGACCAGGATTGGCCAGACAGCTTGTAAAAAGGAGTGTCTTTCAGCTCAAAAAAGAACGCGAGTTGGTAAAATCTACATGCTTTCTTGTCGTCAATTTTTGGGAAAATGCATTACCTATTGCTTTTATCATGGTAGAGCTCTTACTAACAAAAGATCCAGTTTAGTTGTTATAAGCTGGTTTGCTTATGAATATGTGTACCGACTTTTTTACTAGCAGCACGCTAACATGCTATGCTGCTTACGAACAAGCTTACTTTATTAGCGGTGGTCTATGCAACTTATACTAACGAGAAACGACGGAGTTGTATGGCAGCTTGTTGTCTGGCTGGACACACACACGGATATGTACTTACTTTCTTAGGAAAAGGACGCTATCGCTTCATGCTGCTCGTTATTAACAAAAAAGCATCCTGTTCATGTTTCTGTGCAGAATGTTGTGAGGATTGTGGAGGTCGCTACAATTATATTTTATGCAAAAGGCAAGCTAAGTGGGAATATAACATGCATGTATAAAGGATATATGGAAAAAATATATATGTATGAATGTACCAAAACGATGAGATATTTTGTAAAATGGATGTGTTCGAAAACTGCGTTTATTGTTCCACCTCGCAAACATTTAAATTAAATGGATGCTGATAAAAAACTAAAGTAAGTGGAGTACAATATTTAAGGTCATCACTAAAAAATCTGTATATCCGGTGGGGGTGGCATTTTTACCTTTGTTGGTTCGCTGTGCTGTTTTGTGTTTCGGTGTATTCATGCCGCCTTGAGTAAGTTCAAAAATTCAAAGTTTTAGCAACCCTCCCGTGTGAAAAATTTAACCTGGATTGACCGGGACTGGGACTGCCAAAAAAAAGGTAGAGAGATATCTTTGTACTAAAACTGTTGTTTACAACAAAAAGCCTATTATTATTATAGATCAGTTTTGTTGAATTCGTTGAACACAATTATTATTTATGTTACATACATTTGTCAATATTTTGTAAAAAGTGGACAGCATTATTCATTTTACCAAAAAACTGTAACCCAATTTCAGTGCACTTTTTTGGCAGATCATGTTCACTCCAGATTTTTGTTCAATTTGTGCTTATCATGGAATCGTGACTAGAATGAACTTAACTACGTTTCTTTGTAGAAAATATGGTTAAATAAAATGTACAATGGGTGATCAACTAATTTTATGGCGCCTTATCATCCCAGTGCTGTTATAAATTTGTTTTTGAATGCATGGTATGTTGTTTTCTTACAGATTCCACTGAATGAAGAAAGTTCTGGAGTTTTGGATAGTTTCGGACAACTAGACGTGCACTTGAGGAAATTTGTTAAACTGAAATTCAAATGAACAGTCAAATTTGATTTGAGTCATTAGTTTTGTTAGTTTGATTAGTGACGCTAAAACAGCGTTGTCAAAAAGCCGAGCCCCTGTCCCTTGTGTCGTGATTAGTTAATTGGTTGGATTGTAGTGACACTTGTTAGAGTGCTAGTTGTCGTCCTTGTCAGTTCACGATGGGAGACCACGAGTTACAGGAGCAGCCTGGAACTGCTCAGTTGAAGGAGGAGTATTATCAGCTCAACACTGCTGATGGAAACACGATAGTGCTTTCGTCAGAACAACTGCAACAAATGCAGGATGGGATGATGGCCGCCGCTGAGCAGGACACGCAGCAATATGTGGAAGGCATCGTTGGGGAGGGGGAGGAACACGATCAGGAGGGGATGGTTGAACAAGGGGATCCCAACGGTGAAGTGGAGACACAGCAAATACACATAGACGCTGATGGGAATATTTTGACACAAGCTCAGATGCAGGACCTCGTTACCTTCCACTCCATGGATGCTCAGGGGAATATTATTGCGAGTGGGGGTGGAGAAGAGGGTGTCGAGGAAATGACAGAGCAAGTAGGTTATTTATTTTAAGTAATACTGGATGCTTTCAAATATGAAGAATTAAATTTTAAATTGTCACCGTTTTTACTTGTGTTGTTTCAGGTGGAAATACCTATGGATCAGACAGGAATGGAAACTATGATGGATGCGGAAAACATTGTGGAGGAAGTGATAGCCTCTTCAACTCCTGAAGAAGAAACTTACATGACATCAGAAAATGTGGCTGTAAGCAATGAAACGGACATGAACCAACAGTTTTTGAATGTACAGGAAGCCATTTTTAACCCAGAAACTGGTACGTTACAACCCATTACATCTGCTGTAACTACAACAAGCGTAGCAGTTACACCGACACCTTCAGCTCCTATTATAAGGACGGTTAAGAAAACGCCGAAGCCCAGTAGCAGTAGTAGTTCTTCGCATCAGGTAAAAAACTTAAATTATTTGCGCTGTACACAGCATGCTGCTGAATTATTTTGACTTTCATTGTGTTAACTCTGACCGTTATTGATGCAGGTAACTACAAAGTACGTATTGCAACAAACTGGTGGAGATCTCGGACAAGGACAAACGATCATAATGGATCCTAGTCAGCTTCATGGAATTATACAAGGGGGAGGGAGTATTACCCTTGGCGCTGGTGGAAAGGTAAGTCAATTTTGGCCATTAAATTTTTGTTTGTAAATGGGTTCATTGTCCTGAAAGTGTATAATGATTAAGTAATTTTTACACTTTAGAATATCCTTCTCGCAGCCCCCGCTGCATCTGGTACGCCTAGACAAAAACCACTGGCGCCCAAAAGCCCAGCTAAAATTTTACCTGCTCCAGTGCCTAGTGGAGATCAGCAGCAGGCAGGAACGCCCAAATTAATGATTAAGCAGGGAAATATCCTCACACCGTTGAATCAGCCCCAGGAAAAATATCTAGCAGTACCGACAGCTAATGGCGGGGTAATTTGAGATAATTTATTTGTCATTAATTAATGTTATTGAGTTGCTGCTGAGTTTATCGCATAATCTGTATTTTTCTATGTAGATTCAGTATGTCCGTGTTGTTCAAGGAAAACAATCAATTGCTCCTTCCAACAAAGTTCCAATAGCACCCGCCACCATTAAACCAAAACCAGTTGCTCCGAAACCTGCACCCGGTCAAGCTATTTTGATTCCTACTAGCACGGGTACTTCAGACGTGAACTCTTTATCCACAAGCTTAGGAAACTTTGTACTCATGCCCAACTATGTCGTAAGATCGCCAGCAAAATATATGCATATTATACGTAAATGGAAAATAGATGCGTCATTTTTTTTGTTCCGATACATTACCGCAAACTTTTTATTTAGGTAAAGACAGAAAATACGGGTCCGATTCCTATTAGACCGGCTGAGCCAATACCTTCATCACAGACATCTCTAACGGACGCAAGTTCTTTATTAAGTGGTCTCACAGCATTGCCGTCCGGTGCCGGAAACAGCCTAGATTCGATACGATCGCTTTTAGAACCTAACGGAATGCGACCCCGTAAACCCTGTAACTGTACAAAGTCGCAATGTTTGAAGCTATATTGCGACTGTTTTGCCAATGGAGAATTTTGTCATTTGTGTAATTGTACAAATTGTTTTAATAATCTACAACATGAGGAAGATCGTCAAAAAGTGAGATTTTTACATCATTGAACTTTTGCTAATTTCTGTTGCGTTTTGATGATGCAAACGAGGAAGTATAATTATCAAATTATTATTTATTTCAGGCCATCAAACTTGTTCTAGAGAGAAATCCAGGTGCATTTAGACCAAAAATTGGTAAAAGTTCACAGTCGGGTGAAGCTCATGAAAGGAGGCACAACAAGGGATGTAACTGCAGGAGATCCGGTTGCTTAAAGAACTACTGCGAATGCTACGAAGCAAAAATATTTTGTTCAGGTATATGTAAATGTACAGGTTGTAAAAACTGTATTGAAAATATTCCTTCCGGGTTGCCAAATGGGGTGGGAGTGGAGCAACACTTTGCTGGAGCTGGAACTGCGCATCGACAGACACTAAAGGATCTAGCAGAAGCAGCAGAGGTGCGGGTACAACAACAAAACCAAGTGAAAAATAAAATGAGAGCTCAGATGCAGGAAGTGTCTGCCCAAAACAATTTAGGCATAATGGTACCCCCAATTGTCTTCAGGTAACTGCCCATCATTGTTATAAAATGATTGTGTGATTATGGTCAGGGTCGCTTGTAGTCCGTGAACCTAACAAATATTTCTGATCTGATTGCTTAGGTATCCACACAGTACTATTTCGTACGAAGTTGTGACAGCGACTGTTGAACTCCTTTTAGCCAAAGCGGAAGCGTGTGAGAAGCAGAGGATGTCGGAAGGAGAAATTGAACGAGAAGTTCTAGAGGAATTTGGTGACTGTCTGGCATCTGTGATGGAGTTGGGAAGCACAGTTGAATAAGCATTTTCGTGATAAAGATGTGGTCTCCTTTCAATGATTAATTTCAAAGTGTGTTGATTGAATGATATAATATGATTGTTTCTAAAATCATAATAGATTGGTATAAAGTTAGGTTTACCTCAATTTTCTCGCCTAATTTTTTAATTGCACGCGAAGAATGCAGTCTTCGTGTATTCTAGTTACTCGGTGAAGTACTAAAACAATTGAATAAGCAAACAGCGACTTTATAATTTCCTGAAAGGAATTTGTAATTTAATACTTTTACTTTTTTTAGACTAGATCTTCATTGTTAGCAGATCTACCTAATTTAATAAATATACGTCAAAAGAAAGTGATCTTTATCAAACCGTTTAATCGCATTTATCTTTCCTCAGAGGACCAGTGACCTCCTGATTTATTTTTGGTATAAAATTAATAATACCATCCTGTTTACTATACAAACTAAAGGAAAAATATCGTTACCTAATAAGAAAAATGAATGTTTATTGTACATTTACGGATTCGTAAGAAGTAAAATAACTTTGTCAGAACGGGAAGAAGTTTAGCCGCCTTGAACCTAAATTGTTGAATGTAAATACTATAATAACTTTGTTTTTAATAATTTTTTGTTAAGTAATGGTAAACGAGTACGATCTTCACTCAGAGCTTTCTAACTTAGAGATTTTTGTTGATAAATACATTAGATTATAATGTCTAATTCTATGATAGTTATAAACTAACTTCGCCAGATTTATATTTACGACTTGTGGTAGCAAATATTACGTTACGTACATTTTGCATGTGTTTACAAATATAGCTAGTATATTATATTCGTATGAAAATAAAGAAACAAATTAGCACTTCTTATTGAAAAACACTCTACATTATTATTGACACATTATTTAACACTTAATACCGACGAAGAATAAATAGCGCAATAGCTAAAAAGAAACACATCCACACTAGTGGAATCACTAAACCTGGCCAAACCAGAGCGTGAGTGTACGAAAGACCTCTGAACACTACCGAACGAAATGATTGTGATACGAGAGTGGTTGGTAGGCAGTATGCAACCATTCTCCAGTAAATTTGCAGACACTCAATTGGCCAAAATGCACCTAGAAGATTGAATTGTACATTGCTTGTAAGTAAAATGTTATGCAAAAAAAATATCTTAATTCCATTGTAAACTTATTAAACTTACCACTAAAGGGAAGTAGGAATGATGCTATGAAAAAGACGACAATTAGCGCTTGTAATTCAGTAGCACACAAGAGTCCCAGTAGGAAACCTTTTTTAACAACCAAATACATATTAATATTTTTGGGATTTTAATTTCGTTGTGCATTTTCATTGATTTTCATTTTTCATGCAATTTACCAAATGCCAGACCGCAAGCAGAGTTGCAAATGTTCACAATCACGTACAGTAGAAGTGGTCCTTTGATTACATAGGAAAATCCAAACACCAAAACGACTGTACATAAGGTCATTTGAACCATTTGGAATGACCCGTGTGTCACAAAGTATGTCATTATAATATCCCAGTTAGCCATCCCTGAAACCCTCATCCGATCCATACAACCTGCGTTCCTCTCTGAAGAAATCGACAAAATATATTCCGTGATTAAAATTTAGTTGACAAATTGGCATTTTCGTTGAAAGTTCTACTTTTGTTTAGCGAGTCTAATTTTAAAACTTACCTTGAATGACGGACACAGAACATGCGCCCAATGGAAGTACAAAAATCAAGCTACAAAAAGTATTCAGTTTAAATTAAATTAAAAATCGTTTAAAAATGTTTGGCTCTGAAACAATTATAGGAAATGCTTTATAATATAATATTCTACATACACAAGAAGCAGGCCAGGAACGACATGTTCAGCATAAGTACCGTTCAAATCTCCATAAACGGGAGTATCATACTAGAAAATGGAAGACGATTTTTAAATGGGCATTCTATATTGTATATAATTATACATAGGAAATACATAAAATGCACTTTAATTAATGGGGATGGCACTAAAACTACTTGTTCCGTACCTTCATAGGGATTTCTAGTTCTTCAGACGGAAGGCCACATGACGTCGCTAATTCCTTAAGATAGGTCTGATATGCATCGTAAAGTTTTTGGATGACGAGAACGGATCCTAAGAAGCCTATATTATCATAAAGATTTTTTTAAAAAGCTGTTAATTTCAAATTTCACCAATTTCATCTTAATTTGTCAGAATTTCATCGACAATTTCATCACGTACTTGACATATCTAGGTGTATCCCAATGATTGTTCCATCAATTGTTTCAGGATCAGAAAACTGCCTTGATATCATTCTCTCTTGCATATGATGCGTATAATTTGCTGGAATGTTCACAAAACCCCAAATGTCTCCTTTTGCAGCAGCCTTTAAAGCTTCTGATTTACTAGGAAATGGAATCTGGTGAAAAAAACCCAGAAAATTGCATTTCAATTTCTGTATCCTAATTTTCTACATTAAAAATTCAATTTATGTAATGGACTAATAGAAAAAATGAATCATCCATTTACTAACCAAAATCAATGATTCCGGAGGTATTTTATTGAGGAACAAATGACTAAATTTTGACTCCAAGCAATTTGCCTCATGAAGATGTTCACTCTCATTAAAAAGTGTGGACAAATTACTTAATGGCTCGTCATTGATAACATATCCAAACCGCAAATCATGCAAGTCCGATCCAAACACAAATTGCACAAGACCTGCGGTAAGTGCCGGCAGAATAAAAGTAAGAGGTATGAATCTGCAAAAAAATCATACAATTTTGTTCAACCAATTTGTTGGTCGGATTTGTAGAGTTTTTGAGAGCAAGCAAGTTTTTTGCTTCAAAAACATACATTTGCTCATAAACATGTTTTTTTCTTCTTTTCTGGTACAGAAAAATGTAATTGTTATTACGCTTGATGACGAAACGTGGCCAGGTACGTCGCCCATATCAGTCCGTAAATTCTCCTGAGCATTGTAAAAGATCGAGAGACGCATTCTCGTCTTGACTTCAATCCTTTTGCGAAGGATCTTGCGAAGCAGTGTTGTTGACTTCCCTGAGGACTCGTCGATGATGAGAAGCTGTCTGCGTCTGGAGTCGCCCCAGACGCTGCAGAATGGCTATTGTACTTGAGAAATGTGACGTTCCCGTTTTCCTCGCCCATCACTTGTTGCTCCCCTTGCATTTTTCCGAGTTTTCCTTTGGCATAAAATACTGTTCGTGGGTAATGATGATGATGATTATGAGATGATGATGATGATGGTGGGAAAGTGGTACTAATGACTTCGGACATTGGTTGATCATCATCACCGCCACCTCCAACAATAGATTTTCTACGCGACGGGGATCCCGTGGCCGCATGATCCCGTTTGCAAATACTCAGTACAATATGGTCGAGACTTGAGGATTCATATTGCTTCATTAGTTCTTGGGGAGACTCTTCGGCTATTATGCGACCCTGTCTCATTAAACCTATCTGTGGCAATTAAACGTTAAAAATATTCATGAGATGATGATGACGAAATTTGTACCTTGTATAGGCATTCATTTACTAAGCAGTATTCATTGCCAGGTAGTTCGGCGTATTGCTGTTTTAGCACTTACCACATGCGACCGTCGTGCTTCATCGACGTAGTGGGTAGTCAGTACTATTGTTACTTGTAAGTTTGCCACGAGATCTTGGAGATGCTCCCAAATGCTAATTCGAAAGTAAACATAACATTGAATATGATTCGCACGTATATACCATTTAGTCATCGTCAAATAAAGAGTCGCTTTCCTGTAGTCAGTGAAGTATAGTCGTTTATATAATAGGTAGTTATGTATGTTATAATTAGGTATATACCTTTGACGGAGTAAAGGATCAAGACCAACAGTCTAAATGTGCAAAGAAGGAAAAGAAAAATGTTGAATAAACCTATGATATTTACAATGTTATGGTCATATATGTAGTTTTTTTTCTTTTACGTAGTACTTGTTTGTAAAAAATGGCAATTTGGTTACCACTTACCGGTTCATCAAGTATGATTAGATCAGGTTCATGCAGAAGCGCTACAGCTAAAGATGCCCGTCTTTGCTGTCCACCACTAATGGCAAAATCAAATAGGCAATCACATGATATACAATTACAAGCAATTTGGTGCATGATGATTTATGTAAAACGGACTTTTTAGCAAAAACTGTTCTCATTCAGACTACAAAGGAATGAGTTAATCGCGTGTATGTATGAGAAAAAATTTGTTGTCTTTGCATTTAAATGTTTGTTAGTATTTACCTGAGATTTGCCAATATTTTGTTTCCTTTTGGAAGCTGAAGGAAACCTTGCAAAAACTTATATCTCGCCAAAATATCCGCAGTGTTCATCCCACAAAGTCTCCCGTACAAAAGTAGAAGTTCTTTAATAGTCAAACGTTCTTGTAACGATAAATCCTATAATTATGCAGTTGCGCAAAGGAAAAAATCATGAAATTATCATTTTGCAAAAAAATGGCATGCACAAATATGCTGCAAAAAATCTTTGCTTGATTGAGCTATTTACTTGTGGCATGTAGCCTATTTTCCTGCAGTCTGTGTTGGCACATCGTTTCACTGATGGAGGAGATCCTAAAACACTAATGGTACCTGAGTCCCACGTTTGTCTTCCAACAACACAACTTAAAATGGTTGTTTTGCCGCACCCAGAGCTTCCTAGCAGTGCATATCTGTATAGGTATCCATTTACAGAAAATTATTGTTTAAATAATTCATTTTTCCAACGACAATAAAACACAAAATGGGGTAGTACAGTGGGTGGAACACAAAAATTTGATTATTTTGGAGAGGAACAAAAAAACTACATTTTTTATGCACACTCACATTGAACCTTTTGGAACAGTCATGTTATAGTTCATCAAAACGTGATGTTGCATTTCGTATTTCTTCCAAACATTTTCCACTTTTACAGCGGTTTCACAACCGGAAATGGGCCTACAAATTTGATTATCATTTGAAATTTCAGGCGCAGGCTCTATACACTGCTGCGAATCCGGGATTGATGATACCGGAAGTACGGCTGTACCCGGATCATCAAAAGGTTGATGACTGCCTTCTATGTGCGTTGCACTCATGACTAATGCTTTAATTTTCAAAAATTCACTGGCACGTGTTAAATAATCATAAGCACTCCCTTATAACACACCACTTTCTACATTTCTCAATTTATATTATGATGATTCACAAAATATTCCATGCCTCTTTTTAAAAAATTCAGCAAAATTCACAGCACACAAGAACTGCAGTCAACTTTGTAGCATCAACAAAAGCAAACTGACAAAAGAACACAAACTGTTACGCTTGAGAAACAAAGGCGAACGGACCAGTTTCCATTTCTATCAGCACCAGTAGTAGTGGCAATATGAATAATAATGGTAGCACTTTTTAAGAAGTGCTCAAGACACATATAATATCTTAAAAGGCAGTAGGGGTAAAAAACACTAAACGCACGGTATGCACATAATATGCTAAAATATTGCACATGATTATCAGTATTAAGTTTTTGTACTTGTTTGTACTAGCGAGCCACAACGAAAAAAATAGCGTTACTGCTCACGAGGACCTCACAAAAAAGATTAAAAGAGGAAGGAGTTTCTCGCTCGATATATATATATGTAATCAGTTTTTCTTCAGGGAGACCAGTCTTCTCAAGTTGGGAAGACACCTTCTAGACAACTGAAACAATCATCCAAAAACTAATCTCGTTTCTATCAAGCAATCATTATCAGTATAGGTATGAGTGTGCTGAGCTGGATGCTCATTGCGCGTCTTGAAGATCATCTTCCTTTGTCAACATGTTTTCATATTACTGGTATCTAGCATGTGTGCCACTGGCGCTACACACGCAAAACGTGTAGTTTTTAACAGTTATTACCATTTTATTAGATCAATTTACGCTGAAATGTAAAATACATATTTCTCCAGTCAACCATATAAAAGTATACAGGGAAGCCCCCGCCGTATATTGTTAACGAATTTAGTAAACCTACTACCGCCACGATGCTTATAACGAAATCATTTGCACAAGCGACTATGGGAAACCAACACGGTAAACCCAAACTAGCAGCAGCGTTTTTTGTCTTGTGGGTTTTTATGATTCCATAATAGTCACCTCTATATAGTTTATCAGCTTATTGAAAAGCATTTAAGATATATGCCTGCCGCATATAGGTCCTATACCTATTAGTGCTCCTTATTTTTGGAAGATCAGCTTGATATGGTCGTGGTCAAAAGTGGGATCATGCTAAAGAGTCCAAATAGCATAAAAACTTGTACATACTCTGTATGTACATATTCATGACTCCAGAAACTGGAAAAGCTATAAAAATATAAGGACAAACACAACTATGTACCAAGAAACAATAGGCATATAAAAGCAACACACTTATATCAACTAAATGAGCAAATTTGTTAATTTTTGCGGCCATCCCATCCCTGTTGCATATTTCATTGACTTATGGTGCAACTACATAATAATATCAACAAGGTACCATGTAGGTGGTTTTGATCGTGCCTTATGTTTTGCGCAGGTTAGTTTCTTAAGCTCGCTACTGATTGTCGTAGTTCCTTTTCGACAAAACGATTGAGTAATGCTTGTGCATCGTTACTTTTGCAACTTGTACTTTTTTCTGCTGACGCTGGATATTTTTTTTACTTATTTCAACAAAATTGCATGGCGTGCCTATAAAATTATTATAATGTGGAATTTTACATGATGCTCTCAACAAGAATATTTTTGATTTATATTCATAGAAATTGCCCAATTGTTACCATTATTGCTTATTGCTTTACGTGTTTTTACTCATTGAAATAAATAAATGCAATTAAAAATACAAAATTGTTCAACATGCTGTAGGGCGGTGGAAAATATACCAAGTTTATCGGTTAACTGTCAAAAGTTGCAAGAGTTGGGAAGACACCCGGCAATTATTTTCCTGACCTTGCAAATCATTATTTTTACCAGTTTTAATGAAATGACGGGCAATGATTTTTCTTACATTCACATTTTATGACGTTAGAAGATCTTGGAAGCATTATACAATGCATTGGTATGAAACAAGTATGCAATACTTCAAGGAGCATTTTTTTGCAAACCCCCCGACAATAAAAATAATATTGGGATTCCTTACGTATGTGCCATTGGCTTCAATCTATCAGACCGGGCTCACTTGGCGTGGCGAAACCAGTTTTTGTATATTGTTGTCTTGTTTTTGTAAAGATTCGCAAGATGATCTTCTGCTCATCTTTCACTCTGTGTCTATAACGGAGTTATGTTAGAGAGAGGTGAGCAGGGATGATGATGCACACATTCATTCTCTACGTAGTACACAACAAAATAAAAATGGAAATTCGTCATACCAAAAAGATGATTATGAAGAACATGATCTGTAATAGGTAATACCTGGGTAGGTGGAAATTTGATGCACAACAGATCTACCGACATACCCAGAGAATTGAGAGAGGGCAAAACCTGATTCTCGACGGTGCAAACATATTTGGTATACTTATAATTATAGACATTTATTAATATCTTTAGCCGGTAAAACCGTGTATGTGCTTCTCTGGAAATTCGAGCATGATTTTCTAATCAAAAGGTTGAGGGGAAATCCCTGTCACTCCGATTTGACTCATTCTCAGTAACTTTGGGTTGTGTAGACCATTCACCTGTTTTATTTACAAAAAAAATTATTTTCATCTTCATCCTCTATTCTGCTGTCAAAACTTGTAAGCAGTTTATTTTGGGTACATTGGGGCATACTAAGACATTCTTGCATTTAAGCTTTTGAGTGAATACTTAATGATTATCTTTTCATTGACCAATTAAAAAATATATATTAATAGTATAGGTATTTTATTTTTAATTTGGACACGCGCCATAAGATACAATAATAGTTTCGTGTTTGGGATGTTTTTGATCATTTGAATGACAAGTTTTGTACATATATACGGTAAAGACTTGGAAGAATATGGCTGGCATTTTTTACCAGTATTATAAACATCTATGCATTTAAATGACAAATAAACTTAATAATAACAGGAGCGTCTATACAAAGGTACGCACATTTTAGGCTTGTACGACTACGCCACAAAACAAAAACTATATAGCTGGTAGTACATAAACTTTCTCAATATTTCACCAAGAGTATCGTTAAAACATTCAGGTTGAACCAAATACAAGGGAGGAAGGAAGAACTACTTTCTCTACAACAACGATCATACACACGGGCCAGCTCAGTGGAAAAGGTAGGTCAAATGTGCGTAAGCATATATAATTTGAATGTTCATATATATTCAATATGAAGGGCGTACTATATAGATTGCGTACGCACTAAAATGTTTGCCTCTGCCTACTTTAGTTACAAATAGGTACTTACTGATAGCCAACTACCTAGGCAAGGCAGGCATATCTCAGAACGTGAACGAACCACTTTATGTATCAACATACCAAACATAGTTGTGTTGGGATTTCTAGGTTTCAGCTGGCAACTCTGGAAAAACGGTCTCCACGTGGCAATGCGTGTTCGTGAAAGATATGTACGTGCGTAGACTTATAAAAACGGAGTTTGTATTGTTTTACGCACTTTTGACACACTCTGTATTATAGAAATGTTTCTAGCATTAAAATATACTGTGCCTATTCAATTCATACCCTTCTTCTCTGGAGAGGTATATAAATACTAATCTATATTTATTTCGTATAGCATATTACATATACTGCAGATTCAGTTTAGTTGGTTCTCTGGCTGATGACTGATTACTGTGAGAACATTGCGAGTCTGATCTTTTGGGGTGAAGTGGAGATGGACCACCAACATAATACATGATAGGGAAAGCATACCCAAAAACATATACTTGCCCTCCTACGCACAATTTTATATTTTATATTGTATAACATGTAGAAACGCGTTATTACTTGTGCTAATAGTTGTATATACTTTCCATCTTGCTCAATGTTTTGATGAATTTTACAAAACCCAATCCTCAGAAACAGGAAGCGAACAAACGAGCTGAGTTGTGTAAAGCAGTTTAGATATATAACCTACTCCTATTATTGTATAATATCTTCTTTCATACTGAAAAACGAGCATGGACTTTCCCATTAAGCTCCATCACGCACTTTTCCTGTTGCGTTGCGCATTTTCTCCGTAAAAACATGAATGTAAACAGAGGAGGATGGATAGAACGTTGCAAAAAAGAGAATAGCGGAGAGTGAGAAGCATGGAAGCAAAGGAAAGCAGAGCTTTTGCTTCTTTTCTTTCATCAACTTTTGGTCGGAGGAACTTATGCTGTGTTATGTATCCTGTGTTGCTTCTTTACTTTTGCATGCATTCATGTGAGCTTGTGTATGTGTGTGCGTGCATTTTCCGTACTTTTTTTATATATAACGCGTTGAAACTCAGACTTTGTTTATCAGTCGTTCCAAGCCTTCCTAGGGTTATCGACACATTGCAGCAGAAAGTTTGTAGGTGGCAGAAACTCTTCCCGTTTTCCTAACTATTTCTGCTCTGCATTTTGTGCTTTACTTCCACAAACACGAGACCAAATAACTGCATACTAATTTACGGAGAAAATTTCAAAACTTTGATTTACCTGAGTAATTTAGGAATACTAGTCACATAGACAAATTAGAAAAATGCTGCACTGTCAGCATACTTCCCCGACAAATGCACCAATGCATCCAGGAATCGGGGCACGACCTTTGCACGTCATTTCCGATGACCCATACCCATACTTTCCCTCGACGTCTTCGAATAATCCAGTGTTCACGTTTACGGCAAGTAGTTTCTCAGCGTCGAATATTTTAGGGAATGTGAACAGACAACAGGAGCAGCAAAGTAGACAGTCGCGCTATCCGAAGGTCCGTCAAAAATCCAAGTCGTCTGGAGCTTCCCCACAAAAGTACCCTAGTCCTGCAGAGTTTAACGAAGAGTTTATCAATATCATCACTAGTTCAGATAGTATTGACTATGGTGACTCTTGCGACCTTTTCTGTCCTGTTATGTGCTCTTCTTCACGAAGTAGTAATGCTAGCGGCCGAAGCTACCTGTCCCAACAGTATGTTCAACGATACGGTAGCAATAGTAAACTACTTCAGGTATGGCAAAATAATATCATATGAATTAAATCTCGGGCGAAGATAGTTCCATCACTGTAGTTGTCATTGTTTGCGTTTTCAGGTCCCTTCTGCGTCCTCCCTCCTTCTTCCAGTTGCTGGCTCTCGTGGCGGAAGATACATGGATGATGATGAAGAGGACGCCTTGTTGGGTGACGGTGGTCGGAATCGACAACAGCGCTCCAGATCAATTACGGTACCAATCCAGCACAGTCAGCGATCCCCTGAAAGAACGGCGCAGGTCACGATTCGCAGGTGCAGTTCTGCCAGTCCACAAGGAAGATATCTCCGCCTTCAGGAGCAGCAACAACATCGTGATAAAGAGGTTGTGAAAAAATCCGGCAAGAGTGGTCGTGGAAGACAAAGAGGGTTTAGCCTAACTGCTGCAACGGCCTACATTAGCTCAGAATGGGTGCAGCAGCAAAAGGTTCGAAGACGTAGATCGGCAGGTCAGTAAACAATGTACTAATATACCATTCTCTTCCTACATTTCACATGATTTTTTAAAATGATCATAATAGCTTAGCATTTTTAAAAATAAATAACAGGTTATCGACGAGTTTCAAACCATTCCGTCATAACTCCGTATTCCACTAGCACTAGCAGTCTCAGCAGCTCATCTTCAGGTTCACCCAAGAAGGAGCAGCAGAAAGTGAGTCCATACAAGCGGCACAGGACGCTGTCAATGCCGAGTTGTGGTGTAACTGCTCAGCTACTTACTCGACAGCTCAACAAGAAGGTTAGTGTTCGGAAAAATATTACATTTTATCCCACGCTACTAATTTGTGTTGATTGTTGATGTTGTTCGCATATTTGTTTTAATATGCGCTTGTGTGTACAAAGTGGTAACAATCATTAACGATGATAAAGATTTTATGGGTCACTCATTATGATATGATGCAATGTAGGAAACTACGACGCCTGAATCACCAGACTCTGCCACTGCCTCATCCGACAAAAGCCAGACTAACAAACCCAAGTTAAAGAAATGCTATGATGTTGTCATTGTCGGGAACTCCAACGTTGGCAAAGCCACTCTTGCCGAATTTTTCAGCAAAGGTGGTAGCAGTGGGAGTGATCCTGGAATTGGAAGTGATTTTGAAGAGGATGATGATCGTAAGCCACAATATTTATCTTTTTACCTCAAACTTTCAAATGTTATCACGCTTGATAGTACAACTTTGCACTGCATGCATACATACATGGTTGTCCAAAGCTTTGAAATATTTTTCGTGCAAACTAATTAGCTTGATTTGGCCTAGTAATGAAACGTTTATGGAAGGAGATGTGACAGAGTGTCCGGAAATATTAAAGTATATTTCTGGTGACCTATAAAGGAATTCGCATAAAAATATACAGAGCTATTCATGAAAGTAATAAAAGGAATCAAATGGCTTTTCCATTCTTCGGAAAACGACTTGTTATAAACACATTTTATGTAACGAAACACTGCATTCATAAAATATGAAAATGCTTACAGTCCTGTCAGTATTAAATGTATATATTATGATGATATAATCTCAAGAGCAGAGGGAATCAAGATACGTACCTAGTCTTAAATTGGATACAATGATAGGGCGGAACATGATACTTCTGTTGTATAAAATTTCAATACGGATATATGTACATACTGAATGATATTGAGGGATCTCAAAAAGGTTGAACCAGTCCGGGAGAAAACTTGTAAACACAATTGTTGTTGTTAACTGATATTCCTGATGGTGATCAACATGACAGAATTGCAATTGCAAATTTTTTCCCAACATCCATTTACCCTTTTTCACATACGAATATATATGCCCATCCACGTCTACATAATCATATGAATGGCTGCTTCCCAGAATGTGGCACGCATTTTTCTTTGCAAGAGCAAGCATCCCAGCGATTGAGGAGACAAAGAGGAAAGCATAATGGGGAATGTGTGAGCAAACGGATGGAATGCATGTAATTCCATTCACAAAGTTTGTTGTTGATGGATGTATTAGCTATCTCATGGTATTTGAAAAGGAAGAAGAACGGGAGGTAACACAGAATCACTAGTTTCACAACGAAAGGGAACCAGAAAACACACCATAGAATAACATAGGTACATGATCGTTTCTTTTCTATCTCTATCATCATCCTACATCCGCAAACAATATGTCCATGTCATGTAATGGAAAAAAGCACCAAGAATTTCTTTCACTTTTCCTCCTCGTCATACATTATTTTCATCTTTCTCTCCTCTTTATCCATTCTTACATCATCACTGATCCTCTTTTCACTGGGAAAAAGGAAGAAAAGGCGAGGAGCAGAAGAGAGAGAAAGTATAGTACATATATAAAAAGCTGCACTTACCCAGCACGCACTTTTGAAGAACTCATTTTTTTCCAAACGCACGCATTCATGAAGTAGCTCTCTACGAAAGCTCTTCGCTTTTTAGCCATGGCTTGCCTGGTTAGCTTGAGAACTTGGAGAGAAACGACGAAGGGCTTTGTATATAGGACACGCACTGTGTGTATGGCTTAGCGAGACCTAGATACGAGCGACACGTGCCGTGGGCCTTACCATTCTTTTATTGACTTTCCCTATGTACGTCCTTAGGGCCCTCCTGCTTCTGTGCCTACCAGTCGTTTCATTCATTCAAAACTTCTCTCTCTCTCTCTCGTTGCGTATCTGGCCAAGTTCGGGTTCATTCATTCATTCAAAAATATGAGGCTGCTGGCTTGCTACAAGATGAACACCTATACAATTTGCAAAGATGTATTTTTATCTACCTCTATAACTGTGAAGTAATGTCCATACATCTACGCAATTTAGGTACATTCAAATATTACACCATAAATAGTTGGTGTAATAATGTACCTAAAGAAAAGAGCGTCTACAGCCGAACAAATCTACCCTGTCTGGAAGGCTCCAGCTCTTTCACCAACATCATTGTGCGTGTATTTTTAGGCACAAACACACCATTACGTTCCCTTATATGAACAAGTAGGTCGACACGAGGAAACAAGCATGGCATCATCACAGAGGTACCTATGTAGGCATATAAAACAGACTAACATAATATTATAGTGAAACGAAACAGGTTTGCAGTATTGTTCACGTACGTATGCGTGTTCCTACGAGCATGAAATTCAATTGACAACTCACTTTCTTCCTCACTTTTCCTACTTTTAGCATTACTGGGCATTTTGCAAAAAATAAAACCAGGTAGTCTAGAAGAACGAGTTATAAATAGGCGACTCCTGGCCTGGCTGCTTTCTGGTGGCGAGTAAAAAAATGTGCGTGCTTGTGTTGTTGTTCTTAGTGCGTACAAATCTTGAGTGTGTTTCTTTTAATATAGCATCTCGATGTTGTATGAGTGTATTGTTAAGGCTGCGAACTTTTGTATACCGAGAAAATAAATGCCTTCATTTCTTCTCCGCTTTATATATGTGCCTTACGCATACCTGCTTATGTACAATAAAATTCCGTATAGCATTCTCCACACACACTCAACTCACCTTTCCTTTTGCTGGTGAACAAACTCATAACACTGCATACTATTTTGGTTGACGTGTGAAGACTTTCTTTCCACTTTCTCATTCTATATAGTACGTACGTGCGTAAGGTATATTATGATTGTTTTAGAAACAGTATACGCCTTGTTAATATAGGTAAAGGTAGCCAATATGAAAGGTGCTTGTACACAATGTTGTACATATGTATAACGAAGCTTTCTTCATTGTGTGGGAGCGATCTGATGAGATATTGGACTTTGGCCTGTACACGCATGTATAGGTTTACGTATACGCACATTCCATTCTAGTCTTCCAACGGCAGCACTGTGTGCTAATCCATGAGGAGAGATGACGTTCGGAATGCTCTAGTTTACACAAGATCCGATGTTATTATTATTATTGCATTAGTTTTCCGGAGAGAAAGGAAGCAGGAGGGGCTAAAAAACATGTAATTTTCTTTGCTTGTTGTGTCTTGTCTTCTATTTGGGTCTATGAACAATGATTAAGTGAAGAAGGTGTTAGTTGGTTGGTAGTGGTAGTATAGCCACTACTTTAAGTAAACGTGCAAAAAAGATGGTCGCTCTCTCTCCCTTTCTAATTCTCTACTGTTCCATATAAATTCAAGTAGGAGAATCCCAGTGAATCAAGGGGATTACAGAGGGGAACCTTTATAGCGGTCTAATGGAAATAACCCAGATTTTAAAGGGCTTCCAATAATCATCAACGTCATGTTCTGACTGCTAATATCTACTGTTGCTTTATTTCAACTGAAATGTGTACTTTCACTCCTATTCTCTGTCATTGTGACAGCAACCTCATCCAATTTGCTAATCCAATGTGAAAGGAATCACGTAGCGTAGTAGTTGTGATGGAGGCTTAGTATATTTGTTTTTTGATGATGATGGTATGTGTGGTAGAGGTAGAGGGCTAATAATAAAATGGTAAATAGAGTTTTACCACATTCCCACGAGCAAAGGGAAGCCACGGACGTTATTAGGTCAATTAAGGGCTCTTGTATACTGTGAGTTTGAACGCGAGAGTATACAAATGCGTAAGTGCGTATTTATATGGGTGTGCTATGAAAAGGAATGGCTTCATTTACATGCTAGCTATCAATGCTGTTATTTATAGCAAAATATTTTTTAATGAAAGAGAGAGGCAGCATATAGAGAGAGTTGCCTCAACTGCTGAAACTCATTCATAAAGTTAAAGGAACCGGAAGCATAGTCACTTTACGCAGTTTAGTTATTGATTTCATATGCTATAAACTTTCTACGGTACTGTGTACACTACTCGATGCTGCTGACATAGTTTGAACCAACTACGAGCTAATTGAAACATTTTTGCACTTTTCTGTAGCAAACGTAAGTTTGCATACTAATTGGAGGACTGTATTTGGCTCTACCCTTAATGACGAATGCAAACAAGTACATAGATGACTAAAATGACAAGTTGTACGTGCAACTTCGTCTTGTAATAAACTAAGCCACTGTCCTATTCAATAAATAGTTCATAATAAATTTTATGAAGTTTTTATAAGTTATAGCTGAACTGGGCATGATTACATGATATTCTTTAGTTTTAAGTACCGTTTTGGTTTGGTTTATATACTAAGTACGGTGACATATTAAGTACCTAATAAACCTTCGATCGGACGGTTATGATAAGATTATCTCTAAAAATGCCGTCTAGACAATAGCATTAATTGGTGAACAATTTTCTGGAGTTGTCTCAAGAATGCACCTCTGGGAGACATTTGGTAAAGAAGCAATGTATGCATGTCATACGTTGTCGCTGTTTAAATTATGAGGGAGTAATTTATTATACATTTCGCAACGAGTTTTGCCCCTTTTTTATTGTATAAAGCAACAGCCTGTGTCTGTGTGGGAGTAACTTGTTCCTAAAATTTGCCGTTATCTATTATTCCTCCTATAGTATATGGAGCGTGTGCTTAAATAGAGCTTGCAGACTGGCACACACCGTACAGCCATGCATGCATATATTTTATTACGCACTTTACACATTTACTTGTGTGTTATACCCTAATAACACAGTAAAATAGTGTCCATAAGTATGATAGGAGTTAGCTTGCATGTATTCCGTTTGGGGCTTTTACAACAAAGATTTATTTTAGCGACAAGCTATATAGTAGGGTCTCCGCTTCCGCTGTTCTTCTTCTCAAGGCCACAGACCGTGGGAACAACGTTGCAGTGCATACATAGAGTCAGAAGAAAATGAAGACAGCTCCACGTGGAAGAGCTTTCTCCAAACCTCAGGCTAGTCAGCAGGGTTGCTAAAAAGAACTAGGTTTAGACTTGCCGATATGCGTAAATTCTGGTCTTATAGCAGTGCCTATGATAAAGCAAAGTGTATGCTATTTGTTCCTCTAAAATGCGTGCGTGCGTGCGTGCTTCTCCTCCTCATCTGCTATATGTTGTGTTAAGATTTGCATCTACAATGAACTTTTCTTCGAGTTTTTTTGTATATTTTCCTTTATTTTCATTCAGCCATTCCCTTCTATACTCTTGAGCCTTTGTGCCTCCTAATATGTGCTAATGAAAAACGGGACGTAGCAATAACTGCGTACGAAAACAAAAGTGGGTACATGCGAATATTATTCCTATTTACATCCAAAAATGAGCATAAATTGCGAATCCCCTACCACGCCGTCCCATCGCTCTATACGACAGTGAAGAGGGTCTTCCTGTTTTACGATCTCACTGACTAATTGTTTACGGCTTTCACGGAAAAAGATAAAATGAAATAATATATGGGTCAGTATTTATAATGAGGTGCATGGTTTGGGGAATTAGGAGAAAATAATCATTCCATGGAACACACAAACTAATCCTTTACGTTTTTGCATAAATAAATAATACGTGTCCTACTATAAGTCATTTTGTTTGCTGCAGCTCTCGTCGGTGGCATTGTCCTCATTGTCATACTGTCAGTCATCATCATCATGCTTTTCCCATACAAATAATTTCGGCAATATGACAATGATGATACCAGTTGCTTCGTCTGTGGCAGCTGGTTGAAAATGTGTACGTCTACACAGACCAAAAGACATAAACTTTGGAAGTTACCTAACCTATAAACATATACAAGCAAGCTGTTTTATTGGTTTGCGTTGGATTTGGGTACATAATACTAGCTGTTAAACGTTGATAGCGTCAACAAACAGCGCTGTCGACCTACATTTTCCTGCCGGGTATTTATTGTTATTGGAGAGTATTTGCAGGTGCGTTTGTTATTTATGCACCAAATACATGTTATGTCTATAAGTAATTGTTGTGCAAAGTAGGCAATGTTTATTTTTCTTTCCATAAATTGTGGAAAGATTCCGATCCGTTCGATCTGGCCTTGTCATAGTAGTAAATTGAAGAAAAACTCCTATTCATTTATGATTGAATTACTTGTACATATTGCTCATAGAGTACCGAATTATATTTTCACGCACAAGGTTCATTGGTACATTTATCATTGTTTAGAGTTATCATAATGATGACTTATTTAGTACATGCACAAATTAGTAAGAGGACGTTTTGCTCAGAAATTCATATTTAAAGTTAGCAACAATTCGTGTGGATTGTTTGGCTAGCTTCGGAAAGCAACAGATAAAAACAACAGATAACGCGTCCCATATTTATGTACTAATATGTCCAGAATAAACTGTCGAGAGGAAAATTCGGGGTATGCTAATGAAGAGAAAGCTAGGCAGCGAGAACTAATTAGTAAAGGAGGGCTAAAATGGTGATGACGTCTCAAGACTAAGTTCTTTCAAATACCCGGAAGTAAAAAGTTATGAATAGCGTCAGTATACAACGCTGTTAGAATAGCAATAAAGCATAAATCATATAAATTCCATTTCATAACTTAAATATGATTCTTGACAATAAAAATATTCACTGGATAATAACTACAATTCTAATTCTATCCTTAATCCACCAAGTGGAAGTCATAGATTTTACGTAACAACATCTTTTATCCCGTGGTTGTCATTTCATTAGCATTAGTGTTGCCAACCAACCATCTAAGCAGTACGCTTTTATTTCCTTTGCTTTTAGTGCCATTTTCATATCGGTTATGTCGTAATTAAAAAGCTAATTAACAAAACTAATGCTCCAGCTTCTATTCTTGTATGTAAATTAAACCAGCGCAAGTGAGAAAGTAAGCACCATTTTCTGTAACCATGGATACCCTTACATATTTTTTATTTTCTGCTGTAATGTAAACTCAGGTTTCAAAGATAATGCACATATATATATTAAGGGGGGGCTTGGGGTGGGAGGAATTTACAGTGATTACGAGTAAATTATCATTAGCAACAAGCCCGTTGCTACCTTCCAATACATTGCTCTTGTACTCGTAGAAAACCAACGTTTTTCTTTTTGATTTTAAAAATACTTCCAGACCGAATTTTCGAAACCCACTGCCGGCGATTGTAGAGGAGATTCTTGCGAATTTGATGATACCAAATTTATGGTTGTAGCGTTTGTTGTTTAGTCTAAATATGTACTTGTAGCAAAATGAGCCAAAATGCATGTATTTTTGCGTTTCTCTTGGTACATATTTTGGGCAAACCATAAATGCTACACCAACAAATTTGGTATCATTAGATTCGCAAGAATCTCCTCTACAATCGCCGGCAGTGGGTTTCGAAAATTCGGTCTGGAAGTTAACGAAACAAGCGTCATAATGTCATCAAAACCATCGGGGGTAAGGACTTTAAATACAAAACTAGGGGACCAAGCCGATCCCCATGGCGGAGGCTTAAGTAACATATATAAGGACATATTATTTTATACATTTTCTTGAATGATTTTGTTACTATTAGGTACACAAGCATTCAATTTAAGGAGAAAGTTGTGTCCTCACAAGTCCTATGTTTTATATCTTATCAACTTATTTAGCTGGTGAACAGTTTTTTGTTGGAACCTTGTTGAGTTAAAGACGTTTACTCAGGAAAGATGGTCTGTCATCATCTCATTCATAACAATGATATAATACACATGAACAATTTAAGATGACACATAAAAGTCCTTTTGCAATGTAGCACATCCGCTTTCCGTCGCCTCTTTTTCTTTCTTTTTATTTTCCTTACCAAGATCCATATACTTTCTTTTTGTTGACATTTCAGCTGCTCGACTTGTTTCGCTTCGTGTGTAAGAATTTGATATATGTATTCTGATAATAAAAATTGAGAATGTGTACAAAAGGCAGAAGTCCACGTTGTCATAATAAAATATAAGCAGAAAAGAGAAAGGGCCTAGCTAGTTTTGGAGAATACGCCAAAAAAAGTGTACGCATCCTCATAACAAGCTTATTCTTTAAACCTTTTAAGGCTCATAGGATGAGGTAGCTGTCTAAACTCATGAATTTGAAGTACTTATCGTGGTGCGTGTGAGTGTGGCATCTTTCATGTGTGCGTATAGACTAGAGTAGTGGTTCGGTGCGTAATTACATTAGGAAACATAAGCCAGAGGGAAGAGGGAAAGATGCCAAAAAAAGAAAGTAGCAAGTTAAACGAGAAATCTTATTACGGATGCCTTGTGGATAGATATGCATATTTCAACTATCATATATTTTTGTAGCTCCAATATGAAGAGAGATATATCTATTTGTAGAAACTTTCACTGATGCGTTTATTTATACTCACATGGCTATGGGATTTTTCTTTAAAAAGTGGAAAATGCAGATTTATAAGAGGGGATGTGTGCTGTTTATAGACGGTAAGAAACCCACATAAGTTGCCACAATAAAACTGTAAATTGCTCCACTTTCTACTTTTCCCTTCCAAGTCAGTGGGTCAAAAATCATGTGGAAAGTGGAGTAGAATGCTTCGGAATTGAAGAGCAGAGAATTGTGTAGCAAGTTGATGTGTTTCTTTACATAAACATAAACGTTATCATCCGTACAACAATTTGGGTGGGATATCCTCCTTCAACATACATCTAGAGGTGGCTATTGTGTTGATGTGGGAAAAAGTTTTAATTCGAAGTAAAGTTAATTTACTCTCGTCTTGTCGGAAGCGAGAAACGCTATCCCAGTAGTACAATTCCAATCTGTTCCTAGATTATACCTACATATTATACACAATGCTTCAATATAAATAGGCATGCACGCATTCTTTTTAGCAGAAGTCGAGCTGAGTAAAGTAAACTAGGTGAGATCTAATTTTCTCAGACATTTTGGAAATTGCAAAAGTTTGAAACTTTATGTAAATTGTAAACTTGCTCAATTTTCAGTTTTTCACATAATGTACGCATATTTTTATGCGTACACCTTACACACTTGACTACATCCGCAAAATATTGCTGCGCCTGGCAAAATTGTTCTTGAAGCATAAAAGACAAAAAATCAAAAATGCATGAGTACTTGAGTAGCAGTACAGGAAGCTGTTGAAGCGGCAAATTTTGTAGTATGTAGTGATGATGACGTTCAAATACGAAAGATGAGAAAATGAAAGTAACTTTTGCAATATTGCACAACTGTGTGTGGTGAACACTTACGTAAAACCATTCTGTCTACAATGATGTTTGACGATGACACTCAACTATGTACTTCACACTATAGCAAAACCATCATCACGCATAAAATAAGTGAAAGCAGAAAAAAGTGCGTGCTGCTGACTGACTACTTTCACATTTATATTACCTATGTGAAATTTGGCACTCATCTCAACCTACAAATCAAAAACCACCTACGTACTTGAGGTATATATATAGAGCGGGTTGCAGTGACGGCACAAAATGTACTTGTGGACATGTCTACATCTACTCTTTTCACAATAACATGTACAATGTATACCTACATAATGTACATAGGGATAATTTAACTTACATGTTAGGACGTGATTCTCATGTTAAAATTTACGTAATAATGTTGTCCTCTTTTTTAGCTATTTACAATACTGTATTGAATTTCTACGCACACTCTTTTTTATATAAAAGGAGAAAGCTGCTGCTTTCACAAGTTGTTCCTTCCTTTGTTGTATTCGATAAACTTGAGCATTTTTATATAAAATGCATTGTTTCATTTTTATTTCGAGTGCGTGCCGAATAAAAAAAAGAAAATGAAGTTGAGATGGGAGTAAGATGAGGGAGTATGGCAGGAGCATAAAGGCAATAAAAATCCTGTACCTGACTGTGGTTTAGTAGCTACCCCATAGCTTTCTCATGAAATAGTGTACCAGCAAAAATCATCCTCAATTTAGAAAGAAGAGAATGTGCACAGGAGAAAGTAAAACGCAGGAGTATAGGAGGAGAATAATTGTTTTAGTGGTACATTGTCCATCTATAGTCGAAAGCACCTACATAGCAATTTCGTAACGAAGTGAGGAGTTCATTGTCCACATAAAACCCTGGAGAGATAATGGAGTGGTTGAAGAAAACTAGAGAAGAAATTGTGCGTACGTGCGTAAGAAATATATCAAAAGACCCATGTATTTTGGAATAGCCATAAAACTGAATATATGTATTTTCGATGTACTTAAAAGTACTTTCAGCAAAACTATAAAGATTACACGTGGACGGGAATGTTACAATTACCTACAAACGGACGTTGTGGATTCCACACGTCACAAAATAAGCACTTGCAAAACTCTTGTATTTAAAGAGCATGCTCTAAGACTTAGAGTCTAAGTTTAAATCAACCAGTTACGTGCCCAGATAAGATGCCAAATTGTAGGGATTGCGATTCTTGATCATTTAAATGCTTATTCTTACGTTGTGTCATGCGCTTCTTTGGAAGATTTCACTGGAAATCTCCTTTCGCAGGAATCTATGTCTACAATGTGTATATTGAAAAGTAGCTTACACGTTTTGACCAAAGATCATTTTAAAAAATCTTAAATGAATGGTTTTCCACTTTTCGAGCTTGACCCATTTGAAAACAAGTACATCAGTTACCGCTGCTTACTTGTTGTTGGTTTTAGTCAGAGAAAGCAGGAAGTAAAGTCGAAAGGTGAAAGGCGAAGCGCGTGTACGTTGTTCCAGGCTCCTAATTTATTTTCTCTGCGTGAGCATAACAAGGAGAAAGCGTTAAAAGCTTGTACAGCTCATACGTACGTTCTGTAAACAGTCATATGAATACGTAAATAGAATTTATGATGTCAAACATTGTACAGCGTACAGTGTTTAATCGGTCAATCTTCTCGACGTCATACATATATGATAAAAGGATTGTCTCGGATTTCGAAATGGGGCAAATCAAACATGTCCTTAATACCCGTTATAGCCGATGAGCTTGTTTGTTGTCAACCATGACCGGGGCAATAGGTTAATGGACGTACTGTTTATCATGCACATCTGCTGTCTGTTAACAACTGTTAAGTAATAAAATCGTGCACAAATGCAAGATGTAGCAGAAATTGTGTTAGAATTTGGCATTATTTACTGATAATAAATTACAATTTTGGGTCATGAAACGAAATCTGGGCAAAGCCTCAACACATGTCTTCTTATATTCACAATATTATATAACATATCATGTCAGCCCCACTCTGTATCATCTGGTTTTATGGCAAAGTTAATTATCAGAAATAGAACACATACTTGCAAAAAATAGGCATTGTAAGTGACTGATAGATAGGCACTATTGTAACGTAATATCTGTGCTGTATTGATAGACATTTTTCTTTGGTCATACTTGTTAGAAAACTAATATTTCTCTCGTGGGATACTTAATACTGTGATTGGACTCGTACTTTTCTGTTTGCAAACATACATTGCCTGTAATGCAATACTAATTAGCTAACGGAGACAAGTCTTGCCGACGCAATGGTGATGTTCTTTCACTCCATGCGGTTATGTGCATGCGTGTTTGCTGGATGAATGTCTTTGTGGGAAAAGTGTGGTTTACCAAGAAATATAGAACATGATGGATTTTTTTACTCTCAACTGAGAATATCAAACAATGTTCTAGTCAGGAATGACAAATGTATATGTGCTGTTCGAATTGGTTGGATATCTGATAGAATTCTTCCACCCCCACCACCCATAACTATATGATCACGTTAGACATAGACGCATTCACTATATTATTCTTGAAAAGCGACAAATTCATTGACTTGGAATTGCTTTCACTAATCCTTAAGGACCACTTTACCCATTTTCTAGCTCATAGCTTTTTCGGTCTCCCCCGTTGTTATCTTTTGTTTTAAGACTGAAGAAAGTTTTCTCATGAAAAAGGGCAGTGCAATGTGGAGTAGCTTGCCACCATTTGCACGTGCTCCTGCTTAAGAATGTATTGTACGATATGGAATTATGTATGTGTATTTATCCCTCCTGACACTATTTCTCCATCTTCTGCTCTTTACTGTTTTTTCTGGTTCACTGTTCTCCTATTTCTATCATCTATCCCGCTTTCTTTCTAATGTTTGCGTGGACTACTTTAGCGGTTTGGTTTGTGGTCTTGTGGTCGCGACAAAAGAGTAAGTTACAAGTTGTTTTCCATCCACACACAAAAATCTTTGTCACACTTTCTCCTTCGAGTTAATAAACAAACACGCTGTACTACTACTGGCAGTCACAACTCTCCAGCATTTGGTATTATGCTTTTCCATGCACGTTTAAAATAAAATGGAAACTCTATATATGTGTTCATTTTATATGAGATTTAAAATATAAACAAAAGTATATGCTTACTTTATATGTCAGTGATTTATTTTTGTAACTTGCATGCAATTTATTGCTACAAATTAAAATTTAGAACAAGTTCATGATACATCGTCTACTCGAGCACATTAAGCAACTCTGCTATATTTACATGCGCATGTTATACAAGAAACATGGACTTTATTAGAGCTGTCGTTTCCTTATTTTGCAGAGGACCTGTGCAATGGAGGAAATTCAATATTGTACAAGCCAAAGCCTGACATCAAACAACATGCCCAATATGATTTCTCTTTGCGAATATTCCACCAGCAAAATTCTGCAGTAAGGATATTAGTATGATTAAATTCTGCATTAATTAATGACGACTACCACGGAAAAGTCCTCTGGTTTGTGGACAATGAATTCATTTGCTTACCGATTTTGCACTTTTTCAGGTTAGCCATCTCTACAAGTTTGACGCAGTGCTTATAGTCTACTCCATCACAGACCGGGAAAGCTTCCAATTCGCAAAAGATGTGCTTAGTGACATTGCTTTGAAGAATAACACCAATAAGCGGCCAACATTGAGTCGTCGACGAACTGTTAATGACGAAAAGGTATTGGGCGTTGCCGGAGCCCGACCACGAATTGTGATTCTCGTGGGGAATAAAACGGACTTGGAGCGGTCGCGGTCTGTTACAACAAAAGGTAAATTGGATTATGATTGTAATGTATAAATTTCAACGGATTATATATTCACAAGTGAAAAAAGTTAATCCGAACATTGACTTTTTGATGTGTTCACAGAGGGAAAATGCCTGGCTACATTGCATGGTTGCAAGTTCATCGAAGTTTCGGCCTCTTTAGACTTGGGAGTTGATAATTTAATACAAGGACTTATGGCACAGGTGCACTTACGTCACCAAAAGTATGTGGAAGCTCACCAGTTGTCCGCAGGTGAGTCCAGTTCATCGTCGACATCGGTTGCCATTTCCAAATCTTCATCCTCTTCTTCGTCGTCCGCAGCCAAAGGAACTGCAACTCAGCAGCAACGACAGAGGAAGAAAAGAAGCAATAGCCGAGGTTTGGCACTTGGCGCTGCTACTTCATCTTTCAAACTGGCTCAGCGTCTAATTGATCGCCTCATGTCCATTCGCGGCTCTGGAGGAAAATCAAAATCCTGTCTTGACCTTCACAGTCTATAGATCATTATACCATTAGCTCTTTTTTAATTCATAAGTACCAAGCAAAATTAAATAATAAAACTATTATCTGTTCGTGATTTAATTATTCGATGTTGTCAATCTTATCTCGTCGTCAATTGTCTGTCTGATGTCATCCTCGTCTCTTGTATAATGTGCATATATAGTCAGCACAAATAAATGTCTAATTGCGATCAATTTTAATTCAACGTAATAATAACGTTGTTTCAAAATGAACGGTAATTAATTATCTAGGGAAATACCTAAAAGTTATATAATTGGATGATATATGAGCAACGGTGTACACATATAATGTAATTTAGAATGGATGTGTTTCGTCTTGGTACATATTGTAAGAATATCGTTACTACTGTTTCAAAATATTCTTCAAGTCTTCAAATTCATTGAACATAAATGTACACAGTCAGTACACATTCATTTAAATAAACGAAGTGTTTCCCTTTTGCCTTAAAACGAAGGATGATTCCCAAAAAAATGTTAGAGGAAGGGTAAAGCTAAAAAAGTTATTCATGTTTACTGCAATCCTGCAGCCATAGCCTAACAAGTTGACTTATTATTATTAAAAATATTATTGCTAATTAACAATTTCTTTAATCGGAACGAATGACCTATGAAACATTTATGATCTTGATGTGTTGTTTCTTAACATAGCTGAATAGATTGCTTGTCTCCGTGCAGTTTATACTTTTTTTGCCGGGGCACAATGCAATGGAATGAAATGATACCTCTTTGTCTTAACTGTCTATATATTTCTAAAAAAGCACTGTAGTACATGAGTATCGCACTTAGGAAATTATTGTCAACGAACGTACAGCACTAAACACGCACTATAATTAAAACTGATGCACTCTGAAACTATGTATCTTTCAAATCTAAATTATAAATTACCTGTATATCTTATACTCTAAGATATTTCACGAACTCTAAGAATTCTATACAATCTCTTTTATGACCATGACCATTCTATGAAATATTACAAAAAAAATAAGCTACCTGTATGGATTAGGAAAGTGTTCATTTCAAACTCGATAGATGAATTGCACGGTTAGCGCACATAATAGTCATTCAAAGAAGTTGCCTGTCTGTGGGAATAGGAATGCAAAATAAATATATATCTAAGTGCACTGTAAAAAACTGTCCAAAATTATTTTTGCCAAATAGTATTATGTGTCAATGTATACCTAAATTACGAGCATGTTTAGGATAAGATAAATTGTATAAATACATAAAGTACATATGTAACTCAACTTTTTCGATTTTAACCTATTACATCTACCTAATTTAAGATTTCCTGTCTAGTTTCTGTAAAGATCATAATTAGCTTACCATAAAACTTTTCATTATTTATTACCGTAAATGGATTTTGTCTGATTCTCTGACCTCGTTTGATGTGTTGTTGCACTGCGTGTTGTAAAATAAAGTAATGTGTGATGTATCATGTATTTGAATTAATAATCATTATTACTCGTAATTATCTTATCTGGAACGTAATAAATTTGTTGGGTAAAAAATTGTGAGAATATATGTTGGATGCAGAAGAAAGTGAAAATTCGTTGAACGAATAATAAACACAGGATTTTGTTCCGAAAATAAAACAAATTATTGTAACAATTATTTACACACATGCTAGAAATATCTTGATTTACAGATTTACAGAAAGGTTCAGTTTATTCAGTTCATAATTTCAAATTTCATATATCACAGATAGACGCTTTCGATGGAAAAATAAAGTTTATAGAAATGGCACCTGATTATAGAGGCAGACGTAATTTAGTGGCAACGAGACAGAGAGAAAAGAAAGAAGAAAAAGACAGAAGAGGGGTAATTAATTTGCATTACGGTTAGCATTCTCCACCTCCACCGCCGCCTCCAATGAGTTCGATAAGCTCAGCAAGAGTGTATTTCTGAAATAAATAAATAGATAGATAAATATTTATAGATATTTATCGAACATCCTTTCACGAATGCATGATTGATTTCAACTTTAATCACTTACTCCAACGACATTATTGGCACCTTGGCGGAGCTTTTCGGTAATTTCGGGCTTGTGTTGAGCCAAGTCGCTGTCAAAGTTGGTCTTAATGTTGGCACTCAGGTTAGCCCAGTCAACAGGTCCACCTCCAATGATGAAGGCAGTTCCAAGATCAAGGGAGAGGGAGTCGAAGCCCACGTTTTCGATGTCAAGGTTGGAAACCTGAACCTTGTTGCCGATAATGTTGATAAAGAGGGAGGCACGTCCCTTGAGGTGGACACCTGTGGCGGAAAGCTTTCCGAGTCCGGAACCTGTCAAGTTTCCAGATGGGATGGTCTCTTGACGGAAAGGACGAGCATCAACGTATCCGGAGGCGGAATAGGTAGCGTTTCCGGTAACGCGTTGGATTGTGACTTCAAAAGTAGCCGTAAGGAGAACAGCGTTGATATCCACAGTGTAATGGAGAGTGGACAAACCTTCAACGACCAGGTTGCTGGTTGTATAAAAAAATACGATTGAATAAAATATTGTATTCCTGGAAGTACATAATTGGCATATGTAATATATGTAGTTGATTTATGCCCTTACGTAAGTTCACTTCCGAGCAAGAGTTCGACAATAGGGTGAACAGTGACATTGATAGCCAGTGGTCCAGCACGCGATAGAGGATCCTCGATAGCTAAATTACAAATTCAGAATTTATGGATATTCTGTTTAATTGCTGGTATGAACTTCTAAAGCGTTTATTTCGATAAGTTTCAGTGACTTACGACACTCTGGCCCTTCAGCAAAAACTTGCTGTTGTTGCACTGCACTCCTAGCGAAAGTGCCTGCAACAAGGCAAAGAGCAACAAAGAGAACCTTCATGTTGGTAGCTTTGGGTGGTGTTTGCTGAGGAGAAAGGATGATGAGACTGATGAGGTTGAACAAATTTGATCGAGTTTAAATATGATTTCATTAGACTTGCACTTCTTGGGTGCTGTAGTTAGAGATCAATGCAGGAAAGCAAGATAAGGAGAAAGTGCCAAAGTACAAGATGACAATTGAAAGATCAACCATCAAGTATGACGAATGACATCAAGTTTCTGGACAATTACCAGTTATGGATGTGGAAGAGTACTATAGATGATCATTCATTGTTGAGGTGATGATGTTAACATGACTTTATTGATAAGTGTGGATCAAGATCTACAAGCAAGTGACACCTGTGACTTGTCTAATAAAGTGTAAACCCGTGGCAGGTAAAAATTCAATCTCTTGAGATAGAGGTATAATTATAACTCTCGTTGTCGATAACTTTAATTGGTCTATGGGTATGTATATGCGTGGGGAGTGGATATGCATATTATTATATGTACAATAACACGAAAACGATAATATAATTATTGCATTCTATATTACAAGATGTCACTATGAATGAGTGACATGTAAATACTCCTCACGAAGTGGCACGTGATACAGTGAAATGTATCGACTTCATCCGAGCACGTTTTTATTAGGTTCCACATCTCAGAATATGACATTATCGAATCGGCAATAACGATGTCACATGCCAATTTACCAATTACCAACAATTGTAGCAATTTGGCTTTGACTTACAGTGTTCCATGAAAGGTTACTAGTTCGTCTGCGGTCATGTGATCACGTTAACATTCAAGAAATATTTTCTGGGGCAGCATGACTTGGTTCAATTATTGAACTGGCTTTCTTTGTTAATTTTGATATCTAATTGATAGTCATTTCCACAAACAAGCCCGTATTTTTCTCTGGCTCATTAAAATTATTGTAGCAAGTATATATGTATTGATATTTATAATCTAATTATTGTTACATAGTTGGGCCTAGACTTATAACTTGGTAATAATAAAAATTGTCCGACCGTGTGCATTTAAGCGTAAGAGCTGAAATGCGTCATAGCCATGATGACCTATACATACTCTGTTCTGTCATTCACTGTTTGAGATGACAATGATGCATGCGGGTAAAGAACAATGAGTTCCATGGAACAAGTGGAAAGAGTACAGAACGGGCAACGAGTATCATGGCATGTGAAGTAGCCAGCAGTTATCTATCCACTTATCCACTATACTTTACGTATCCACTACACTTTAATATGAAATGCACATGTCGATATTTTCAAGTAGGTATACTCATACTGTTTACTAATTGTCAACCACGGTTTTATTGCTTTATTTGTTGCTGTCAATAATAAGTTGATCAATCAAACAAATACGACAGGAACTTTGACAGGTGTGGCTAATTTGTCGTTGTCACACAATAATTGTCTTGACCATTTATTCAGTTAAAGTCTACGTGAGATCTGTGGTCCCGTTTTGCATAGAGATTGTTCATTAGAAAATACATGCACATCCAAATTAGCCCAGCGTAATGCCTTTCAACATAATTTTGTTTTGGAGACAGCGCCGTTATAGGTGAAGAAAATATGTTTCGTGCCTCTCATCAGATCTCATTTAGCAAGTCCTTCCAAAACGGCAGGCGCTCTGAAAAAGGCTCCTTCACTATCTTCAAAGGCAATGTGAGTTCGAGGTAGTGAGGGACTGGATCGTCGGGATCAATAGGCTTCCATTTCAACTGGTTAATATCAACACCAGTTGTGTTTCTATATATAAATTTAATTTATGGATTATAATATTTAGCCTCTACTAATTCTCAGAAAGAATTATTGAGAATTTTGAGCTTTATAAGCTTACACGCTGTCTTGCGAAGCAAAGCTTGTCCAAACTTTGACCATTTCCTGCGATAATTCATAATCCGGAGATCCAATTCTTGGCTCGATAAATTGATTAAAGTCAAAAAGCAAGTGGAGCTCGTCCCCTATATTACAATAAACTCATATTCAGCTTAAAGAAACAACTTCAACAGGCTAACGCACTGAAACATGGCTTACCGTGATATGAACCTATTGAGCAAACAAATGATTCAGGTACAGATTAGGTAATCATTACATTTCCAACCGATTTTATAGGATGTAGATTAGCAATTGTATTTTCTTATAAGGAATTACCGTAAAATTGTGGCTTGAACCCTAGCAAATAATCTGTAAACCATCTACTAGCAACATGAACGGCAATTTGTACCTCAGGACGAATCTCAGCTTTTACAGATGTCGCTTCTGCCAACTTTCCTAGTGAAAACTTGGTTTGGAAATTGAAATAATACATGTACACTGGAGAATGTCTTGCCTGAAGCAAGGCAGCATTATGTGAGGGCAGAAAGAAAAGCTTATCAGAAAACATGTTGGTCAAGTTCTGAAAACTTGAGGTGCTTCCAATCGGAGTGAAAAAGTATTCACGACGGATTTTTTCTGCGTTCCGCTCAATAGCATCCTGGTCACCAAACCCAAGTAATGTTGGCACAAGCTTTTTCCAGACTTCAGGGTAGCCTAGAGTTCTTAGCAGTTCTCGGTCATATTGCATTGCTACATGATATAAAAAGTCCAAAATCACAAATTCAAAGTAGCAATAAACGGTCATTCATTGACAAATCAATAGAGCACTTACGAATAGTGTATAGTAGGCCTTCTCCTGAATTTACACCCATAAGCCAGGGGACTTTTGAATACTGACCAGTAGATATAAGCTCCTTTGGATCATCCGCTAAAAATTCTTGACCATCCTTGACTCTTTCAATTACCGGCACGAATAAAGAATATTCATCTCGAATAATTCCCTACACATTCAACATTATAATGTAATTATAACTACATACAACTTGAGAATTTTTTTTTACACAGTAGTTTGACTGTTGAGACAATTAAGGTATTATTTTTTAACAAACTCGAGCATTCTCGTGCATTGCAACAAGTTCCTTTCCATCAATTCCCTTTAAGCAAGTAACCAGTTCTGTGGAGTCTTCAGTTGGGCAGCCAAATTTTTCGCCAAACTTTTTGGCTTGTTCAAATCTGTTATTTGTTAAGGAATAAATTCTCAATGCTGATCCGCTTTGAGAAATTGCTCGTTGGAAGAGACCTATACAAATTTTCATTTAAATACGTGGGGGTGAAGTAGCAAAACGGTTTTATAATCTATTGTTTTACCTTCTGATGCCTTTGAAAGTACATGGTAATGCACAGACGCTACAATAAGGGTATTAAATAATATAATAATTATTTAACTATGTACTTGACATTTGGAAGGAAGTAAATTGCAAAATAAGATTTAATTGATGACGTACCACCCCCTACAGACTCTCCAAACAAAGTGACCCTCTCGCTGTCTCCACCAACTAATTAAAAGTATTGTCTTATGTTATCGACTTATTTTGTGTGTGAAAATATGCATTGCATGAAATTGTCTGTAAAGGGAGACTACTTACATGCTTCAATATTCTCCTTAACCCACTGCAATGCCAAATTTTGATCCCAAAGGCCATTGTTACCTTTACACAAATGATACGTATTAATTAGTATAATATGATTTGGAGTATTTACTGTTGCAAAAAATCATCTTCTTGAATGACCGTGATACTCACCTCTTACGACTGTATCCCCAGTTGTTAGAAACCTTGAAATAAAAATTGTTTCTCAGATTAAAATATTTAATTTTTAAAAATTCATTCAACGACAAAATGCATAAAAAATCAGTCAAACCCTAGGCTTCCCAGTCGGTAATTCAACGTTACAAGCACCACGTCCTCATCCATGAAGTACTTGCCGCGGTAAACGTTAGCCGAACCAGACATGAAGCCACCTTTCCATTTTGCACAGAAATGAAATAATATATATGTATCATATCCACTGACAAATATTCATGTGGAAGTAACTTAATGTTTGTTTGCTTTGTATGATTAATGATATACCTCCATGTATATAGACCATAACTGGGACTAAATGTTTGCCACCCGGTTCGTCTTTAGGAATCTATTAGGAAAAAGGTAAAGTGACAAAAAATTTCGGATGTGACTCCTCATGTAGAACAAACTCCTCAATGCAAATACAACTTACATTATGCGAAAACACATTCAAGTACAAACAGTCCTCCTCACCTGAAATGGTATACGACAAACAGCGAAAAGTTTAAAAATTATATTACGAAAACCTACCTTGCTATTTATATTAGTAATCTGTATTTTCAACAACCTTGGACCCGGCCATAAAACAAAATTTCATATTGCAGACATGGCTCGGAAAATTTAGTTGCCTCTCGAACACCAGCCCATGGCTCCGGTTTTTGGGGTTGCTACAATGAAAATGATTTTTTTTTGGAAATTACGCAGATATGAAATACAAAAACGACAATAAAGTCTTAAATAATTGCCCTACCTCAAACCGAAGTTCGCCAACGGGAGGTTTTGCATACGGTATACCCAAAAACTGGTAGTATGAATTTCCATTTCTTGTTTGTCTCATAATCCCTTGAACTTTTCCATAACTGGTTTCGACAACCTGACCGTCTATTTCCACGAAAAATACTATAAATACTGAAATAGTTAAAATTGTAAAGGAAATTAAACTGGCATTCTTTTGAAATGCCATTTTAATAATTTATTTCTGCTATAATGGAATTGTTTACAAATCGGTTACAGAGAGCCTGTCCGTACAGATAAGCTACTCTACGAAGACTAAAGATTTGGAGGATAAGAAATGCACGAAAAAGTGGTCATTACATCGAGTAGGTGTACTCTGTGAGTCAGTACACTGTACGGGTTATGGTAAAGTTTGTTTTTGCAAAAGTTTTTGTTTGGAAATTGCCAATTTGCAGCAACAGAAGTCATTGTAAATTAGATGAGTGTTTTGTTTAGTTCAGACTCCAGAAAGGTAGCAAACAATAAACAGGTTTTTAAACAATATTATGCATGCGTTGCAAGCTGAAATGACAAAGCTTGTTACCTCTCAATTGTGTTCGTCTTGTAAAATTTACTGCGACTGGATTAAAGGTGGATGTGTAAGAATTTCCCATTGTTATTACGTCAAAAAACCGTGACCATAGTCAAACTAGTATGCCTATTCTTTACTCGTATAATATTTGTTTAAGTTGATGACTTGATTTGCAATGGAATTACCAACCTTTGTATGCCATGCCGGCAATGCATGCGGCATTATCATTATTTAAGCTAGAGGTGCACATAATATAGTTTTTGCTGTTTGTAGTAATTACCTTGTCGTAGTGTGCTTCTAATGCAACAATTGATTTAAAAACAAGATATAGGTAGTCATTCATAGTCGTAGACTTAACGAAACAATGTGCGTCTTATAGCTGTAAGCAAGCACTTAAAAATGTAAAACGGTTGTGCGTGCTTGGTTTCGCACGGACACTAGATGATCGCCTTGCCTTGAATTTTTTACTTTGTAGTTTAGCTTAAGATGATAGATCCTATTTTTTGTACAAAACTCTTTCATTCAAGACGACCATCCTCATCCATCATGAACTTCATGAACAGGACTGGCTCCTTTCTGTAAATAATTTTTAGTTTTTGCACTGCATAAAAGATGTTTAGCTTACTACAACAACGCCCCATGCTATCACATATACGCATTTTTCCATTGCGATAAAGTTGACCTTTTCCAATTTCATACACCGAACATCCAATGTCTTTTTGTTCTGCTTTGCTCTTGAAGCAATATTACTATACTAATGATCATTTATAGAAGCGAGGTGCACAAATTACGGATTGAAATAACGGCAAAGTCGAAAACTCAAAAAATATGCCCTGTTTACTAGGTAAGATGTTCAACTGCATTGTTACTGAACACGTGTACATAATTAACTCATTGGTACATAGCTCGTTTCGCATTGCTAGAAGTCAGAATGGATGCCTATCTATATGAGGAAGTTACTTCCACAAGACATTACGATACGATTAATGATATTGTAGACAAAAAGAATACACCAATAGAAATAGTATGCATCTTTTACTACTAAATATTAGTTCACAGAGTGTGTGACGAATGTAATAAGTGATAGCAAGTTCACTTCATTTATTTTTTGCATGCTGAAATGCCAATGTCATGCAAGCGGATACATAAAGAAATTTTTTTATTGGAAGATAAGATATTCTGTGATTGCATTTGCTGCAATATTCAGTTCAGAGATTCATTTACTTATTTTATGTGTTTTTGACAATTGCTTTAGTATACAGATACTACAAAATACGCAAGTATTTCGTGGTATAGTTTACTATAAGTTCTGTCCCTGGAAAGTTTCATGTAGTGAATGTAATATGGTGTTTCTTGATTCTACAACATGTATTGAATTAGTTGCTCGCGTAACACATTAATTTCTAACAATAACAACAAGACACGAGCATTTTTTTACCCTATGTTATGCCTCACCAGCCAAAATAAAGTGGTAGCGCATAATATATTAGCCACAGCGCAGCATAATGCAATTTGCAATACAAAACGGTAGAATAAGCTAACTTTTCATCGCTAACAACACTTCTGCTCGATTGGTACATTCTGCTTTATTTCTTTAATTTTGTGGAATATTTCGGAACCGAAGATATTTAGCACAAAGCAGTCTCGCAAAACCTAGAAATTATATTAAACTTTTTCGGTGCAATCCAAAACTCATATATGTATATACCAACTTACTATGGGTTACATTTTGATTGGTCGAATGCCCTGTAACGTGGAAGGATTTTTGTTGTACATCTCCCGAAACAAAAAGCTTTTATTACCTATTGTTGTGCAATTTGTTGCATTCAAATGGCAAAAACACGGCCAGATGGATTGATTTTGGTTACGGGCACAATCCCTGAATTGATTGGGTTTCCAAGAATTCTAAATAACCTTTGATTTAAAGCGTTATAATATTATGATGAATAATCAATTTACATGCAGCATACCTAGTTAAGGTATAATGGTGCATTGATGTATTCTATAAGCTGCAAGCAGTCACAAAATGACAAAATATTTTAGGGGAAATTGCAGGTACCTACTCATTATTTGGTGACAACGCAAACATCCAAGCTTTTTCCTTGCAGCATCGGATGACGTGTCAGTCAGCAAACTAACGAGCCATTTCTGAAGTTTTGCGTACAATTTTATAACAGATTCACAGTATCAGTAGTTACATGTCATACGTGATTTAATCAGTTACACAAATGGCGTTTCGAAAATTGACAGGATTGGCAATACTTTTATTCGTCTTATTAAATAGCAAAGCAAAAGGCTTCCAGTTTGATTTCAATTTTCCGTCGAATTGGTTCTCTGCAGATAATGGATCAACAACAACAACAAACCGACCTGAAAAGTTCATTTAATTTTCATTAACATTATTTTCTACCTAGACACTTTAATTCATACTATGTAACATTCTAAACTACATAATTCTGAAAACATGTAATTTCAGCTTGGACCTGGGAGAGGTGAGTCCCTCCCCTTCTCCCCCAACAGTTTTTTACTCGATTGAGGAGTATAATGAGGAGTATGAAAAGTTTAGCACACTGGACAAAGAGCGTGTCTATATGGATATGAGATACTTGGCTCTGGGCTTATTTGGTCCCATTGCTATGTTCATGACCTGCTATGGCGCAATCCAGTTGTGCATTTCTCTTCAGCGGCCAAGTATATATAAAAGGGTCATGCGCCGAAGATCATCTGCCACCCGCAGAAGTAAAGGTTCGAATTTACGTTAATTGTAAAATAATATGCTGCTGTTTTAAAGGAAAATTAGTGGGACGCATCAAAAATCCCATTTTAATTCATTGTATTAATTATTAAAAACAGGTGGTTATCCTACAACTAGGTACATGATCTATAGTATAAATCCACAGCCTGACCGAAGTGGCATTCCTACTGGTATTCACAAAAAAGGCAACCTGGATGTTGCCATTTCTCCAAAGACCCCATTGTGGAGGAATTACGATGAAGGTTACGCTGCGTTAAAATTATACATCCGCTCTTACTTTCTTTCCTCTTCCTAACGGTCCATAATTGGATTGAGATTGAGGAAAATTAATAGTATGCACAGTTTGAATCTTTCAATGACCTGCTTCAAAATAACTTTATCGCCTTTCAGGAAGCTACTTTGAAGAGGCAATTGGTTCAAGAAACAAAAAAAGAGTCAGTGACAATTGGCTGCGGTCATGGATGTTCCCACTTTCAAAGACTAGCGAAAATTTAGAAGCTATCGTGGTAGTTAAATGATAATGAAACCTATCCCGTAAGTGGATGCTAACTTGTGGATAATAATGATCAATCGCTATTTGAAGTAAAATATCTCAACATTACGGTTAATTAAAGTTATGCAGCGAATAATGTTGAACGTTGTATGGTTTCATTCAAATAAACTATTGTTGTGGGCAATGATATTGTAAATTATTTCTACCTTTAGAAACATCGATAAAGAATAAAATGCTTCCAATATAAGAATTTGATAAAAACCCAAGGCCAAGAAAAAGTATTTAATTAGGTCTAACCTAGCACATACATTGCATATTATCGTATTGAAAAATCCACACTATTTGAAAGTAGAAACGGAAAAATGTCAAGTACATATCCAAACATTTTAGATATAGTTATCTAGTCATAATTTACATAATTTACATTTTATGGAAATAAATCAAGTTTCATTGGATGCAGTCACAGGACAGTGCAGTGGCCGGGCTGGGTAATAAACGAATATCATTATCTTTGTATTCTGCAGCTGGATTCCTGCTACAACTCACAATGGAAATTCATAAACTATAAAAGTGTTATGGTTTACTCATAAGGATACTAGTTGGGAGAAAATATGTTGAGGCACGGCATACTTTTATTTAAAACAGCCTTCTCATATACCATACGACTGATAGGAAAATGACGATGGACTGTTATCGAGGGAAAGCTTCCTGTTCTCGACTTGACAAACCACATCTTGATTTCATAATTGCTTATGGGATCCAACACGCCAAGCAGCCACTTCACATCACAAGACTGTAACCACGAAATTCCTTCAAACTAAAATAAAAGTACATCATTTTTTGTCCACTTCACATTTTTGTTCCAGTCTACCATTATTGTCCAAAGCGAAAATCTCCAAACTCGTTTCAAGAACGCTCTATTTGTTAAAATAACTGTAGTTAAAACATTCCCTGCCAAAATGGGATTGCGTTTGACTCTCTATTTAGTACTCATAACTGCAGTGGTATTTGTTGATTGTAAAGCATTTGGGCCATTAACGTCACGATCTGGTCCGGAGGACATTTACGAGCAAGTTTATGATGTTGCAACCGGAAGAAGGTAGTGTTACAACTAAATTGTTACTAACATTTAATTCACCATATGCGTTCCACTCATGGAGGTATATACTGTATTTTTGACAAATTAAAAGTAATCCGGTATGTGTAATTACGAATTTTACAGGGATGTGAAAATAAGTGGTAATATCTTGAATGGCGATGCGCGATGCAGAAATCACAACGTCTTACACAAATGAAGAAATCATGGAGATGGTAGCAATTGGTGGTGGGGTTTTATTGGTCTTGATTTGCTGTGGGGCTTGTTTCAAATACTGTTGCTGTCCTAGTAAACCACCTACAGTGATTATGTATCAACGTAAGCATGCATATTATCTATTAAAACTCATTCTTACATCTTATTAGTTTGCAAATAAAACGAACAAGACATTAATAAGCAATGATTTTTAAATGGTTTAGAAATGCCTTCAGTTCAACCGCAGCAACCTCAAATTCATCAAAGGGCCGTCCTTCCCGGTAACAATATGATCCCCATGAGGAATCAGGGTAATGAAAATTTATAATGACTGTATACCCGTTTAGTAATACAATTTCGAACGTTTTCGCTATTTTCTTGCGAGGTTTAATTATCAAAAACAACTTTGTGAAATACAGGATTTTTGGGAATGAATCCCCAGTTTACGGTTACCTCACCACCCCCTCCGTACCCAGGAGTTCCAGCTTAGTAATGCGTGATTGTTATATTGCTTAGGTATTCACTCAACATTAACATTGGTGGATATCCTTACATGAACATTTATAATATTATAATGTCTCTTTTTATTTATCTTGTTGGCAATCTTTTCTGTCGTGTTGTTTCTGATTCATGACGATGACCCACGGTAATATTATAATTATTTACGCACATCTGTTGAACATTGCGATTAGAGAAAGGTTTCGTATCTATCTAATACGTAACTATCAATACTAGTCAGAAATTTGTAGTAACTAATCTAACCTTGTTATATTGTGTGATATTAAAATTAGTAATCCTTATACTTACGATATCATACACTATCCTTATGCCTTTTCATCAATTTTTTCGGTTAGTTCCTTCATGTAGTTAAATGGGTTAAACGAATTCGCAAATGCCATATTTAAGTTAAATGTCTAGGCACGCCTACGCAATGTATTTTTTTCATAAGACAGTTGTGCATTTTACATGCATGTTACATACCTACATACATAAACTTTGGTGCTCACTAGTCACAATTCGCAATCGCAACCCAAAGATTCTACAATGGAAATACAACAGGATGTTTCTGTTATTAGAAGCAGCATTATTCATTAAATACAAGATAATTAAAGGACAGGAAATGTAAGTTGTGCACATGTAAGGCAGTGATCAAACTGGCTTGAAGAAAAATATGAGAGCACACATCAAAGCTCTGCTCTAGTAATTTGTTCTGTTTCTGCTATCATGGTTCATGTTTCTCCAATATAGTACAATTCTAAACTGGAACACGTTGGTGTGTTCTGTTGGTATAAAATTAATCTCTGGTGCAAAATCATATGAAATAGCAATTGAACCTGGAGAAACATTTCCAAGAGAAAAGTAATCAAGATTCTAAGAGACAAGTGCATATACATATATTCAGATCAAAATGTGTTAGGTAGATAATTAGTAATTGTAACGGCATTTAAAAACTTGACGTTAACACCAGTTAGATTGTTACGTTACGAATTCGTTCTATTGTCCGAATTCCCTTGTTGATTGCTTTTGATTAGACTGTTTTTTGCAAAGATTGATTGATGATTCAATTTGCCGATGAGTTGCGTTGAAAATACTACGTTAAAGCTACAAGAATTATTCACGAGTGCCAAAGAGCGGTACTATAATCGTGAAATAATGCGTAGTTTTCCCATTTCGATTATGCATTCATGAATTTAAGATGTATTTGAGATAAAAACGATAAAAACTATTAAATAATACTGTTTCAATCTCACTATAAATACATCCATAATATGTGCCTAGGTAGGTATAGGTATTGTATATAAAGTATTTTAATGAATGATCATTGAATGATGCAAGCAACCATAACCATTAATACTAATCATGGCCACTGGAAAAATATGTAGACAATCGACCCCAGCAATGATATGCTTAACTGAACTGTATGTACGTGGAATATATTTGGTACTTCATGGGCCACTGCACTTCGGCACTGCACAAAACCAATTGTTTTGCGTATTCGGAATAATTGCACTCATATCATATAGTGGTATCTAACTTTCATGAAAACATGGCCAAAGGTAATGTAAGCAACCTAGTTATTTTGTTTAATTGCCAAAATAATTATTTAATTTCTCTCTGATCGATACTGCTGGATTACAAGTTATAGTTCCGCACGAAAAAAAGTTTGACTTGAGATTTGCCGAAGCAGTATTAAAAGTAAAATTATGAAAGAGTAAAACTTTCTTAATCATTTGATCTCTTAACTGTTTATCAGTATAGAACGTCAGTGCAGTGTTCAGCGAGAATATTAACTCATATTGTTTGTCTGAAGAGGAAGATACGAACATCCTATCATATCTGGAGTTCTCAATCAATCTTGAGTAAACGAGCTAGAAATACAGTAAACTTTTGGAGCAAATTGTGCTGCGACAAAAATTGCTCTACAATGAAACTTAACCTTGTAATAGTGTTGATATTCTTGACCATATATTGCACCACTACAGTCATTGGTGTAACCGCACAATTAGATTTAGGGGGGAAAGAATCGGCAAATAATCAGAGACATGTGAGTGAACCAGTACGACTTGGTGGAAGTCGATTCGGTGAAGACAATGACCACGACCACGAAAATCCTAGTGGAAGCAGACATTATAGCAACGATCATCAAGGTGGAAGCAAACATTTATATGGCAACGATCACCATGGTGGAAGCAAACATTTTTATGGCAACGATCACCATGGTGGAAGCAAACATTTTTATGACAACGAACATCATAGTGGAAGCAAACACTTTTATGACAACGATCATCATGGTGGAAGCAAACACTTTTATGACAACGATCATCATAGTGGAAGCAAACATTTTTATGGAAACGATCATCATGGCGGAAGCAGACATTTTTATGACAACGATCATCATAGTGGAAGCAGATATCCATATGGTCACGATCACCACAGTGGAAACAGACAGGTGCTTGGACACGATCATGGTCATGGAAACGGACATGGTCATGGTCACGATCATCATGGTGGCGGTGGAAGCAAGCATGGTCATGTTGAAATTGTCCAACAAAGTACGTTTACTATATTTTGTAAAGGAGGAAATTCAATAAGATTCTTAAATACGATTAATAGAAAATTAAACCAATATTATTAATTTATAACTTGTAACAGGTTTATGCGTCATAAAAGCAGATCCAGGGTACTGCAATTTGATAGTTGGAAGATGGTACTATGACCATCGGTATCATCGTTGCCTTCCGTTCTTGGTAAGAATAAAATCCAAGATTTGTACTATGTATTTAAGACAAACATTTTGTATTCATACTTTGTATTTCTTTGCTCAGTATACTGGCTGCGGTGGAAATCCTAACAATTTTACTTCACTCAAAAAATGTGAAGGAGCAACTCACCAGTGTCATTTCATCAACACACGACCAGTTGATCCTGTGTCAAAATATGCAATTATGAATCCCATGAACCCGTTGGGATCATTAGCCAATGGTTATGTTCTTGCTGGTTAACAGAAATTTGTGAGAGAACATTCGGCAGAAAAATATAAATGTATTTATTGCCAAGCGAAATGTGATACATTCCAGTATGTATGTGAACAATGTGAAGTTAAAATAGTTATGCAAGACAAATGACTTGATAAAAAATCAGATAAAAGTTTGTTACATAAACAGACAAGAAATACGTAAGATGTTTGTTTATATGAAATTGCGTTTCTAATTTTCTTTGTCCATAAAGATTAGTATAATGAGGCGGCTGTCGGACAGAGTGTCGCCAATATGTCGAGAGAATGATCTTTTACTCCTTAAACAATTACTGAAAAAATACATGGTTACACAGTGGGAATGAGTAGAAGAACTTGCATCATACATCTCACTAAGTGAGTCATTTCTTGTTCTCATGGATAATTTCAATTCGTTTTTGAATCAACGAAATTTTTGCTCCAGACTAAATTAATGTTTGTCCATATCACTGTTTATCTGATAATGTTTCCGAGTATTTACGTGTTGCAACTCAAATTCATAGTATTTTCATGTGTGACGCAATATATATTTTTTATATTTTTAATGTGCTTTATGTCATGTTCATTGTGTATTGTTTAGTTTTAGTTTGCAAAATAACTGGTATATTAATCTGGACATGTAAACAGCGAGAGATGAAAGAACTATATTTTTTCAAAACAGAGCCTTCTTTTGATTAAAGATGTTTTTAGTTGAACCTTTTAAAATTGAAACTGTCGTTAGTTCTGCGAATTATGTTTAGGTACTCTGTAGGGGGTATGAAATTACGGACTGTAAAGTATATGGTATTAATATGAAAAAGTGTCAAATATGAGACACTTAATGTAAACATGCTTTTTATTACTGTTTTTGATGTCATTTGTTCAAATGAAAAAGCCACAGCTTTAATCATGTTGTCATAGCTAAACATGTTTATTTAAATTCTATTGAAATACATGTAAGTTGACTAATTTATTAGTGTTTTAATTGGTGCAATATTTTTACCTTTCCCTTGGTCCTGCCGTGCTTATAATAAATTATTTACAAAAGAGATACATTCACATTTCATTAGATTTCCACTTATTTCTTGCAGCTGCATCATTGCTTTCCTCATAAGATAGCAGTAGATAGGAGATTATACAGATAAATGATAATGAATTATGAAGATGAAGGATAATATTTAGGGATGTATTTTTTACTCCATGCTCAATATGAGCAATGTGAATGAACCATGAATTCTGTGCACATTAACTAAGCAAAATACCACATTCAACATTAGTAATAAGTATCTTTTTTAGCAAACCATCAACTACGTGCTGTAGACGTTTGCATATATGTACAACATACAAAACATGTAATAATAAGTATTTCAGAACCACTTACTTATACTAAAGCAAATTTCTGCTAGATTTCATATCATTCCCTTCACAGTGTATTTTTTATAGATTCTATTTGAAGCTATTCTATTTTATTTTCATGGATCTGGCTCATTAAAACAATAAATAAATCAGATAAATGAACATTACGACCTTCCTCCATACTTCATGCGTTTAGGTATCCTTGTAATTCGGCACCTGGAACTGACTTTAAAATGCATATACAAAAAGAATAGCGATATCCTTGCACATTTAATGCTATGGCATGCGTTGTTAGATCATGTACCTATTATTAAATGAAATATGTTGTGCATCGTATTCTATTGAAATATTTTACCACTTGATGGGCAAGTAAAGTACATATTATAGTGATAATTGGTAGTTTAATGGAGTGAAATTAGGTTATGCATTTGTGGTGAATGCTAAATCTGCCACTGGTAGAATTTATGCACGAAGATTATTTTATGAAACAATAGACGCGTTCAATTCCATGCTCGCACATATAAACTTATGGTGTGCTTTCCATTAACTCAACTTTTGTAGAAGATTGTGGCTTGGAGAAAAAGCTTGCCAGCGAGTAAACCAGTGTATTAACAATCATAAGTATCTGAAACGAACATTTATAAAATAATAATGAATTAATTATGCAGAATATATGCAATTGCATTTACTGTATAATATGCAGGTTAAAGGCATCTTAATAATGATTACCAGCGCGGTCGTATGATTGTGAATGTGATGAGCTGCAAAACTCACAAATGTACTTTCCTCCCCAGAATATTTATCTGGGTAGCGCTGAGGCTCCCAAAGGAGTGTTGAATACTTTCTTTCATGATCCATATCGGATTCCCGTTTAGTGAGCCAACAATTGCAGTGCATGTTATTTCTTGGATATCCGAATTCATGCACTGCTGGTTGGAATCTGAATCCAAGGCCGTTCCATTCCAAATCTACACGACAGCAATTCTCCTCGAAATTCCAAATGCCAACAATTGCACAAATTGTACCAATTCCGTGGAAAATTGTAAGTCCAACATGGGCCATTTTGTTCTACATTTTTACGTGTGAAACATAGACACAAATTGAATGAAAATTATTTTCACTTTCCTGTAAACGTTGCAAAGTAAAACAAGTAAGACATGTTTACGTGTGTACCATACGATTCCAGTCGACGTAAGAATGGGCTACAAAGATCATTGCAACGAGAAGACCAAAGGAAAACATCAAACACAAAATGACATCAGCAAGCACAAATTGATTCAATGTCTCCGATTTGTATCCAGCACCGTAATTTTTTGAGAAATCGTGAAAACTGACGATCTGGTTCAAATTTTTGTAGTCATGCTCATATCCAGGCACCCAAAGACCGATTACTACAGAGCACAAAATCTTTGAAAAAGAAAATGATTATATCTTTATCTTTTATGCATTAGGCCATGTATTTATAGACTAATGTTAATAAACTATAAACTCCTGTTAACCAAATAACTCAACTCGTGGAAAAAGACAAGAACCAGTTAGTTTGGTAACTTACAATATTCAAAATTCGAAGGGCCCCAGGTACGGATAGTAAATACCCTGGATAACAAAATCCTACTTTTCCTATAGGCTTATCCGATTCAAGATCTTCCTTTAAAGTCATTTTATTAACTTCTAGGCAAAGTAAACCAATATAGTCCAACTTTCTGCAGACGTAAAAACAGACTGTCTAGTCTTTATACGATGCGAAATGCTTTACCCAAATCAGTCGCAAAAACAAATCCTTTTTTGCGTTTTATTGTTGAGTGAAATCTACGCAGCGGTTTTTAGAAGGAAGGAATCATCCAGGAAATGGACATAATGGACAACAGACAAGGTATTTGATTTATAACGTGAAAATTTCCATTAAATACTACATTCATGTGAAAAATTGGACCATCATCAAAGGAAAAGCGGTTTATTTTCCTCATGAGATAGTGTGTCCACCCACACTACACACACACAACACACCTACGTACTTATATAATAAAATATTATGTGGTAAACATGCAATTATGCTGCTTCAGTTAGTGGATAGTGAAAGTTCATACAACGTAAGCTTTTGAACACGCATGCTATTATGATCCATTAGCTCACTTTCACTTCCTGTTTTGAATTCTCTGATTTTGAGTAGAGTACAATGACCATTACTTGCACGGAAAATTTGACTTCTCAAAGCATGCTACTTTGTTTACAGTATCATGATGCATGAAGTCTATGTATAGTTTATATAGATAGTGTTATATGAATTTAATTTTAAATCAAATCATATCGCCTGCAATAGCACCGCAATTTTATACTGAACGTGGTTAAGTTAAGGTGTATTTATTTTATTTTTACCACGTGGCCGATTAAAATTGTCCCATATACCTACCTATGCTAAAACTAATAATCTTAAGACTACTTGTCGCATTTATGAAAAATTGGTCTAGTTTTTGGACTAGACAAAAGTTCATTTTTTAGTAGGCAAATGTGTTATAATAAATAAATCAATCAATTGTTATGCTTGACTCTTCTAAAATAGCTTCCTTCTCAGCTACATATGTATATACATTACACAATGATCTTTTATCTGAAACGCAGAAGCATGGTTTAAGTATGATAATCTGCTTATAAAAAATTGCCTTCAGTATAATATTTTGTAGGTATGTATGTATGTATATATAGTTTTCAAATCGTAGCCTCTCGTTGGGTTTGAGCAAAATACGATGTTGTACCAATTGTCTTTTTAGGTCAGTGATTCATGTTGGTGAAAGCAAAATATCAACTTCGCATGTTGCATGACACGAAGCTCCACGCGGTCACCAGAAAAGCAATCAGTTTGCTTCATACCATCCTTTCCATAAATATGTTATTAAATCTGCTTTAATGCTGATTACCAAATGCATTTACCGTTAAAAAAATTCCACCACGTGAATTATTGCGGGCCTGAGGACTTGTGAATACTTGCTTTTTACGGATGTAACGTGCCCATAATATGGCAAATACAAAAAAAACTTTCTACGCGTTTAGCAATGATTATAAAGTAAGACGACTACTTTACTCCGTTTGCCTTTTAGTTATAATGGAAACATCACTTCTTGGAAACACACATGTACATGGAGAGACATGCTATTTGAGCATTGAAATGTCCAGAAATAGCATACGCTATAGTATAAGTAACTAGCATAAATCTGTTCCCACTTACCGATGAAATAACGCTTTGTTAAAATACAATATGCTTTGCTCTGAACTTTATCGTTCTAATGTAAAACAAAATATTTAAGCATATTTGTCGTATGATATGCATTCAGGACAAAAAATGCCACTGATGCTTAAATATATCTCCAGTACATGAAAGTCAATTGTATTGCAAGTAATTTTAATGCTGGCTTCAGGTTTAACTTCTCATCTACTTAAGGTGTATGTCATGACAAGCAGCCAAGCAAGCCACAACAACCAAGGGAATTTGTTCTGTAAATATAGGGAAGAAAGGCCAGACAAACAGGCAAGATTGAAACTACATTATGACTCACGACTCTTTATATAACTGTAATCACAAGTCGGTTTTCTAAGGACAATAATAAATTCTCTATATTCACAAAAGGGCACATTTAAGGTTAATGTGTGTGGTAAAACAACGAGCGGAGCAGAAAGAGAGAACAAAGTTAAGTCGAATTCATGTAGAGAAGCTTGGTCGAAAAGACAAAGAGTGGCTTCTCAAGCGGATTTTTGTCCAGTACAGTAGCTGGCTATGAAATCTTGCGTAAATGCATGTCAGCCGGTGGGGCGAAGTGCCCAAGAACATGTTTGAGAGACGCAAGTTCCCCATACCATCGCAATGCTTGTCTTCTTGTTTTTCCCTATTTGGTTTTTCGCTACCTCTCTTGTCCCTCTGCTATTGAGTCTCGGAATTCATGCCACGGGTTGCTCCCTTTTAGAAAACTTTTTTACGTTTCTTTACCGTCCACGTTAATGTACGACTACATAACATCATAATTTATAATATAGTGATTCATTCCACCTCCTGTAAATGGAAAAATATACATACCCAGTGGGTATTACCCACATAATTCGAATGGCAGTTATTATTACCCATGCATAATTTTCTTTTTTCCACTTTTTTCTCATCAGGCCAACATTTCTTGTCTTAAGATGGAATAGTTTATGCTTTAAAATGGAGTAGCGTTCCAGGACAAGTCAATTTTGGCTTTCTGCATAAAATGTCATATTTTAGACTTTATCACATTGTTCATTGGACTATTGACCGTTGACTAATTCCAATTTTCAATTGTTCACAGTTAACACGTTACATGACAAGAAGCATACAAGCAATCAGTAGAGTTTGTCAAGTAAATTACTTCGCATTCCAATTTCAGTGTCAGTCCAAAAAGTGAGCATGTAACATCTTAAGTAGATATACTACCTAAAAATTCTCTTCAATAGTAGCATCGTGTTTTTATAAAAATGAGAATGCGCGCACAGATTGTTGTGGTGTCACAGTCACCATATCTCCATCATATCATATCAATATCAGGTTACAAAGATAAATCCTCCTTCCTATAGATGTGAAAAGCCAAAGTTTATGCACAAGGGAAGAAGATGTGCGGTTTGCCACACAACACAATGGAAATTGCTGTTGTATACACGTATTTTACATGCCATGAGTATGTATGCAGTTGATATGGATTGATAGCGAGGAGGACAGAAAGACCCAGTGCTCATGCTACTCCGAAGAGAGAGAAACAAACTTATCGAACTATTTAAGGCAGGCTTACGCATTCGCTCAACAAAGGATATTATTCAGCCATCATCAAACTCGTGTGCTTGCGTGGTGTCAGTCATTTTTGTAGTCGTTTCTGGCCGGCGAATGTACTTTGTGCGATGCGTCCTTATATCACAGGCAGAATTTTACATACTTTCCTACTTGTTAGATTTAAGAAGGAAAAGGCAAAGCTGCTGCGCTGTAAAAGCGAGTCAGCAAGGAGCCAACAAAGAGGGCAGAGAAAATAGAAAAAATAATATAATGCTTATGAATGTTTTCTAAAAGTGCAAGTGTTTATAAAGAGGCAATAGCTTTTTTATGTCATTGTCATGCTTTGTAGTTAGGTAAACTACAGTTCACTTCGTATGGAATATTCCGTGTGAAACATCTGCCTGTGTAACCATTATCCATTTCTAAGAATCATAACTCAAAATATAAGATAAACTTAAAACCAAAGATAAACAACACGAATGCTTATAAGTTTCATGACCTGGCATTCCTTGGAATGAAATCATGTTGACTGTTGACATCAAACCTCGTCTTACATTTTCAAAGTTTTATTTTATTTTTACTAATAATGAGTAAAACGCTTTCATGAAGTGAACCGAATCCTAGCATCCTGATGGCCATGTTCATCAAATGAGTGTCTTTCACTGTTTTGTGCAAACAATTCATCATCAACTTTATCGACAATTACTTGGTTGTTGTGAGTAGTATTGGGCAAAGAGGCCGCACGGCTTATCTATCAAAACAAAGGAAATGGATTATTTTTACTGAAAAAAGGAACGTTTCTACGAAATTGAACTAGACACCATAAGTCTACGTGATGTTTGATGATGGATTTGACCTAGGTACATGTACATAACATGACAAGCATTATACTGCACGTAATGACGTAAGCCCCAATTAAAATATGAATGTTTACATACATTGGTCGTCCAACAACACATCTTTTATTTCCAGCAGTTCTGGTCCTGAGATAAGATTATTGTTGTTAGCAAGTTCAGACTGTTCATTCTCTGCAATGAAAATGATGTTTAATAAACCCATTCATGTTCATGATGATCAACCTTAAAGGATCTCTAAAATAACTTGTTGCGTTGAACGTGAATTTAATACTAGCTATAAGACTAAGCTAGAATATTTCTTATATCAGTAGCTTCAACTACAAACCTTTTTTGATTGCAACGAGTAATTTTCCGACAAGATTCTTACGAACATTGCTCCTATTTATGAGATTCGAATTTGGTAGTACGGGAATTTGAAATTCTAAAAAATGTTATATAAATACTTTAAAATAATTACTACACGAATGTAACAAATTGAATATCCATGTAATAAGTTAATAGATTTACCATGTTGTTCGTCTTCGTCAAAAAAGGAGCCAGTCTCATCAGTGAAAACTTCGATGATAAGAGTAATTGCGATAAGCAATACAACGGGGAATAATTTGATGATCATTTCAAATTCTGATAAAATCAATATTTCATATAATATATCAAAATTCTTTCAGGATTGCATGAGATTTCGATGTTTTTGTACAAAACACAAGTTAGCTTAACAATTTCAAGAACAGTTATGCAAAAGATATGAAAGTAACATTGCTACGACAAAATATCCTCAATACCCAAATAATATTAAATACTGAAACATTCCATTCTAATGTTGTTGTAGGATTTTTTTAAAGAATTAGATATGCTACATACCTATCAGCTCATAGAACACACAGCTATCCAAAATCCCATCATAATTTAATGAAGGTCATAAAAAGGTAATTTTACGAAACCGGAACCGACCCAGATTAGTAATGCAAATGCATTCTCGTAATATCCGCAGCCGTTGTCATTATACCAAATATAGCGATTGTAAACAGCATTGATAACTACTAGTCTGTCACTCATGCTAGTCTTATCTTCATTTTAACTTACTCATAGTGGGCAATGCTTAACTTTTGTTTCTAAAGATGCTAAATCGTTGAACAAATGCCAATGTTAAAAATATTTTTACTCAATATTACAGAATGAATGTGACTACCTAGTTACTCGGTCCGAGTAATTAACAAGCATAATGTTAAAAATATTATCAAACAACGGAAGCTTGTTCTTTTTACTGTGCTGGAATTTATATTACAGCTTTAATTTTACTGCATTATCTCTCCACCTGCTTCATTGATAGGGATTGCTAATACGCTGCGCGCTCCTGAGTCATATTTCATAATGAATCAAAATGCAGCACCTGCACATAGGTATACCTGTAAAATGATGTTAGTTTTTTCTTTGAAACCTGAGTATATCGCGAGATAGCGAGACCTCTCTGCCTGTAAACAGGGTTGTATTGCTCCAGTTAGTGTTGAATGATTTTTTATGCGCAAAGTTGCAGCTAGCATACATACTTGTGCATGCAGTGCATGGGAGCATTTCTACATCTGCATCAGTGCAAGAATCTATGCGCTTATAGCTAAAAGTCGATGAAGATGGGTAGTAGAAAGAAGAGCAGAGTTGCATCAAACAAGATAATCCTCTGTGCTCATCTTTATAACAGGGAATTGTTGAGAAGATTTTTGGAGAGTACACTATGCAAGCAGTTGTTCTCAAGAAAGTGCCGCATCCATGACGGACTAACCAATGCTGAACGTGGAATTTGATGAGTCATGGCTAAACGACTGAAAGAACAACCTCCGCCGGTCTTAACCCTTTCATTTCTACTCTTCTTCTTCTTCTCGTCCTCTTTACTAGTGCTCTTGTCTCTGGCAGCTTTGCCTCCACTTTAACCCAACCTTATACTCGTCCAATGGCGAGAGACTTGGGTTGATTTTGTGCCTGTGAAATCTCCCTTTCTTTTGATATTTCGCTTCGTATTGGCAACTTTACCATTTTTATGCTTGTATGCAACGTACTACATGTTATGCTATCGTATGAAATTTTCCGTAAAGGTATATATGTACATATATCAAATGAACAAAATAAAGACAAATTGTTTGCATTAGTAATTTATTCCGGCTTTATTCCCTCATGCTAGAGAAAGGTCGTCAAAATCAAATTGAAGGAATTATGTTAGGTAACGAGGAGTGGACACCATATAATCTTGTAGGGTGGGTTAATTTCATGATTCTGTTTTCCATGCATTCTGTCATTTTTGATAGTATACCTGTACAACTGCTGAAATAAATTAATGTAGAGAAAGACGCTAGAAAATTCATTGAAAGCAATGCAAGGTTGAGAAATGTATACCTACCTGTTTTTGTAATCAATACTTACTGAAAATATAAGCTGTTAATGGATAGTTGATATTCTTATGGGCATATTCATCAGCTTCTGCATCTGTAGCTTTTAGCACAATCAACGCGTTCTTGTTAGTTAGCAAATCAGAGCAGTCTTTCATTTACATACCTTAATATCATTCCATCGCATCGGGGGCTACTGGTAACATGCATTTCTGTTGTCTTGGTCCACTACACCATTTTACTGGAGCACCTCATGTTCCTTCTTCCACCCTGAATTGTTTCATTTTCATTGACAAATATGTGTTGAGTAAGTTGAGTTGTTAGAAGCTTAATGTATGTACATATATAGCACAGTGAGCATGGGTTTGTCACTAGCTGTTCCCCGATACAATGTTGATTGTGTGAGTTAGTGCTAATGCACTTCTAACTTGGTTTTGATTTTTGATATTCTTATGCTTACCCATGTCAAATCTCAACATTACCATATTTCGCAATATGAATATTTTCATGAGCAATTTTTCCGCTCTGGGTCAGAGTCAGGGGGAAGAAAAGACGTACCTAACCTATGAAAAAGATGTTTTGTGATAAATGAAATTGAATGTTGTTTTTCTGCATGGAATAATCTATTATTTTCTGTCCAGTGATAAGTGTTTGACTTATCTTTGTTTCTGTCTGTCTCATGTCCTGTCTGCGGAAAATAGCAAGCCTGTTTACGAAAGTGTACATCTATATACATGCAATTTTCCAAGAATATAATAAACCATACATGGAAAAATCACTTCACAAAAGCTACAGACAGTCTTGTGTAATGGATAGTAGGAAAGTAGTAGTTTATAGGTTCTCACTCAGTTATCATTCACGTGAAAAGTTAAAATACAGTAGAAATTAGCCTAGACGAAACCGATTTTTTAAATTGCAGACTGGAAAAGCGTCGTAAAAGATTCATAGCTGAAATTTTCTCATCTGAAAAATATGAAACATAAATGGCATCATTATCTGAATATCTACTGTCTGAAGACAAAGAATGATAAAGGATCTTATAGAGGATATTATAACAAACGGTATGTCTCGCATCTTATCGCATGTCACTTTGTTAACTTACGGTTGAAATACTTACAACGTGGTTATAAGGTATGTTTATGTGTATGTACTTCGGTATGTATGCTTTTGCTTATGCATATGAGTACATGCATGCATATTAATATCCGAAGTGTCTAATGCGCAGATTCGGGTATATGTATATAATATTATGTCTTTTTGTTTCCTTTATTCGCGGCATGGCTCACTTTAATTAAAACAAACGTTAGAGCTTTAGAGAAGTCGCCATTCGTCGCAATTTTGATATTGCAAACTTTAAACTACGCATGAAGGAGCAGTCAGCGAACAGCATGCATTTCGATTTTATGTCTGCCCATGTTCCTCAATTTACATCAAACATGATGACTATGACTCAGAAAAATAATTTTTATTTTGAACCCTGGAAGATTGTAATAAAAAATAATGACAAAAAAATCGATAAGGATTTTTGCTCCCTGACTGTTCGCTGTTTGTGAGTGCCATGACATGAAGTCATCATGTCACGTCTCCACCGATTTTCATATCATTCCCAGCGAGGCTCTGCAGCGCGTTTCTCATAGTAGCTTGTAGATGCAAGAGGTTGTGGAAAAAGTTAATATGTATGATATACTAACTTTAAAACGTTGATATAAACAACAATACATGAACAGCGACTCTATGCATCGTTTCTATACATGCCAATAATATAATAACTTTGTGATTGCCTCTGCCTAAGACTGACTCGGAATTAATCATGTACTCATAGCCATGCACAATGCTTTATTCCAGTACAGCTATCCCTTTCATTAAAATCTTCATTCAGCCATGTAACGTTTGCCAATGGCATGGAATACAAGAAAGCATCTTTGCAGAACATAGTTGACACGGACCATCTTAGATGGACTCCTTACTCTTTTCCAGGTTATATAGACGGCGCATCACGCAAACTCGGATCACAAACGATTTTGACACCGAGCTTTCACGGTTTCCTTAAAACTTTTAATTGCCAGGTGTAATGCTAGCTGTTGGTTTCTCAACTGCTCTTATAGTGATTCTTGCTTTTATTAATTATTTCCTTTTTTGTTGTCTTAATGAAATTATATTCTGCCTGCTGCTTCTGGTGTTAATTAATTACTACCAAATAGACGTTACGGAAATTGTACGGTTCGCTGGAGTGTGAACAAATAGAAAAACGATTTAGAAAAAAAGTACTTTACATTTTACATACCAATTATTGTGGGGTTACAATTCTTGCTACTAGACTTGACCAAGATGAAGTTAAAGTTACCCTCTGAGTTGGCTACTGTTGTGGCCTTAATTTGTTTGATGGTGTCAAAGGCTGCCTGTGCCCCTATCAATGACCCCGAGTGGCCCGACTTGACCACACCGGCGACTCTCGGCTATCAATTTGACCAGTACATATCTGAGTTAGGTACACCCACGACTTCAGAATTGGACTCCGCCGTTGTTGTAAATGCTGCCTCTGTTGAAATCTACAATGGAGAATTGCCTGACCAAATTGAGACTCAATCAATCCAAATTACATTGACCGAAATTGATGACGTTACTGGTCAAGATGATAAGGACGCTGGTGGTGTACCTGAAATGTGGACGGAGGTGGACGAACTTGTCAAGTTGGATCCACCGACCAGTTATCAAGAAAGTGAAAGTCAATCAATGCTGGATGAGAGTGTGTTTCAGGAGGAAGAAGACGACGATGATAGTGAAGAAAATGTGGAAATTGTTGAGTGTAGTTCACCCGACTGTGTCATATTACCCACATCAGAAATATCATCCCTCCTGTCTCCAGACCCTAATGATCCGACCGTGACTGTGGAAGCCTTGGATGCTATTTCAGAATTGTTTCTCGACATTGGGAGATGGTAAGCACGGTTTTAACAATCATTTTATTTCTCTGCTTTCTCTAGTTCTGAAGTTCAGAGTGGGCAATGGGCGTATGTATATCTTCAGGCAGTAGATAGATATTATTTGGTATGCAGGTTTCTATTTACAAGAATTATGTTTAGGGAAACAACAATGTCAGGTTTTATTGCTACTGTCAGTTCTTTTAAATTAAAAAAATCATACGGAAAACAAAGTGTATATGTTACAATTTGTATAGGTATGTAGTTTTATAGAAATAGACAAGCATAATTTTATGCATTATTTTCGGCATTCTTTATTGCAGCATAAACTGGTACAAGTCCAAAGTCAAGTTGTCTTCTGATGTTGACCAAGTTGTTGCTTCTGCTACCGTTCTCAATGCATCCGACGTGGTAGCAAATGTCCTTCAATGCAAAAGTGCCCTGGATTCCTCACGCGTTTTTGTAAAGCGAATCGCCAATGGTGCACTCAACCTTCCAAAAAGCAGCGTCGAAGAACCTGACATGCCTTCTCTGATCCAAGAAGATGCTCTTGAAAATACGGAAGAAGATGCACCATCAAGCCAAGTTAACGGTTACCCAGTAATGCAGGTAGTAGTATTACCATTTGCATCTGACCTCTCTCACAACGATGCCACCACGCAAACAAAGACTGAAAGCAATGAGGCTATCAATGAGCCAGTCCAGAACAATTTGAAAAGCGCATTTGCATTTTCTCCATTGGATGATGAAGCCTTAAGTCAGGAAGCTTCTGACATCAATGATAATAATGCCTTACCAAACGAAGTGGAATTACCAACAGAGAAGGAAGACGAGGAATTTGGCGTTTCTCCTGAGGATGAGTCCGGGTCGTTCTACCTCATTGACTTCCAAGTTAATGGAAGCAAGTACCTTTTCAATCCATTGTACATTCTCCCGATCCTGTTCATCGCTCTCATCATTTCCTTACTCGTTGGGACGGTATACAACAAATGCATTGGACAGCCTGAGAACAAGAGCAAGTTCCTGAAAGTACCAAGGATGGGGGTTTTCTCCGACGTTCCAAATCTCAGCGCTCTCACTCCAGCCATGAAGGCCAGCCTCCGCGAGAAAAACAAGAAGAAGCCAGTTGCAGTAGTTGTCTGACGATGGACAATCATTGATGCATTTAAGTATGTCAGTTGACATCATGTAAATAAGGTAAAAAATAATAACGTTCATGTTCCTTTCCGAATCTTCTTTCTTCCTTTCTTAAATACTCAAGTTCTTCTTTCTTCTATAAATTCATAAAACATGGCAGTATTACAAGATGTGCATGCATGCTTATATCACCAGAAGATCGGCAACGTGAAACCAAAATTAATATTTCTGCATTTTGATTTTTTCAGGTCCCCTGCATTGTCCTCTCTACGTAAACATGCAGTGCGAAGCATTCGCAAATGACATTTATTTAAAAATAATTTTACATGATTTAATTATATTACATTACTTCAATTCACTTGTAGCAGATATTTTACATACATTTTACAAGCAGATAAATATTATATAAGGTTTATATATTACAGTTACACATTGTATGATCGATGTTCATAGATTAGTTGGGAATCGGGAAGTATTTCATTGTGGGGTGGTTTTTGGTTGGTTTCATGGCGTTGTACGTTGTGTGTAAACGATGTGAGTCATTTAGGCACTGACATAAGTTGTGTTTTACATTTTTTGCTTTTAGTGAATAAGTAGTGCATACCTATATAGAAAAATCAGTCTTATTTGTCCCGTGTTGAAGAGTGTAGTTTTTTACTGGAACTTATAATATTACCGTTCATCATGAATAATTATTATATTGTTGTTTTACATAAACTTACTTATATTTAAAAAATGCTTCATATAATAAATAAATAAATTACAATAAAAATACAATATGCTTGCGTGCTGCTGATTGAGCATTTTAAAAATAAATGACATTCTTTTAATAATGGACAATTCTGTGTATAATTGAAACAGTGCATCATTATTTACAGTCGATAGTTACAGTACGTCAGTCATGCATACATCATTTATTGTGCAAATATACCTTTTTTACTTATTGATCATTATTGGCAATAAAACACGCTCTGATAAGTAATCAATTCAGCCTTAAAAACCATACAATTTTTACATATATTTTCTATACTGCATTACTGGTCCCTTCTATTGATGACGTTCCTAATTTTTACTATTAATTTACACCCGATGGCACCCGAAATGACGACATCTGAAATTTGAAGCCCTTTTAAGGATGAGCCGATGAAAACAATCCATTTAAGCGATAATGCAACTGGGGTAAGTTATCTGGAGCATTCGCATTCATCACTTTCTAAACAAGGTACATAATACGGTATACGGATAAAACTGGCATACTTTGGCTTTTTCGTTGGCTGATGAAAGTTTTGCGATCCAATATCACATCATGATCATTGTTACATCGTGAAATATATAACCATTAGCATCATTCATTTCAAACTGGAAAAAAGTATTAGAATTCATTAATCTTCTAAATCCTAATTGGCGTCGTCTGTTCTCATTCATAGTACAAATTTTCGGTAATAAAAAACCGTGTTTTACCATCCCACAGAACATGTATTGCATTATTATCATGATGATGATCATCATCGTCGTACTTATCCTCACAGTACAGGAAGGGGAGAGATCAGCATCATCATGATCCATGTTGCACATTTATCCTTTGAGAGAGAGATACGGGAGGGGGAAATGAATGCAGCTTTGACAAAAAATAGTGCTGAATAGAAATCATGAAAAGAATTATTGAAACGAGGTCAGTTACCACTGAAAGAGTTAAATGCAGCATAAACTTCCCATTTTAATTCAACGACGACTTACACTCGTAATGTCCGTAATATTATGCAGAGAAGCGCACAAAAGGGAATACCCAAGAAAAAAATCACCATTCATTGCATAGGTTTATGTACACACATACATAAATAGGTATATATGACACTGCTTTTTGTAACGCAATAATAATGTAAAATACATTAAACATTCATTTTTTCTGCTGATTTTGGAATCGATAAGGGATTGGAAGGACTGCAGTTGACGAAGTATTAAAACGAGTAAATATCATACAAGCGTGGAGGAACTATTGCTTTTTAAACCTGATGACATGAAAAGTTTATCAGTGTGCCAACGTTGGTTGTATGAGCGTAGGAACCGGATCAACTCCTTTTTGCTTACCAATATTTTGCTGAGAAAGCACGAATTCGATCACAATGATCACATATCACCCCATAAAAATATAAAATAAAACAAGAGTCGTAAACCAGTAAATAAAAATACGGCTGCACTGTAAAAATGTCAGATCCAAACAGCCGAACCGAGAACCAGATCATAAAAGCTATTTTTTTGTTACAATTTTAAAGGTTAGGGTCAGTAACAACGTGTAGTGCCTATTTTAAATTCGAGGTTCTCAAAATAATGAATCTTGATGGGATTACACATCTTGAGCCTGGTCTGGCATGAACTAAATCTGGCATATTTCATATTATCAATATCACAGGCATCATAAGGATCACAGGATATATAGCAGCTATGCTGGTCGCGTTTCTGGTTCGACCGTATTTCTTTCCTCATGAATAAAACGAGACTCAAAGGGACAACCCAATAAGAGAAGCATGTATAAACATTAACAAATTCACAGAAATGGTAAATATATGTATTATGTAAGTATCTGTGCAAACAAGCCCTTTACAAGTGTCTGTCAAAAGGAAAAGTGCCACGGCCATGTATCTACTTGTGAACTACACAGAGCTCGTTCATCAGCTCTTAAAATTTTTAGCAGGATTCCTCATGTTTCTCTTAACCAACTCGAGGTTGAGTAAGGGGGTGGCTTATTGCTCGTCTGCTTGCTCCGCTCTGCCTGAGATTTTTTTGTCCACTTTTATTTTTAAAAGCATACACGACGGGAAATGAGTTTGAAAAAAATGTGGAAACGGCAAATAGATTTTTATGAGGTTGAGGCAGAAAAATGCTGTATGATGGTTTATTGTTTTGTACGAACTATATGCATGATTGCTAGTGCCAGTGGTGGTAGTGCTAGTAATGTTCTTTGTACAATGTCATCGTGAACATATCTATATGGATGAATGGAGTTATGGAACGGATCTGGAAAGCCACAGAGAACAAGTCTGCTAAAAATTACCCCTTGTTTCCTGTGTCCTCTCCGTAAAATGGATAAAACGCATTTAAAAGGCGTTCTTTTTTGCTTTCCTGTGAGTGGCATATTATGGCCATGGCATACACACCGGAATCGGAGACAGAAGGACGGACACACATGCTATTTTAGAAAAAAAGGTATCAATGATGGTACTTTGCTTGACGCACTTATAGCTTCTAGGTATTCACACGCATTTTTTCCACAAGACCGGAGTGATAGAAAAGAGAAATATGTTTCAAAGGGAAGATGAAATTGAAAACTCTAAAAATGAACATAACGTGTGAGAGTGAGTGTCCTTTTTGTTATTCATGTAAATGTAAAGCAACATTATATATTGTTGCACTGCCTCATAATGCATTACTGCTGAGTAATTGTTCACAACTCTATATCCCTAAAAAAAGAGATATACATAATATATACCTATTGACGTGTCAGACAAGTTGATTTTTTGCTGTGCAATGCATGGACATGGTCATGGAGGACGCGTAACTGCCTTTCTTGAATGTCTGACGGAAGGTCCTCAAAACAGTGAAATTGAAACAGTTGACATACGCAACATGATGATGTGCTTGTCTGCTACTGAAACCATGCTATTATAAATTGAGTGAGGCAGTGACAAACAGCTGCATGACACATTGCACGAATTTTTACCGAGATGAAGTGGAACTGAAATAGAGAGAAGTCTATTTATATTTCATAAGAAAAGGAAGCAAAGCAGTTCTAAAGTACTTCTCCAAAGTTTAAAAAATGAATATAGGTTAGTGCACTTACCATGAAACGTATTGTCTTATGCATATTATATGAACATATTAGAAAGCATATCCGCGATAACGAATGACTACGTGAGAACTGGAATAGGTACTTGTTTTTGTAACTTGTAGAGTAGTTATTGTTGGAGTACAATAAGGCATATTTTTATTTACGTTTTCCTTGTATCGTTCAACACCGATACGTAGTATCGAGAAAGCTAATTCTGGAACAAACGTTATTTTTGAGTCATATAATATTTCGTCGTTTTCGATGGCCAACTGCTATCACGACGATCACGAATGCGACAAAGATGACTTACTGGGGTGTGGACTCTGGACTGAACTGAATCATGCTAACATTAGCTCGTAAAAAACTGAACGCAACGTAAATAACAATTCATGCAAAAGAGTATAAAAAACTGCGTTATGTGTTTAAATTTTTAAACGAGACGGATCAAAAACGAAATGAGTTCACCAAGCATGGAAATCGCTTTCATTTGTCAGTGATCAGGGGAATCTACAATCCATGCATCTAGTTCATCCAGTTTGCATACTAGTCAACTTGTAAAAGAAGGTTGTACCCTATGATATAATATTTTCTTAACAAAACGAGTGTTTTCATTTTGGAGCTCCGTACGAATCATGAAAACTGCTCTTTATTCCTTTCCCATGCAGTTCAGTAATTTTTTAAAATTTTCAGTTGAATGGGCAAGCAAATCCCCAACGCTGGTGATGTTATTAATATAATCGTAGTGGCATTATCGTGGTGTGGTGGTGATGATGATGTGCGGAGAATTTTTTAAAACCAGAAAATACAATGCGTATATATCTGCAACTGTCACATCTTCTCATCTCCATTTGCATATATGCATACACACAACACAGTATAATGATCTCTTTGTCCCAGCCAAAAACAAAGTCCTATTTTGTCCCTTTCCCTCTCTCCTGCTTTCTTACCCTTGCGCTTGTGCATTTAGCTTGTTATACAATGAAACTGAATCATCGTCACACAGGTTCGTGTAAAAAACTGAAGCTGTCATCGCGTTCTACGTAAAGCGCATCATAATAATATTTAGAACTGGAACTCGATCCATAAAATTCTTAATGTCCCTTTACAAATGTGTGCATTGTGTGGGTACAGGACTGCTAACAAGTATTTTATGAGATACAAATTTATGCAAGTTGGGGATTAACAAACTGCTTTTACAAGACACTAATGTGTCATTTCATTCCAGCAAAGCACGCAACAAAAATTAAATCAAAGGAACAAGAAATGGTGGTGGTAGTTGCAGTGTTGATAAATGGGCGGTTCTGTGGAGTAAATGGCATGCTGCACGTATAAGGGTACATTAAGTTTGTACAAATTACAGAAAGACGAAGCTGATGGTGGATTCCAGTTTTTATGACAGAAATGCATTTCTTTGCATAATGCTTCATGTGGACTAGGGATAATAATGCGCATCAATATTAATCCTTGGGGAAGCTGATGAAGTGTGTGTGTGCACGTTTGTGTATCTCTTGTTTTCTTTGTACTGTAATGGTTGGGGGAAACTGATCCTTCAAGTATTTGTACAATATTAGCTGTCTAATAAATTTCTCTCTTAATGTACGTATTATATTCACAAAAACGGTATCGGTTGTTGGTATAATATTTTATTGTATAAAAGGGGAAAGCAAGTGTAAGTCCCCGGCTTTTATATGATATATACAGTCGTCCCTTTCAATGCTGACTTGCTGATTGCTTTCAATACTACATCTACGACACTAAATACGGAGAACACAAATGTCTTGTAGGGTTGCAGCAGGAGGCAGGTTTTATTATATTGACCCCCCGTGTGATCATTATCTTTTCGATGTTAAATCATATGGATCGGGTCTTTCTGATCCTTCGTTAGAGAGTAAGTCGTTATTTATGACAGTCGCATAAAGTAGCAAACCGATGCAGTGCAATGCAATAATGCACAATTTATCGTTTTTATAGTTCACCAGCGTAAGTACAAGTTCCGGAAAAACAAGATGCTGTTACATAATGTATACCTAGTTAGATAGCTAGATAACTGGTGATATTGCTGATAAAGCATTGCATTTTATGCAAACATGCAGTTATAATTTGGACGAATGGATAAGGGAAAGGGAGAATGTAATGTTAGGCAGGTACTTACTATGTACATACATATTTGCAAAATCTTAATTACAGCAGGTAATGATTTGTGTTCCAATTGGGTATCTCTCTTACTAAATTTTCGTACAACTAGATAGGTAGGAACAAAACTTAACTGTAGACCCACACCCTCTCAGGAAAAGCAAAATTCTCAAATCCAAGCGTAAAGGTGTGCGTGAATGTCAGGGAAGTTGAGTACTATAGTAAATAGTACTCAATTTCCCTGCGTGAATGTATCAAGCAATTTAAAGAAAATGCCTTGAAGCATTGTCTCATTTCCAGTTTAATTATAAAGCAATCTGAACTCTGAATTAATGTCTATCCATCAATCCCAATTAACGGTTTATATCAAGCAGACGATATAAGCTACCTTTAAGAAAGCAAAGTGAACTAAATCAAGATCAAAGCTTGACTACACAATGCAGAATCAGCTCTGGTCCCACTCCACACACATGGGGGAAAGTCATGAATTCAATTTTGGTTATTCGATTCGCTTTCTTTGTGTCTGAAAGATGACACAATCCTAACCCGAGAGGGTTTGTGCTACAACAAAACAGACGGCTTGACCCCTCCTCCATTCCAATGGCCGTTGATTGATGTTGCAGAAAATGAAATCTAAATGTAAGAAGCTTTTTAGGGGAAAGGGAAACGTTAAAGAAAGACAAGAGGAGGAAGCATCATTATAAATAATAAATTGTATGTTTGCTTTGCTAGTGCTCTCTACTAAAAATATTTAACTTTCAAAGGCAGAAAAGTGTTACATTGACCCATGTAAAGAGGTTCCTTGATGCTTTCAATAGAAACAAATTAACGTACAAATTCCGTTTCGAATTCATACATTGTCTGTTTATCTGACTGATTCATTCGATCCAATTAAAATTTGCATGCATTTTCGTCTTTTACCTTCTAAAAATACAAATTGTGGGGGAAATTGACGAGACGTCTTAGCAGTTTACTTTTTATGTCCATGTCAAAACCAGTAAATCACATTGCCCCACACCTTCCTTCATTGCCACACCATCGCATTGTGTTTTTTCCTTTCAATCAACTAACTAAACCCTAGTCACGATGAGTATTTACGTTTGATAAGAATATCAAGTAAGTAATAAAAAGTACCTAACTAGAACTACATGCATATTATGATAATAGTAAAGATTAAATCGAAGGTTCACTACTGACGGCTAAGCATTGTTCCACATTATTGGCCGTTTGAAACAGGCACCCAGTTTAGTAACTTTTCAGCAAAATTAGTTCCCCATTTTTAAGTCCCCTTCTCTCTTCCTTTGCTCTGCAAACGAGCAACCTAGAAAACATCTTATTCATATGTCTTCGACCTTTACCCTATTTTCCAAGACGCCAAAAAGATGAATCATCATGATTCTGACTCATGGCACCTTATCTACATTTCTTACCCATCCCCATTCCCAGTACGGAACGAAACAAATCAATTATCTTGCATAGTTAATACAAAATTATGGACAATGATTATGGATGATTATGAATCATGAACTATCATGAACGATCCTATATTATGCAGATGCAGAGCAGAGATGACATTTTTTTGGTAGTCAAAGTCAAACATTCATTCATGCACAGCTCCAGTACCATTTACCAGTTAGTTAACGTGTAAGAAAGGAAGGAAGGAAGAAAATGACGAAACAAAACGAAAGACGCGACAAGCCAAACACCGCGCAACGTACAACGTATTTACATAAACGCATCTACTCGTGTGGTCCTCCAGAGTCCTACCACCACCACAACAACAACACCATATAAACCAGCCAAGCCAGGGCGAGGCAGGAGGAGAGCGAGATATTCAGTCAATCTATCTAAAAAGTGCTTAGAGAGGAAAAGACGTTGCGTTGTTGGTTGTTTTGCTTGCGTTTTCTTCGAACACTTCGAGACGAGAACCATTGCCTCTGTCACACAAGTTTTGCGTTGCTGCATTCTGTATGCAAAGCAAATGCAAGTGAATGAATGTGTGTACACGCAAGATACATAGTCAGTCAGTAGTCGTGTCCTTTTTGTATGATCATTTTGGTCAAACTGGAGTACTTATTGCTGGAGCTGGAATACGAACAACGCAGAGCAGCACACAGACAGGCAGAGAGAGAGAGCGCAAGGCAGAGAGAAGAAAAAGCAGAAAAGCCGTCGCCGGCTCCGTCCATTCCTTTGTTGCTGTTCGCTCGAGTTGGTTGTTGTTTTTTTGAGAAAGTTGACTCCCGTCTCGTTTTTTTCTGTCAAAGTTTTTTACTATTCGTTTTGCGTTGCAACTTGCAATAATCCACTTGACTGACGTTCCGTTCAACTTTCAACTTTCGTTTTGATTACTTGACTAAAAAGTGAACATTTTTTTTCTGAATATTTTCTTTCGGCTTCTTGTTTTTTTCAACCGACAGCAGCAGTAGCATTTTTGTTGTGAAAGAAAGTGCATTAATTTTTCTGGAGTGCTTTTAAAATTTTTGTGGAAAGAAATTTTAAGAAATTTGGGAAGTTGTTGTTATTGATTGTTTTTAAACAAATTGTTGTTAATGTCCGATTAGTTCTGTTTAGTAAACTTCAGTTACGCCATTAGTCAGTCGTTAGTAGAGTTGAGTTTAAAAAAGTTGATTTTGTCGGTTAATTACTGAGGTAGTTACTTTATCGTTGTTTTGCTGGTCCGTGTGCCTTGTGGAAGTTCCTGGAACAAAGTGCCGTTTAATTGTTGGTGGATTACGTTATTTGGACGGGTAAGAAGATACTCTGATTATCATTATGATTGAGTTTTAATAAATGCCAGTGGTATGTATAATGTGGGGTAATTGTTAGTTTTTTTGTGATTGATTAGTTATGATATGCGTAACAATAAGTAGGCAAAGGGGAAACAATATTTTTGTTTGAGGGTAAACATGAGGTGGCGTTATTTTAGTTAGATTATCTGTGTTAGTAAATCGTAATTAAGAATGTTTGTTTAACTTTGAATTACAGAAAAGATGGAGTGTGGAAGCGGTCGGTTTCTGTTCGCCTTATTGGCCTGCATCGTGTTAGCAGTTGCTGCAACTGCAGATAAAACCCTGACTCAGGAAAATAATACTGCGTAAGTTTTTGTAAACTGATTGCTTCGTTTCGTTGAGTTATAATCATAACTCAAGTAAAATAGTTATCAATCATGTAACAGTTCCAGTAAAGTGCAGCCCGATGTTTGTTTTTACTTTCAGCGAATGCACTGTTGCTATTAACGCGGTTAAGACGATGATGGACCTCAATGTCAGCGCAGATGCGATGAAGGCACCTCGGGAGGAACTGGCGAAGAAATATCCTAATTGTGCAGACAAAATCGACCAACTTTTTGTCGTACCCACTCCTGAAGTCCCAAGTTCCAGCCCTTCGCCTGTTTCTACCAGTACGGTATCTACCACTACTAAGGCTCCTGACTCGTCCACGACCGCGGAAAGTACCGTGAAAACTACCACGCCCGTGCCAACCTCAGCTAACACTGTCTCTCCCGTGCCAAAATCAGATGACACTGTCACCCCCGAGACTGCCCCAGCTAGCACTGCCACTCCCGCACCAGCCTCAACGAGCACTGTCGCTCCCGAGACAACCCCAACTAACACGACCCTGGCACCCACACCAACCGGCAGGCCAGAAGAAGAAGGTTCTGGGTCAATGCTTGCTTGGCTTCTTCCAGTTCTTGCAATTATTGTTATTGCAATGTTTATTGGAGGCTTCTACATTCATCGATATACCAAGCGAGCTGGTATATACAAATATATTTTTTAAATATTAAACTATGAGCATTTCATACATATTGATAAATAATCTTAATTGTCGATTCCTCCATGATTAATGATTATGTCATCCTTTGTTGATTTATAGGTTACCGCCACTCTACTAAAACGAACGGAGACACCGGCAATTGTGGAACCACTTCTGCATAAGCATTTTAAGCGTCAGTTTGTGTGAATATTGTTCGAGTTTAATCAAATTTTTAAATCGAAATATGTATCTATTCTGTTATCTATAAAATTAATTTAGATTAGATAAGTAATGGAGCATAATACTTATTATTATATTGAATGTTACTTTACAGTCGTGAGTGAAAAGGGGGGGTTTATTTTTGATGATGAATTTACTAATTGTTATAAATGTGTTGGAGTTGGCGTATACTACCTACAGAGTATATATGTAATTAACTGCATTTTGTCTAATTTAGTCATTTTTATACTTGACGCGATAGATAATTAAATGATTTATTGTAATAGGGTGTTAAGCTGAAAACGTTTCTACAAAAATTAATTAATTGAAAACGTAATACAAATAGTACTAGATGTGTATAGTCAGTTGTGTATGTGACCAATCTAGTTTATAGTTGTAAGAATCGCTAATATAGAAAATTTATAAAATGAAATTTGTAACCGTTGTGACATTGTTGTTAATAATAAACATTGTTTATATTATAATTCTTCTAGTTTTCTCTACCATTATTATTCTTCTCGCTCTTTCTTCAAACCAAACAATAGTTATGTTCTCATGTTAGTCAAACTTTTGAAATTGATTGATGAATAATCATGTGCAACTTGTGTAGCCGGAAGCTGTTTCGAGTACCTAATCCATGTTGTTGCTGTGACTTAAGGGGAGTTGTTATTAGAGAACGTTGCAAATTTTTTTCATGCCATTTTCAGTCCTGTCCTTTTATCGTTTATTCATCGGCATAATTTATTAGATTTTAAATAATAATTACATCTTTTTTTTCATCCAGATGTGGGGTAATTTGGGTTGGCTTCTTTGACATGGTATAGGATGGATATTCTGTGGACTTTTTATTTTTACTTTCGACTCGACTCCTTGCATTTGTACCTAGTTGAAGATGTTGCATTTATTACATACCATTATCCATTATAGTATAGATAGATAATGTACTTTTTTTCTTTAAAATCCTCTCAATAAGATCGTAGGACTCGTTGCATTAAACTTTCCCATCACCCTTAAAGTAGAGTTAAGCGATGATTCATTGGATGTGGAATCTTGGCCTGGTGGTGGTGGCTATCAGCAGGATGTGAATGCTGCGATTGATTCGGCGATTCCCATTTTTGATGTGCGTGAAAACTTTTTATTCCAACACCTAATGTTGAATGTGCATATGACAATAATTCTCTAGTTTCTAGTAAAATTATTTATTAAAAGTTTGGACCTTCCTTTCCAACTAGGTCTCGATTCCTTCACTTGAGCACTTTATTACCCAATGCTACTTGTTGCAAATTTTAAGCGGAATTATGATAATTTGTGCGGCATATGGAATGGTAATTAAAATTAATCTAAATACGGTTAATGTATTGCAGGAGCACATGAAATACTCTGGTTATAATCATTGAAACCAATTGTTATTGTTCTTAAAGGGAGGTCATAACTTCTCCAGATTCCTCTTAAGTTGCACTTGGTTGGTTCTCCGGTGTGTGATTGTTGTATGGTTAATATCAGCCACGCGTCATTTGATTAACTCTAAGTATGGGCCTTTGAGGCGATATGGAACGTTTACATCAATTCACATCATTGTGGACATTTATCTATTTATCGTAATTAGGTATTATGCAATGGAATGCTATGATGCGTACCGGTAAAAATTAGAATGCATTCTCAATTTTCTACTATAGCAAGCAGTATCAGCACCAAGCCATGTTAGTACTTATTTAATGATCTGTAATTTTTTCGTATCAAAGTTATCAAAGGATCATTACATTAGCACAAATCCGCCGGGAGCCACCTGCAACATCCAAATCAGCGCCTAAAACTCGTTCGGGAATGGGGAAGGAAAAGAAAAGGCAGCAAAATGCGAAGAAGAAGAATCAAGTTCAGCCTGAAAGAAAATCCTTAACCGGGGCTCGAGATTTCTTTCAAAAGAAACGCGAATTAGAGATTGATGTAAATGGAAATTTAGAACGGGTACCTGTTTGGGACCGCAAAAACGAAATTATCTTTTACGGGGAGGACTACACAGAATGGGATCCAGCAGTATTTCAGGCTCGCTGGGAAATGCTCAATGAAAAGGAGAGCAAGGAGAAAAAAGCGAAGGAGCAGGGTTTCCGTAAGTTAATTATTAATTATGCCACTGTTAAAATCACTTATAATTGAACTTGTGTGTCTCTAGTAAGTATGTACACATACTGAACACTGAAATATGCAATTTATGTTTGATTATATTATTTTCATTGTAGATAAACATAATAAGCATATGCCGGGGAATCCTCCACATGTGCTAAGACCACAAAGGGAAAGTAAAGAAGACGACCAACATAAAGCTATGAGCACGCCGCAGGCGCCTGAACCTGTTCCTGTACACCATATCCGAAAATCACCCGAGGAAGCGGATTCGGGCAAAAAAGGAAGTTCTAGGTCAACTGGTGCCATCCAGGACACGTTAGGTATGGAACCGGAACAGGAAGGACCAGTCCACCATAAAAAGAGACTCAAGAGCGCTTCTCACCATGGCCATGGCCGAGGACGTGGTCGAGGTCGTCATTCCAGGAAATCGTAGAAAATCGTACCAAAAATCACATCCTCTGCCTTCCTGTCGTCTTTTCGTAAAAAGATTGGCGGTCAGGCTACGACATTTACACTGTTGATTGAATGTATTTTAACTATTTTTTTCTAATGATAATTAAAAAACCTACCCTGATCCTTCTTTCATTTTCATTTTATGGCTAATTTCACTAGATATACTTAGGTAAATTCTCTTATGATAATCTCGTCGTGCCTTACTCCAGTCACCGCGATTAGTTAACATTATAAAACAGTTGGCAGTATTACAATATTATTTAGCTAATGATACCAATACAGTAGTTAGTTAGTTTTACCGAAATTAAAATTCACAACACAACGGGCAACGTCAATTAACAAACCAACAACTTCGACTTCAGCTTCCCAAAAAAAAACAAGCTTTCATGCAATCCGTCTTTGTTCGACTATGATCAGAGTACAGGAAACGCAAAGACCATTGAGTTTCTGTTTTGTGAGAAATGGCGCACTTTTCAAGTTTTGCTGAGACATCCCGGTAGAGTATACAGAGCAGAGCAGAGGCAGATTTTGCTGATGGGGACGATGATGACAGGTGAGATTTGTTGAAGCTTTGCTTGGTAAATGATCTCAGCATTTTTTGAATGGCAATCAGAGTAGCTCGTTCCTCCTCTGTTTACTACACTTTACGGTTGAAAACAAATCATCAGAGTGATTGCTTCCAAAAGTTAATTAAATCAGGTAAGTTTTAGTTTAATTATTGCAGTAGTTTTGATACTGGTTAATTTTTTTTTCTTTTTTTTTCTGATCGATACGTGAACTTTATTTGTCAACATGTAAATACTGGATAATAATAATTTTTGATGTCCTTTAGTTTTGCTGTTGTGTTCTAAAAAATATACGACAGTGCAAAAAAAAAAACTTTTTTATTTTAAATCTATGATTAAAATGACTTGTGATTGATTTCAGTTGACGGAAGGAAGAACTACTACATTAAGGAACTTGATTGAGTTAATTCCGGTGACATTGTCAAAATGGTAATTTTTCTTATTTCATTTAGTCGTAATCATAATTACGTTCTTCTAGTAGTAAATATGAATTTAATGTTATAACTTATGCTTTAGAGAGTTGTGATTATTTTAGGGTGATTGGTTGGTGTATAATTTGTTGAATGTAATCAAAGCGTGTTTGTATAATGATTTGCAGTCGATTCTTTCGTACAATGGAGGCGCAGTGGTTGCAATGAAGGGGAAAAACTGCGTTGCGATCGCTGCTGATAGGAGGTTTGGCGTTCAGCTCCAAACTATTGGGACTGACATGGACAAAGTGTTTGAAATCGGGCAGAAGCTGTTCGTCGGGCTTCCTGGACTGGCCACTGATACGCAGACAGTGTTTGAGAGGCTTCGTTTCAGGACAAATGTGTACGAGCTTCGTGAAAATAGGGCAGTTTCGCCTGAAGTATTAACTGCAATGGTTACTAATCTTCTTTATGAGCACCGGTAAGTAATCAATGTAGTTTTTCGTGGTTATATAATCAATCCTTCATTGTAGTTTGCGTTTCATTTCCAGAAAAAAAATCCCCGTTCATACGAGTACCGGTCTTGTCAGTTGAGATTCCAATTAAAATGTTATTTGCTTTTGTGTATTTGCAGTTTTGGACCTTATTTTGTGGAGCCTGTTATTGCTGGTCTTAAGCCCAAAACCAACGAACCTTATATTTGTGGTTTTGATCTGATTGGATGCCCTTGTGAGCCAGAGGATTTCATCGTGTCTGGAACTTGTGAGGAGCAGTTGCTCGGAATGTGTGAAAGCTTATACGAGCCAAATCTCGAACCAGATCAGTTATTTGAGACTATTTCTCAAGCTCTTGTGAATGCTTGTGATCGTGACGCTATTTCTGGATGGGGAGCTAAAGTTTATATTATGTAAGTTTAAAAGACATTAAACAATCGTAATTGCACAAGAAATCCATGCATGAGGTGCGACACTTTACAAACTGTTAAAATATTATCTTGTTTTTCATTTCAGTGAGCCTGATAAAGTTACTATCCGCAAGGTGCGAACACGTATGGATTAATTCTGCAGTTTCTCGCGTAAAACATTTTTTCTATTAATGATTTTTTTCTCCAAAAATGCCTGTGTACTGTTTTCTATTGTATATAAAGGGAAATGTCAAATTTTGATTAGCTATAATCCGATCAGATCATTATTAAATTGTAACAATTTTAATAAAAATTAAATATACCTGTATTATTGCGTTGTAAGCGAAAATAACTGTTTTGTGAGAACCCAGTTTTTCTCAGATGTTTCATTTTTTCCAACCGTCACAGCATCAGAAAAGAAACCACCGAATTTTATCGTATGAGTTGTACATTTCTACAGTGAGATAATTTTGGCCATAAATCCATCATGTATTTAATTTAGAAGCTGATTGATTTGGACCTAAAGCTTTTATGCAAATATTATCGGCATAAATGTCATCGTCATCATTGAATATTATTAGCCATAGCGGTTAATACTAATTATTATGTAGCGTTCATGCATCTATGTATCATGTAATAATATAATCTTGATTCTTATGTGTTTAAGATTGCAGTTTAAATTTAACCATCATATTTTATAATCGCCCTTGATCACAACTCATCTGTAAAATTCACGCTAATCCATAATATACGTTCAAAATTGTCTATGAATTTTTTAGAAACTCTCAAGAATACGCTTCGTTGCTGCAATAAAAAATTATACATGGGAATAATACATAATGTCTCACCGTCACCACATACTTCAATAGATTGTAGTTGCTTGCACTTTCAGCGACATTTTTTAAAAGCAAAAACTAAATGCAAGCGTACGTAAATTCCTAAAATAATAAAAACAAACAAAAAATAACCTTCACTTACTGCTCCTGTGTGATCAACTTGCGAAGTTGTGAATCTCCCCTTTTGTATCTGCCCATGTATTTCAAGCTAGCATTTAACTATTGTCATGATCTACGAGAAGACATCTCTTCATGCCGTAATAATCATTATTAGATTGAAAAAGCCAAAGTCAAAGAAAATATACCTATATTTCGAATGATGATAACGTAATGTAAGTAAGTCCATAAAAAATGCAATACTCCTTACATCACGCATGCGTAGTTTAGCAGGAATCATTGTTAGTAGGAATATGTAATAGTGACAATAGTTTAATACAAGATACGATGCATAATGTATGGTCTCATTCATTGTGGTTTCCACTTGACGCAATGGCCGTCATAGTCATGAATGCAGACTGTTTACGCAGAGCGTTCTGCCTTTTGCACATGGTGTCTGAAGAGACTACTGATGTAATATCTGGTTAATCTGGTACAATTGTGACTATTATTGTGAATGAGAGAGAATACATTTTTTGCATCGCCTGAACGAAAATCTTATTTTGATGCTATATGTACATCTACTATAAATATTTAGAGTTAGTAACATGCAAGAAGGCCAGAAGCATGGATTTGTCTGATATAATGTAAACCTACGTGGTGGAGTGTTTGTAACGATCACTCCATTGTTAATAGTTGCTACTTGATTTTAAAGGGAATGTGTAAATTAATGTTAATGAATTTCTTATTGCGTTTTTGTTCGATTGTGGATTTTAAAATATTTAATAGTAGGAAACTTCCGAAAACTGATGAATTTTAAAGGATTGGTGATTGTATGTCATGTTTTTATGTGGTGAGTAGTGTCAGTGGATATACTGCTTACAAATTATTAAAGTGTCGGATTGGCCTTTGGACGACGTGATTGTTGGGTGCGTGCAAAAAGCAACACATCAAGGTATATCGTCCTTTGTTATCATTCGTTATCGTCACCTCACATATTTATATTCTGACTGAATGTATAATGGGAGCATTCCCGTTCCTATTTCGAATTTCAAACGTCTTTTGCTCGCAAAATATTGTCAGAAGTAAGAACTGGATAAAATACATATTAGCAGAAATTAAAGTGCTTAGCCTGTATGATATGAATCTTCAGCTTCACAATAATTGGTGTATATAGAGTTGTTTACGCAAAACTTTTTAATGCAAATCTTGAGTCACAGTCACGAGACACAACAGTGCATACTACTTGTAATGATTATTACTTTGTGTCAATATAAAAAGGACATTTCATCGAGTTGTAAATTCCCATGCAATTTTCGCACAATGATAAAGATGAGTGGAGGATAGCCTCAAGTTTTAAGTGACTATATCACTATCGCTCCTCTCGCCCATTTATGATATCCATGAGTAGGTATGCATAAACTTTGTTCATTTCGCCTAAAAGCGTGGCGTGATTTATAATATAATTACTTACAAAAAATTCGTATGTGTAATCATTCATTTTGTTTTTGGCTTCAGTTTGCAAATATTCATTAACCCAACCACACAACACGAAGCTATATTTGACTGACGCTATTATCAACAATATCGTCTTTTAAGCAAACGCACTGGTGCACGCATCCGATATCCGCATGCATGATCAGTTCTTTGTTCATTTTTATTTAATTACATGCGTTGTAGGTAGACTACCTAAGGTAGTGGTAAGGCGCAGTAAAAGTCCTTGACATTAAACACAAGTAGTATTCAGCATTGTAAAAGTAAAATTATGTGATAAGAGAAATTACGTTTACAATAAGTACCTATGCTAGTTCGAGGAGGTGATGTCAGAGGTCAGTCAGGTTCATATCTCACTAGTTTTTAATATTTTGCATGGGAAACTTACTTAAAGAATTGAAGTTGTTTATGCAGAATCAGTGTAGCTGTTGCTGCATTAAGAAACATTAGAGTCAAGTGCAGTTACGTTTCAATTATATATGTTATTTTTTACAACATTTTTATCATTAGCCACTAACTGTTGGACGGATGGATGTATTTTATTAGTCAAACATTTAAGCTTGTGAAGTATATGGGGAAGAAATATTTTTATGGAGTCGTTCTGTAGAAAAAGGTAAGAGTTTTATTATCGAGCTACGTGCTCAACAAATCAAAGCACAACATAACTAAATAACATTACTTTACTAAATAGTATAACAAACAAGCGTAAGCGTCCTTGTTCGATATCATGAATATGATGATATGACTATGACATGCCATGACTTTTTTTTACGTTGCAGGTTGCAATAAATGATATCAGTTATCAACTGGAAAACAGCAGCTTGTTGCATTCCATAAAGTCACGTTAACCAGCCCACTTATAGACTTGTTAGTCAGTGTATCGCGGTGATTTGTGACTATACAACCTATGTTTGTGACTTTAGTTAGTTAATGTTTTAGTTTTATACTGTTTTGAAAACGATATGCGATATAGTATGCATTCAGACCTTGAGCAGCAGCAATCAGGATATATTATGCAGGAGTCGTTTTAAACGACTCGTTTAACCTTTTTGCTGCAGTTTCAGTTTTTGCAGTGAAGACTAAACAATTTCATATTTTTCGATAATGAAGGGAAAATGTGAAACATCAGCATTTTTCTGCAGCTGCAGAACTTTTGGTCTCTATAAACCCTCCTTGCAAATTAGTCCAGGGAGAATAATATTTGCAGCAACGATATTGCTATGTTTTAGTTCGTTTAGTGAGTGTCAACTTAACACAAACAGTTCAGTTGAAAATGGCACTAATATAAATGGGAGCCTACCAATATTGCATTTTAACTCATCATCGTCATCTAAACCTCTTGCTATCGCAGTCAGTGGATCGGAAGAAGACTATTCGGATTATTACGACGATGAGTAAGTATGCATACAACATAATACAAAGGACAAGATTTTTATAAGTAAGTCGGCTACTTGTGCAGTAATATATTATTGATTATTGGCATGTTTGCTATCTTACAGCAACAATTCAACAAGAAGTGGAAATTGGCGAAGGCACGACCACGCAAAACTTGCTCAATGTGTTGTATACGTGTCTGTCATATTGATTGCCCTGGGTGGAATTCTAATTAAGTATTTTGTAACGCAGTATGAAACGTCTCAAATTAAAGCCCAGGAGCAATTAAGTACGTCTCCAACAAAAATTATGAATTGGTTTAACCACTCGCAATTGAGAATCATGAAAGTGACATATATTTCTATATACTGAATTTTTTCTTGAATTTTCAGACTATCACCGGCTTCATAATCAAATAGCCTAGACAAGTCTTCCATGGGGCCAAATTTCAATGGTGTAGTACTTTTTTCAAATGAAACTGATTTATGCCCGTCTGATTTTATAATGGATCGAAAGTCTAGTCGGAATTAATGTGTGGTGCAATGAAAGTAAATAATGCATTTTGATTTTCATGAATTTAAAACATTGTTGTCATTGAATTGGAATTGTCTTTCAGTTTATTTTCAGTTTTTCTAAGTAAACAATCTCTTAATTGTATCTTTAATATAAAAGTTACTTTATTTGAGTACAAGTATTTTATCTTTTTTCTTAACTACAGACACTACTATAATGACGTATATTATATGTATTTATAATAATTCACTTCATTATTGTTACAATAACTTTACTCTACGTGGATAGCAAACGATGTGGTATTGTATTTTTAACTACGTTGAAATGTAGGTTCAAAATAAAAAATACAGTTAGCTGGAATCAATTTTAATCTTATTCCATTACATACCAACGTTATTTTCCCAGCGTCAGGCGCAAGCGTTAAGTAGAGGGGTAACGGGAGAGGATCTTTAAAAAATCGGTTTGGAACCACAATATTTGAAATTGAACAGTACAGCTCGATGATAGGTTTTTATGTTAATTTACTTTTTACTTTTATTTGGTTCAGAGGTAAATTGTTTTTTGCTGTAGAGTAAATTTAATCTCATTATAAAAGTCTCTGATAATTGCATACAATAATATTTTATACATACAGTGCTATATATTACTATTTATATACATACGAATAACGACTTGAATGTCAATGTGCTAGAACCACAGCTAAAAATTATGATTCATGACAAAGAGGGCATCACAAGAGAAGATTTAAACACTTCACTATAATGCACTTTTCTCCTTAAAATACATACATACAACAATATAGGCTCACTTTCCGTCCTGGATATTAATATTTTTTTACTCACAACGGTAGTTGCATTTTTTGATTCTGCCGTTGGCCGGAACAAAACCATACATCAAACTTTATTCCGCTTAAATTGCACATTTAAAAAATATTTACAACTAATGTCATAAGATCATAATATAGCTAACAAAACAAGATAAGGGAAAAGTTCCAAAGTAATTGTCATTTGTCGGCACATTTACTACATTTTGCGTATGCATCATTTCTGCATAATTGACGAAGGTAATATCTTTTAATGACTCATGATGAGGACACTGCACTGTTAGCTATATAGCACATAAGGTACGATTATGATGCATACGGGATTATGGGTTGTTACACTACACACAACGTGCCAAACGCAGGATTGTAATAAAAAACATCACAACGTCTCTCCGATTCTGGCTACTGTAGTGTAATAATATCATCATAATCAGGCAGGATTAGCACCTAAATACATATATGTAGGTATTAAATTTATGTGCACCCCGTGGAGATTTAATAACTGGGAATTTTAATATCTGCCGAAATTTCTGGGTAAAAGGATTTCCACAAACACGTTGACCTGCAAAACAGCTTAATATACCGTTCAGAGTTCAGACTACCTATTTGGAGGAAAGCTTCTATCAAAGTTACAAGTTTACCTGCATCGTACGAATGTCTTGCTTTACCCCAGTCATTTATTGCCAAATTAAACGAATATTATAATTCTTTATTAGTAGGTAAGGTTCAATTACATATTAAAGTCATTAGTCATCATCATAACTTGAACACTGGAGAACTCCTGTATGCGTTGGCGAGTCCTTGTCATCATGACGCTTACTTTATCTTTTCACTTGACTGAACTGTCAACTGTACAATAATCTATCTTTATGCAGATAAGAATTCGCTGACGCTAAAACAAGAACAATTTTGTTAGCATATTTATATTGTTATTATTATGTAATCGAATGTGTACTTCTCTACGACAAACAACCTTCCAAAATAATTTGGCCTTCAGTTGTATAAATATAGTGTTTTCAGTGACTAATTAACTAGTATCTACCCCAAACTTCACAGTATGTTGCAGGTGGCACTACGAACTTTCCTTTCGAACCAACTTATAGGACTAGAAATGCAATGAATCATGACTTTGTGACTTTTTTTTGCATTTTTTATACTATTCGAAAGCTTGCTTGCAGAAAGTATATTATGTGCTTGGTAATCCGAGTGCAATAATCAACTTTCAGTACATACAACATATTATATTAAATACCAATATTGTTGGTGCTATTTTAAGTATTATCATTTGGCATTGACTGGCAGTTTTTGTTTAAAACTTTTATTGTTTCTGTAAGTAGTACATTTGTGTTTACAAATCCAGGATGCATGCATCGCATAATTGTAATTTATTGTAATTCTTGTAATTTATTATAAACCGTTAGTTTCGTCAAATTGAAAAAAAATGAATTGAGAAAAAGGGAACCATTCTAACCAAAGATACTTGCCACAAACGAAACTGGCGTGTAAGATTTTATCTTTCAAAGCGAGGGTCTTCTAAAATACTGACGCTAGAATTGTTGTAATAATTGTAGATTTAATCTACTCAAAAGGTAAAATAAATGCTAATTATCGGAAGTGTCAATTTAAAAGTGTCTCTGATGTGCTTCCATTGGGGCGACGCGAGAAATTTTTGGATGAACGGTTAAGAATTATTAGAGACAATGCTTATTACATTTAAAAAACAACGACGAAAGTTAATGTCACGAATTTAGGTTCTAAAGGAATGTCCAGAAACCAGGTTTCTTAAAAAGTAACGATTATAGTGTACACCAAATGGTAATGAGAAACCAACTTGAAAATAAATGTGAACTGTGAGCACATGATTGCGCAATTATATTTTTTACAGTATTTATGTATGATCTGTCAGTATTGTTGCAATAAGTAGCAAAAGCTACTATATCTATGACATGGTATATAGGATCGAAAGAACGGTTCTCAAACTAAAGGTGTTCATAGAACAATGAATGACTCTGAGTTACCCTTATTATTATTGTTTCCACTTAGGTCGACAACGTTATAATATTTAGTTTTTGCATGCAACCTAAAGGCCTCGATTTACTTTAATGACCAAATTAATTCGTAATTAATTCAATCAAGTTATCCCAAACTTACATTTCCAGTCACCAACTTTGGGTAGGTAATTTGGTAAAGTATAATTTGTAATTACATAGAGGTAATATTATTCCTACAACTAAATGGACCAAAGTTGAACTAAACGTATTACATATTATTTAGTACTCCGAGAACAATGCATTTTCCTAGATCTGCTTCTGACGTGGTATACGACTTGAGAGACTTGAATTATATTGCTTTTATTTATTTTTTTCTTCTTTTTTCTTATCAACTGCTATAATAATCATGTGTGTACGTATTTATGCTTCTTTCTTTATTGTTAGCCCACCTATAAAATTCCTGTTTTTTGTAAATATATTTTATTGTATAATTTACACCGTTGTTACACGATCTACCTCAACATACTGTTCCATTTGGGGTTGCGATTGTCAGCAAACGATCTCCCGGTGACTACTTGTACCCGTTCCATAGAACATTTCCTCAGTCGGTGTTCTCGAGGAGCTCATGAGAAGTTTCTGGCGACGCTCGTCTCTCTTCCTCTTGCACAGTAAACAACCAAAACAACAACTGAGCACAACAATGGCAATAAGAGAGCCAGCAGCTATGTATAAATAAGTTCTAGGAATAGGAAAATATTCACAATCTGCCTCATCATGACCTGAAGGGCAGTGTTCAATCCCATCACAGAATAGTGTGGGACTTATACAAGCGTTCAGTTCTGGACACTTAAATTTGAAACAAACATCATCCTCCAGTTCCTCCGTGATGGAGGAGGAGGTTCCTCCAACAGAGGAGGATGACGTGGCACCGGTCATCGTTGATGTTCCCCCAGCGACACTACCACCTGCAGTGGCAATACTTCCGGTGCCTATTTTTGCACCACTACCTCCACCAGCTCCTATGTCCAACGGTGTAACAATCTTTGTTAAGCCATCCGGGCTCAACTCGGAAAGGATTCCAATAGAACCGGGAATTGCGCCATAATGGTAATTAGCGGCTAGAGGCTCGTCTTTTCTGGATATTTGAAGCCATTTGATGTTATACTGTCCGGTAGAACCACTTCCACGAGACACGAGCTCCACTATAAGTTGGTTTGATGAAGCGAAATGAGACCAGTCCAAATGAGGATTCTCTGCAAAGTTGGGAAAGCTGTTGGAATACCAGCCTTCGCTAAATATTTCCACATGAGAGCTTGCAGAAGAGGAATCTTCGGGACAAATAACTTGCAATAGACGCCCGTTTGGTCCACCGGTGTAGACCAGAATCCTATTCCTGTTTCCGCAGTGTTCTTGCTGCGGCTGCTGTTGCTGCTGCTGCTGATAGTAGTGGTGTGAAGTGGAAGAGGTTGATGAAGAAGAGGAGGACCCCGAAGAGGAAGCAGAGGATTTCTTTGAAGACCCGTGATGGTAATGCTTTCGTGCTTGGAATTTCTTCATCGTCCGTCCTGGTATTGTCATAAAGACGTAGTGTGAAGGACTTTGTGGGTCAATTTCCCAAGGAAAGTGTTCACAACTTTTGTGAGGATACTTTTCAGGGATCTTCAAGATAATTTCACCGCTTGATGAGCGAAGCTTTTGTGGTCTTGTACAGTCGGGTTGCTTGATAAACTCGTATCTGAAGAGGAGAGACAAAAGGACAAAGTCAGAACAAACTTATGAATTTCATATAGTAATTATTGCTACCAACATAATATCCATGTATTTTAGCCATAAAAGACAAACTCGTAGTCTCTTAGTTGTTCTTCCACTTCATGATTTCATTATGTGTATTAATAAAGTGTAAGTAAAACAAAAAACAAACTTTTAAAACAACTAAAATCATTTTTTTCCATTTCCAATGAATATTATTGGACCTTAATACACTCATCATTAAAAACGCCCCCCTTTAAAACGGTATTAGTCTATTGCACATAAACGGGGCAAAATGATCATCAGAAAGAATTGCTAAAAAATTAACTCTCGCCTACTCCCTTTCATGGAATGAGTAAACCGAATGCATAGTTTGTTGAATACTAGGTTGTAGGTAGTAGATAGTTTGTATGGAGGAAACTTTCGAGAAAAAATATGTTATCCTTTGAACTTGAAGAATCAATAGTAGTGATGAATAAAGTTAAGCATACATCATTTATCGGGTTATGAGACAATTGCTATTTATATAAATTGTCGTAGTCGTAAGTAAACGGCATACATATCTCTACGTAGACGTCATTTAAAATGCAAACATGGAGTTTAACATAGGGCTTCGTTTCTGTGCCTCCAAGAGAGCCAGCTTTTAAATGTTAATAAAATCCATGGTCTACCTGGTCTACGGCATAGTCTCTCGAAATGAATCAGAACAAAAAGTAGTACTTTTAAAGTAATAGCATTAACATCAATCCCCCATCATAGTCATCAAGAGTAACGCTCACACATTTATTAAGGAGGTGCCATACACAATCTCAGGAGCTGCAGCAGGGCCTATCATTCTACACAAAGGCACGACTACGAAGAATTCTACTTATATAGGACCGCCGCAGGCCGCGAGTGGAGGTGACAGCTGGTAATTTTTGTCTGCCATCATCATATTCCGCCTAATTCTATCCCTCTTCATATCCTCATAATCTGTTTCCACTTGAATGACTCACTACTCCTTCTTCGTTGCATGCAGTTGTGATCCCGTAATAGGTTATTTGCGCTTGAAACCATATACTTAAGAAGTTAAGCTTGCTTTCATTGAGAAATGCTTTCTCTCTGCTTTCTCTTTTCTACACATGTTCTATCTCCATATCATAGACTATGGCCATGATGATTAAAGCCATCTTTGTTGAACGAGAATGCATGCCCATACATATTGCCTGTCTTTCAGACTTGAAATAATCTTGAAGCAGCAGCTGTGCTACGACTGTTACATAAAATTTTAGAATGAAAGATGGTTCAGCAACACAAAGTTTGATGTCAAGTGAAGTGAGTCGATTACTACTTTAGTCCCACTTCACTCCATTGTACACTCACTCTGTTCCGTTGTGTGCAGAGTGAAAGCAAAGACGCTACTGCTTGGGGGAACAAGGAAGCAGCAAAAAATAGAAAGAGACGAGGGACGGAGGTAGGTGGAATAAATGAGGAAACTGAAAGTTACGCAAAATCTACTTATGCGGAAAAGACCCTCTAATCGAGGTTTACGTACGAAAAATAAACACAAGCAATGATGAAGTATTTACTTGCCATACATAACTAATACTTTTGCAGCACCAACTAACAAAACGCTCTCTCTTGCCTTCTGAACAAATGAAACGAGTACATACTTTTCTTGTATTTTTCTTTAGTACACAAGTTTCCTCTGACTGAAGTGTGTTAGCGGAGCAGTTGTTGAAACCAAAGTAAAAGAAAATGAATTGTTTGCTCGCCTTTGAACTGTATTAAATATTTTTTATTACGTGGAACGTATAGGAACATTTTTTTCAAAAGCAAGGGAATTTGCGTTACTAAACACAAGTCTAACTGTTAGGAGGGGGCGTAGACGTAAAGGAATAATGACAACGTTTAATTTATCTAATTTTCTAAAAAGTACTTTCAACTTTGCCTTCCTCTCTGCCCTTTTGTACTTGAAACCATCAATTTTAAATAATCCATTAACATAACGTAAAAGGGATTGGCTATGATGTTACAGGTGCAAGTAAGATGGATTATGGATACAAGCTGAACTCAAATGAGCAATGCTCAAGAGAAATGGATTTTGAAGAGATCACGTAAGGGATAATATTATACATAACGGGGGTTTCTCACTTTGTAAACTGCTTCTAGGTTTCGTACAGCACATGATAAAAACGGTTATGTACCGGAAATTGAAACATTTTCGCCAATATGCCTTGCTGAGATGGGAATTTTGTTAGTTTTGGCTATATGAATAATAATAATATAATTTTATATAGCTGAAGGGCTAAGAACAGGCCACATCTGCTTCATTATTTTTATTCCCTATCAAAAGCTTTTTCAGGATAAAGAAATTTAATAAAAGAATGAGTTGACATTGATAGACATTTTGCGAAGAGGATGTTTTTATAAAAAAAGGAAAATGAAGTACCTAAAACCTTGAAAGAGTTTTATTGACAAGCTTTTGTAACCAAAAAGGCTTGTCTTCGCGCTTCGAAACTAAATCTTGCTGGAAAATGGGATTTTCTTTTGACAGTAGGATTTTCAATATATTGGACAAATGCTTTATTAAACAACTGATAAATAACTAAAAAACCTTTTTGGCACAGATATTTTGTTTTATTTTCTTTACCACTTAAACTCTAGTTTATAAAGATTAACATTATTAAAAGTCTACAAAATATAATGCCATATATTGCTACATTTTTGCTAGCAATTTTCATGAGCACTTGAATTGTGTTTTGAATTTAAATGATATTCGTGATTTCTGAGTATAGTGCACAAATGTAAACAAGTTAAAATACTGTTACTTTTCTTTAGTAATAAAATTGACTACTTACCTCCCCTCGAATGCAAAATGGTGTTGATCATGAAAGGCTTTCATATTCTTCACATCCAAAACCAAGTCCATTGCTGTGCTTGTTGACGTTATGACAAACGGGCTAGAGGGAATGTCACAGAGACATTCTTTCATGATTCTACTGTCATTCCATGGCACTTCCCACAATTGAACCTGACCTTCCGTGACAGGCGACGAGTCATTACCCCCTCTTGACACAAATGGATAGCACATGGATCGTCCAATATTCGGTTCGACGTCTGCTTTACAATATCTAAAACACACAAAAGGAAATAATGGATGTGTAAGATTAAACAACAAGAAGTAAATGACAGTTTTATTACTGTTGTCCCTCCATGCACTATCCAAGGGAGCATTTAACTAGAGAGATAAGGCACAATTTTATCTACTTCAGACTGGACGGTAAGAGTAATTGAGGAAAAAAGTTTGAGTTCTTTTTTCAAAAATAACAACTAGGTCGTGCTTGGAATTTTCAATTAGAAACCCGCAGTATTTTTTTCTAAAAATATTTGTGCTTTGAAAGCGAAGAGCAAAGGAGTATAGTATTTCTAAGATTTTGTGGTTGATTATCTCTTCTTACGTTTCCGTAAACAAGACATTATATTAATAGTATATAAACCGTAGAGGTGTACATTTCTCATTCTACTATATATAGAAGCATACAGCATTCCGGTGGAAAGTGAAATGTTTCGTGTTTCTCTTGTGATGTCTTCTTTCGAATTCTTCTCGCTCAACTATGACGGAAGATGAGCTTATTTGCTACTGGATGGTGGATGCCTTTTAAGAGAAACATTAAATTTTATATGTCAGCCACTTCAAAGAGTTTCTCTTGGTAGCCGCGGCGGTAGTCGAGCTTTCATAAACCACAGACATTTATGTACCTTTTGTATACTTCAAAAAACTGTTTTGGTTGGATAGCTAAATCAATCTAGCAAACTCGCTAGGATTGCCTTTAATCTCCCATCTTACATGTATGCTTCCAGCATAGGAATAGCCGAGTCAAAGAGCCCTTTTCTCCTTTGTATATTTTCCCCTGCATATCTTCATATCCTCTCTCATCTATTCACTGTTCATGTCTACGTATATGCTACTAGAGATGTGAATGAGGCATGTTACGACGTACAATTTCACTTTTTAGGCGTTCTTTTGACATTATGGACATGTCTTGTAAATTTTTGTACGCACAATCCAACCTCCAACGGCCCTATAGTGAAATGCCATTGCAAAAAATAGCGTCTCTTATAGTGTATCCAAGTCTCCATGTATTCCCATGTTCCGTGCATTCATGTTCCACTTTTGCAAACTTAACTTACTATCCAAAATTGACACGGTTCATTTATCATTTTCTATTATAGCATTGAATGTAATAAATATCAGCGAGGAGTGCAAAGAATCGCAGTTAGTATAAGTATGTATATATAATTCGTTTTCATATACGAGATATGATGTATGTGTAGGTATGTAGGTACACATATATTCATACTAGTACGTGTGTAGTACAGAAGGGTACAAAAAAGTGAATCTAGAAAGAGTAAGATAAGATATTTCGGAATGTTATAGGTAATTCTACAAATTCTACAAAAGAAAATCTCCAATTCTTGTTAAGAAAGCTCATTGAAAACAGCACGAGACTTTTTAAAACTATCCATGTCACTTTTTCTTTGTTATACTTATTCCATGTGCACATGTATTTATTACTCTCGTTCGAGTTGGAAATGAAATCCTTTCTTAAATCAAGTCAGAGGGAAAAGAAATCCTCCATCGTACTCCCCGATATTTGTTGTAATACGAACTGCCATTTATTCACGAATGTAGGCTTAGTTTCTCCGCAACTGGTACAACTCATTATTGAGACTGCTTATAATTCCTTGCAGTAACGATACCACAGAGAAATTTCCCGGGGATATGTAGTCCCGCTATTCAATATATTATCTGTACAGAAAAAATATATATGGCTATATATGTCATTTAAAAGGAATTATAAACACGCACGGACTATGAACAACAATGAGTAACTGCATATTAGATAAACTCACTCTCTGAAGACGACTGCAAATTCAGCCGAGTGAGTAATGGAAAAGCTCATCTTTCCTCCTCTCGTTTTCTTCCTCTTACTATTCTTTTGTTAATGTCACTCTTTGCGGTAGTTACACATACTTGAGTACATGAAAAAGTACTTGTATTTATGTGTGCTGCTTCTTCACATTAAACCAACCATTTACCATTTTCTTAGATACTATAAAATGTTTTACTTTCACTCTGCAACTTTAGATGGATGCAAGTAGGTATATACATTTTGAGCAAGTATTCTACGGTGAATGTATTAATACATCCATCGCTATTAGTCATCCACATTCTTGTGAAAAGTGAAAACGGGCAAGCGGAGGAGTTAAAACCAAAGTTAAGTGAGTTTGTTTCAAAGTAATATGGATAGCTAACAAGGAGATTCCCATTTATCATTAGTAATGTATGTGGTGTGGTAGTATGGATGGATACGGGGACACGCTTTTCTCTTGTATTAGTTGCTGCACGAGTGAACGAATCGCGAGGAGTAAATGAATGAATGAATGAATAAAGTGTAGGAAACGAATGTTGTAAAAGGAAAGTATTTTATGGAGTGTGTATGTCTGTCTGTGTGTGTTGTTTGAGCATTTGTGCATCATTTCAGTTCATCCCTTTATTCTTCCATCTGACTGTTTTCACCTTGTTTAGAGGCTGCGAGCCAGTTTAAGTAGTCGCTGCAAGGGAAAAAGCGGTGGAAAAGAATGGGGGAAAAGAAATGAAACGGCCATGACTGGGAAAAGAATGAAGAAAAGGAGTTAAAAGGGCCCTCAAGTGGCTCATCTCTCACATACATTATATATCAGACGAAGAAGAAGAAAAGGGAATAATATGAAGAAAGGGGGCTGAGTGGCGTAAAGAACTAGTAGTCGTTCTAGTATTAGTTGCTGGCACTTTTTTTACTCCTACGAATGGAAATGAAATCTAGGAAAAAGTAAACTGAACTAGACAAGTTTAAGCTAACAACAAAAGGAAAAGATGAGAATGGTTTGCATACCACCTACTCACACACCAAGACTAAAATCCAGTTTATATCCACAAAAGGAATAAAAATGGAATATCTTGGAACATCACCTAGGTATATATACCAAAAGTTTGTAAATATGCACAGAGCTAACTACGTCATTATATCAACTGTACACCACCATGAGGTGTATGGAAATTTGGAAATACTCAACTTTCGCCATTTTTTAAAAACTGTTTAACACCGCATTACAATTCAGATTATATTTCATGTATTTTATATAAGAGAAATTTTCTAAAGGTAGCCAATGAAAATGTGGCAGAAAAGCATGTATATTGTACAAAATATTGTGTTCTTCAGTGACTAAATTTTCATATTCGTTGGGCGAATCTGTCTAGAGTGAAAATTCCAATATAAAGAAAGAAGAAGAAAATCCATGAAAAAGTGTGATTTTCGAAGAGCTGATTTCTAGACACTGCTAATTTGCTACATTTTTTATACCCTGTACCGTTTTCTTTTAGTCCTTTATTATTAATACTTCAAACTTGGCTTCTTGGAGATACATAAATAAGATGCAAACTCATTTTTTCTAATCAAGCCAAACTTGCCGAAAACAAGTTATTAATCGATATGTTTACCTAAATGCTTTTTCCTAACAACTACTATAAATCGTTTGTCACGCAACGCATGAGAACGATTCTCATCTTGTCTTCTGTGAGAAGTTACACAAAATATTGATATTTCCAGATTTTCTGGAACGACTGCATAAGTATGTATCTATATTCAACTTTTTCGTGCTACCTATTTTTGGAAAATCCTATATAATACATGATTTGATACACAATGAGCCTTCCTGAGATGCTTATCTTATTGTCTTTAGATTTTTATTTTTAACACTGGCATTGTGAAAAGTTGGGTGAATAGAATATATGGTCATAACTGAAAAAATAGAAGAATATTCCGTAAACTTTCACGCACGTTTGTCAGGTTTTTCCTAATTTCATATAGGTGGCTGTCATATACGTGGTATGCATAAATTCATGCGCATTTTTACTTCAGTTAAGAGTTGTAAGGTTGAAACTTACACCAACACTTTCCTTGTATAATCTCTTGTCAATTATTTTGCATCTATTCAATTAATTTCGCCGCTAATTACAATTCTTTGCAGAATTTTGTTTTTTGGCATAACATTTTGTTATTTTCGACTTAGTCAGCTTATGCACTGAACTTACAAAACTTTGGTGAAAGTATAGGAAAGCAGATTTGTTTTGCTTTATGGCTTATGTATATTATCAAAAAGTCAAGATTCATTTTAATGGTCTTTAGTTCGTTGAGCATCCCTGCAATGGTGAATATTTTCAGGCTCTTCAGAATTTCACATCAAACTTTTACATATTTGGCTCTTTAAAAACGCACACATTTCAAGTAAATTATGTTTTTAAAAAACACATGCGACCATGTAGTATTGTTGTACACAACTCGTTTATTTATGTTGTTGTTTTCCGTACATTACGAATGTGCGTGTACATATTTCAGAATATTTTCATAATATAATGTGCCAGCCAAAACAGCAAAAAAAATGACCCAAGTTTCTTAAGGATTGTTTCAGTAGCAGAATCTCACAGCCATCGCGCACAGTTTAGCATCCAAAACGTCACATTTAATGACCCAATAGTGACGAAGATTAGTCGGGAGGGCTGTTAAAAGAGGGGAACAAAAGAAATAAATGTTGCTCTGCACCTCCACTTCATGACTCTCTGGAGTCTCATTCAATGGCTTTTGTTTAGCTCTTGTTGGTCTGATTTTAGCGATTTCATAAACAAGAACAAGAATAAAATAATGGCGATGAGATGGCAAAAGAAATACGGGTCGTACTATATAACGCCTTCCAAAAACGCCAACAACACAGCAGACAAACAGATGAACCAAGACAATAATTTATTATTAAATGCGCACGAGTAGTATATATACCCACAAAGAAATATAGGTTCATTCTCAGCCAGACTAGTCGGTACAATATATAGAAATGCTGTATGTATTTTTCTAACTTATGAAATGTAAGCTTTCCTTTCTTAGAACAACGACACGACGTCTTTCTCCATTCACGCAGTTCACCGGAAGCTTTGAAAATGTGCTGAGTCGGCAACAGTATAGTAGTTGTAGTAGTGGCAAGTGGCAGTAAAGTTGTGGCTGTGTGGCAAAAAAATCGTCTGTACACTTATGGGCCTCGCAAATGGGTACGTAAGAGGACTCCAGAAAAAAAAAACAAATGATAGATAGTACATGCCTGTCCCCCTTTTTTCCAAGCACACTGCCTCCTTTCATTTTTCTTTGGATTCTGGAACGCATTCAAATTCTTTTTCAAACTATAATAAAAAGATACAAAACATTCTGACCTAGTTTCCGTTGTTCCATCCCCCTTTCTTGCCTCAGCATCAGTGTCATAGTTAATAGGAGTGGTAGGTATACGTACGTAATAGTCAGGACATATAGTATCGTCGGCCCATGAATGAATGTGAAAGTTACAACAAATAATATATATGGCTCTTGTTCTACACTCTGTATTGTGCATCTGTTACACAGTTTTTTTGTGCAATCTTGCTCCGAGCTTGGCATCCTCCTCAAAAGAATAATGAATAAAGGGTGAAGGAACATGTAACAGCTCAAGTTTTAGCAATTTAACCAATACCCATTTATATGATACATCTTTATTCTTATTTCTTGTGAACTTTTAATGAGATAAGATGATGAGTTCCTTCTCTACTTTTCTGATAACTGAAGGGACTATGCATACGTGGAAAGAGATACCAATATCAGATAGTCGCAAGTCTGTAGGCACCATTCACGATTTCTTGCGACAATCCAATAAAACAAAAGTGTATGTACAGGAAAGGTAGGGACGGAAAAGATCTTTTCTTTTTGCAAAAGAAAAATAAAACAGATGAGACAAGACGGAGAATCTTCATTCAACAACACGAGCATCTTTAACGCAGTCTTAGACTGTAACCACAAAACATCTTTTCGGTCCACACACCAATACTCATATGTAGTACAAGCACTTGCCACTCTTATCAAGAAAAAAAACTCGAAAAAATAAGCTTGTAGGCAATATACGATGAGCTAGCACACTTTCTCCTTTTCTTTTCTCTTGTTTCAGGCAGTAAAAATGTCCCATTCTCAGCTATTTATTATGTCTTTTTCTTTCGTTAAATAGGAAATGACTACTGGAACCACTAATGTAACAATTTCTCCAACATTTCCACTTATCCTACTCATTTTCAGCGATAGAAAGTAGGATTCATGGCATATATGTACGAAGGTTCATTTGTGCTAAATGGGAGAAAAAACTATCAAATATATGTATCTTTTATCGTGGTGGTAAGAATACAAGAAAAATGCGAACAAACGTATGGCCACTTTCTTTACTTGCGTATCAACGTATAGATCGTGAAAACACTTTTTCACCTGGTTCTCTCCTCCTACCTAGTATAAAGCACATAATTAAATACGTACTCTGCAGTAAATACGGAAAATGACACGGAAAGTTGAACACGCATGAATAGAAGGTGCAATTGTAACAAAGTGGTTCCCCATTCTCCTGCTAGAAATTACGAATTTATCGACGAAAACACCTTTCTTGAACATATGTTCCTTTTGGACCAACGCACATTGCACGTCCTTCCTTGAGTCATGACGAAAGTGACCATGTGGAACAAATAAGCAAACAAGCTGTACTTGAAAGGAGAAAACAAGAGGTGAAAGCAGGAATAATTTCCACATGAGTTTACTCGCTTTTGGAGTTTAGAGTTGAGTTATCCCTTTGATTCCTAGTGAACGTATCATTTTGTTCAATTTCCTAACATATTCCTTCACAGACAACCATTGTGGGAACCATAATATGACGCGGCCGTTCAATCGTAAGATATTTCATTGTTGAACAGTGCCAAACTAAAGTATGGTCTTGGATTCCCCCTTGGAGTCCTCTGTATATTCAACTTCAAGATAAATTCAAGCGAACCAATTCTATCTAATTGTACGTTCAAAGGATTAAACAACAATCCCCGCTAATGTAAACAGAAAGGAAAGCGCTACAACAAAGACAATAGATACAGATCAAATTTTTTCTCTTTGATGAGCTATGTCAAAATGTGCAAAAAATAATCTAGCCAATGTTTATTGGTGCGGGATATGGCGATTGAACTGATATTCCAAATGAAGTGCATGTTGTACTATTTCTTACCAAGAGTTTTTTTATCTTCACGACATCAACTTTTCTGCCAATTCTAGTGTGTCTTCTTGAACACTATTAACTCTAGAATATCCGTATAATAACAAGGAGGTCAACTTGTCAATTAAGATATGCTACTTAATACTTAATCCGCGCCATGCTGTTTACGTACGTCCGTCTCACTAAAAGAGTTTTTGTGTCTTTAGAACAAAATGTGGACATTAAAGATACCAGGAAACTGTTACAACACAACTGCCCTATTTATGGGGCGCTCCAGTAATGAAGCCGCCCTGCAGTGTTCTGATAAAACTAAATTGCTTCGTTTATATATCCGGAGGAAGAAAGCAAAATCTCCAGTAACTGTTCAGAAACACTTCATTGATTGCATCATCATCCACAGCATACACACATCTTCTACAGTCGGAGAATTCCCTCGGCTGAGCCAAGGTCAAATATTAATGAACGACTCACTTACTCATTTATGAAGCCATACACGGAGTAATGTCACTGGAAGCCATTTACTGTTTACATTGACCTAGAACAGAGAACACTATAATATGTAAATGGGCGTACTGAATAGGACGTGTTTTCCTTGCATGGATCAGTGACAAAATGAAGGTTATATGTACAACAATGTAGACATGCCTTTATTTCCTAATTTTCTAATATGTTTGTCGTGGGAGACGGTGAGAGCATTGATGCGAGACCACGAATTGCAGAATGTCTTTTGGTAAAAATAGGAAGCTGCAGTGTCATTCACGACGGCAGAGCATTTATGCAATAGGTTTTTACGATACCATTTATCCCAGAGTCGATGTGAGTAAGAGCCAGGAACACTGCCATCAAACTCGCTACTGAAACAACCAATCACGCTTTTGTTAAAACAACATTTTTGCAATCTGAAGGCAGCAGCAGAGGTTTGAAGTGACTTAATATTTTATATTGCTTTTGTTCGATGCACAAACGTTGGTAGACAAATCCGTATAGATGCGTCATTCTTCTATTTTATTTCGTTAATAATTCAGCAAAAGTCATAAACAGTTCTTCGGGCAACAAACAAAAAGCTAGATAATGCATCCTGTCAGAGGTTTGACAGAATGTAGTTGGCTTGTGCTGATTTCAGGGCTTTCTTAATTTGACGCGAATGGTAAAAGCTAATAAGTAAATATATAGTTATACCAATAGAGTTTGTACTTATATGGTTTGATAATACTAAGCTATTCCATATAAAAAAGAATAGATTAAATTGAGCGTGCAAAAGATTCCAAATACTTTCACTTCATAAATTTGCACTCAATGGAAGATTGCCAGTGCCGAGTTTACTTATCAAATTGACATTTCTTTAATTGACATTGCTCTCCATAAATATATAAAATTGCTGTACTTTCTGCAGAAATCGTGTTACCAATCAATACCACCAACGTACTTTTTCACACTGTAAAAGCCATTGAACTTTTCATTTTACAAATACTGTTTTATTAAATAAACTAAAGACGGAAGTATTACATGTATAAGTGTAACATCCAGTATACTAGAAAATGACAAGATAGGCGAGGCAAGGCATACAACTTATGATAGTCTCATTCTCATCATCGACTATATCAATGGAAGAGTTGATTTGGCCCGCTCACACTGCCACGAAAACATTTTTAGTGAATAAAATTAAGTTCACGCGAAAACATTTTCGTGGCCTACTTCTATGCAGAGTGTAATGCAGTTCGGACAATTTAACATTTGCAAGCTATGTATATGTAGGATGTATCTTCAATCCTAAAAGACCGAATAGGCAATATACACATGAAATGGTGCATATATATTTTATGCAAAATACTCAATGTGTGATGGCAAGTGGGTTTACATAATATCTCAATAATATATTTAGCATCAGACTTCTTGAGTAGTTGAAAGGAATTAGCCAACTAGTCAACGTTTATTTCGGCCACTGACTCCTTCCTCCCTCAGAATATATTCCACAAAACTGGAAAGTAATTTCAACTTTTCCACACATTTTATGAAAAATGTAAAGGAAATGTGCAAAAAACGAGTCCGTTTAGGGTGTAAAAAGAAAATCTTTGCTCAACTGCTGTGCTTTGAAAGACAACAAAACTTTCCAAAGTTCATGCTGTATTATGAATGTGGCAAAAGTAGGTAAATGCATGCATACAACATATTACCGCAATAGTTGAATGTACGCACTATATATACAATTCTCTTCCCTTTTGTAAAAGTTTTAAACTGAGCAAATAGGGCTTTGCACGGCATCAAGAAGACATAATATATGTGAGGAATCCCTGTGGCTCGGTCTCATTAAAAATTGAAAGATTCATGACCTGAGTTTCACAAGATTCGACTTTGGTTTGTGGTCTCTTGAGATTTTACGAGCTGTTGGATGGTGGAACGATCATACCGGTTGTACACATATACGATTATTCCTTTTCTTTTGGCTAAGTTTTTGCTGATATGCGTGTTCGCAAAGCATATATGCGGTATTTCTGCAGCTGTCAGGTCTTTTATTATTATTATTGCAAAATCGGAATAGGAATTAGTCTTGTAATATGTGAAGTATGCATACAATCTCAAGTACTATCTTATCAGTCAAGTATTTTGCGTGCATATGAAATTCATACTATGAATGATTGTACAAATTTGAATCTGGGTACTTCACCAAAGTGTATAAACTACACAGCATGTCTACTCAGATTATGTATATTACTTCTCAGTCATTAACAATAAAGTGCTCGCGACAGTGAGTTGTACAATAATGTACTCCTTTCACCCAAATCCAACCAATCCAGTCGCAGTTGTACGGTGCAGTGTGGCGAATCTTTTTGCATGGGTTCTGTCGCCTTCAAGAGCAGTATTAAATACATATGCATATGGAAAATGTGATGTAATGACAAATATGCGTATATACCTAAACTATATACTCTGCAGTCTACAGACGAAACCAAACCAAACCACGGGGAAAATTCTTGGCTCGTCTGCAAGAAAATTGTTCGTTAATCCAGTGAAAGCAGGCGTGAAAATCTTGGTGAAAACAGACTAAAGTATCATGAATATCTAAGTCGAGAGTAAGAAAAGAGAGTCGTGAGAAAGGCTTTTCAAACTGACTTTGTTATCTGAGAGACATGATATGGATAGACGATAAAGTACACTGCGTGTGTACAATGTACTTACATTGTCAAATATATACCCTTTTTATCCGTCCCCTCTTTTCTCTCTGCCCACATCCGCTTTTATCTCTGTGACTGATGCTTAAACATGAATACCGAATTCATCTTTTTTTCTCTACTCCCCTCTCCTCTTCATAATCCCATCTGAAATCCCATTGTTTTCCCCTCTATGAACAAAAAAATCACAATGTGTTAAAAAGGTTAAAGTGGTAAATACACTTTACACTTACCCTCCATCCAAGCTGATCTTATCGATAGTCAATCTGACCTTCTCGTTGGGTCCTCCTTGGAATCTGTAAATGCAGGTAAGATTCCGTACTCCTCCTCTTCCAAAGAAAAATACGTTGCGCGGACTTTGGAAACTTCCCGCTTGTATTGCTCGATTCTGGGTGCGGAAAATCCTACTACAACTTTGCTTCGGGGATATGGGCAAACTTTCTCTAGAAACGGATGCAGCAACTACTGCCACTATTTGTTGTGCTTTTGCTACAAGTTCGCTTGGATTGCCCGAAGACAAAGATGAACTGCTTGGTAGATGATGATAACTACTGCTAGCACCATTGTTACTACTACTACTACTACTACTACTACTACTACTACTACTAAAAGACGACATAGCACCGTCACTGTTAATGCTACTACTACTACCACTAATAAAATTATTGCCTTTAGCTCCAGCAACACTGTCTCCACCATCATCGCCTAGCATTAGGGATCCACTACCATCACCGTCACTATTTGTTCCAATGAGATTTGTCCCACTGGAGAGTCTGCTGGCTGTGAAAGAGCTAACGTCGGAAATTCCTACGTCAGACGACGTTGCAGACAGGGAAGCTGAGGATGAGGGAGCCGTGTTCATCATTCCATTGTTATTGTTGGTATTCTTCTTATTATTTATGTTTTCACCAGCAGACACAGAGGACGAGGAGGACGCTAGTCGTAAAGCTCTGGAATTTGATCGTTTTATCGCGGTATTTTCCAGAGAGCTCATCATTTGTCCTGTTCCACCTGACGCTGCAATGATTCTGCTACTACTTCCTCCGCTACTTCCTGTGACAATGTTGTTAATGCCAATTGTCCCTTTCCCGAGAAGAAGGCTGCTGCTACTACTCACATAAGGACGGGGAAGATTGGGTGCGCTGAACAAATTAAGTGCTGTTTGATGTGACAAATAGGCCGGAAGAAATGCCTCTCCGTCCTGCTTCATGTTGACAAATTCGTAGTACAACTTGAAATCAACCGGCCGGAGGACGGTACTTGTTTCCACTCCAAGACGGAGAGTCATGTGGGGACCTTTAGAGATGTAGCTTTCCTCGGGATGACAGGCCCTTTGGGGAGAGTTCGACGAGCCAGCGAGCATAAACTCGCACGTTTTCTTGACTGGACTGTCCTCGCACATGTGGGCTAACAATGTGGCGTTATTGTTCTCGCCTGAAAGAGAAAATTTGTGTGTTAGTAAACATTTTTCTTACGATTTTTTCAGCAAATACCTTAACAAACCGTAAAAACTCATGTAAAAGCATAAATTACCATTGACGCATTAATTATCAATTGGGTAAAATTTCAACTTTCTTTCTGTATTAATGGTCATATAACTTATCCCTTGTGTAGGTATTAATCAGAATGTCAGGATGTAATGCAAGCTCACCAACGTTGGGAACTGCAACCTTCTTTCCTTCATGTTTCATGAACAAACATTGATATTTTACCATGATATATTTTAATTAGCATGGTTGTGTAAAACAAGAGAAACAACATTATGCATGCACACGGCAAGAACTGTAAGTGTAACATGTATACAACTGTAATGCATAAATAAAATAAAATTGCTTGATAGATTAAAACATGCATGTTTATTACTATTCTTGTACTTTTTATATTTTCTTCGACCACAACAAAATTCCGGTCATTTTTACTTTCATAAGTCCTCATGCATTCTCTCGTTGGCGGAGGAGTTCCAAACGGAAAAATAAAACATATTAAAGGGGAAGCCATGAGCTAGCAAGAATTCATTTCCCAGTTCCAATCTAGATTTAATTTGCATTGCAAATAGCCAATTTATACATATGTACCATCTGCTTACTAAAACTATTTGTTTTCCTTTCCCTTCTATTCCTTCGTGTATAATATGTATGTACATCTGATGGGAATGCGTAGGAGAAGGTAGGTATGAAAAAGTATTCGCCCACGTTTCATGCACATGTATTTACTGTTGCAGATCTAGTATACCTGTTCAGATGAAGGGAAATTTTCAGGGTAAAATGGCACTTTAAGTTATTGCTTTTTCCCACTAGAAATGCTGCAGAGGGACTTGTGTGTGAGGAAACTTTATGAAAATATTACTGCCAACACAAGAGTAAATGCAGAAACACAATAATTGAAAAATATTATACTTTAACGTGTGCTTTACGTATATAATTATGATGGTAACTTTTATTTTTCACATTTTAAGCGTGACACATTTTTAAAGCTAGAAAATCTTCAAGTGCGATGCAATAAATGAAAGCGTAAAATGAAAATACAAACTAAAACAATTTGATGAAAGGAAAGGCATGCTAATGGTATGAAATTTCCTATTCCGTGTGTTCATTAAATAAATAAAAGCAACGAACATTTTATGTTAATGGTAAATCATTTAGAAAGAAACGCGCATCTTTCCGAGTTTGGCTGATTGGGAAGGAAAAGTTGTAAATGAGTGACTGAATAAAGATGAAAGAACAACAAAAGTAAAACTACCCAGTGGAATTTTACGGAAGAATAAATACTAGTTGTTGTTGTTGGTAAACAAGCCAATATACCGTGAGAATCGTAAGGAGTTTAATGGCATGGCGTGTTCAACGGTATATGTTATAGTGAATTTCACTTTCTTATTATAAATATACCTACACGCAGTTAATGGATACACATCGTGATCATCAACTCTGAGCAAACTTCTTATCTTTGTGGCAAGGTATTTGATAAATGAGTGGAACGAATGCGAAATACACAATAATAAAAATTTACTAACCAACCGACCATCAAAAGTGACCTAAACCAATGCACGCCAATAGGTAAAAGTAAGTCGTATAAATATAAGCTTACAGGAAAACCCAGCCGCTGTTGTTTTGACTTTTAGATGAAAACTAAAAAAGCAAAGCTGTGATAAAGAATGAAACACACGTGAACATAAGTCAGTGAAGGAAGCAAGAGTAAAAGAAAACCAACGCGTGGCCCTGCATACAAAATTATGCTTTTTTACTCTTCTTAGTCCACATTACATGCAAGACAAATAACAAAATGAAGGCTTGAGCAGCAGAGCAGATATAAGTGAACAGGAGAAAGTAAAAAAAGGAACATGTTTTTCGACACAGTTACTTTCCGCACGCTCAAACGTTCCAACTTTCCAACGGACACCACTTAACTTTCCTTTCCAATGTGCTAAATATAATCTCACAACAAGAAACTGTTTTTAAAATGCGTCGTAAATAACAGCAATAAATATACCTTGTCTATAGCATGTACCATTCCCGATGTATTATATGAGATTCCACAACGTTTGGAATGGTACAGACTGCAACAACAAAGGGAAAAGCAATCTACATAATATATTAGTACTGGCGGCTTCTTAATGGGTGGTCGGTGGTTTATATAATGTCATTGAAGACGCAAAAGTACAAGATAAAAACAAGAAATTTTCCGACAACTGTATCGTGTGTATACGAAGCTCTTATTTCATGGTGGTCTCTATAAGATGGAAAACCTGGGGGCAAGCTTTTTGAAATCGGAATGCATTTTTTGTATGTCCATTATATCTTAACTACAGCATTTGATTCACCTCAAAATGATTTCGAACCTTTATGGCTTCTACCTAATGTCCTTGTAGAAGTCAGCAAAGCAGGTAAGCATAGGATTATGTATTGCCGTTCCGAAAATTCAATATTAAATGTACTCGTATGGTCATGTGTTTCGTTTACTTATTTATGAGAAAAATAACGTCAAGATGTACACATCTGTGCGTGTAATCCAGCTACACACTTTTATATGTGAACAAAGAATAAAGATGTGAAACACTTTAGGTACGGTCCACCAATAAGAAAATGAGATTTTTGAAACGAGAGTCAAAACCCTAAGAAATGATTTGCTTTTCAACTTTAAAAAAGGACTCCCTTTCCCTCCCCATTAGCTTTTCCTTCCGTTCCCTTCTCTAGAAGTAATTGAAATAATACTTCAAGAAAAAGTGAAAGTGAGCAAAAGTATTTTTCAAGAGTGTACGTAGAAGGAATAGAGAAAACATGGTGTTATTGATGCTGGGAAAAATTGTAACAGTAACGGCGTCAGTTTTCGTTTCGTATACATGATTTTTGTATGCGCATCTCTTTTTTAAAGTTGAAAGTAGAAGGAATCCTTCAGAGAGCAGAATGTACATAGGTAGGTGCGTATCCATTGCAGTAGCAGACATACTTTCAAGTTTCATAATAGAAAGAGACCCTTGTATAAGTCCAGGAAATGTAAAAGTCTACACGATCCTATAGTTTCCTTTGTAACTTTTCGAATTTTTTGGAACATCTAAAGAAACAAAGGTCTTCCTCTGTAAAAAAACATACATACATACATAATATGTATGTCGATAGCACACATGAAATGCATTTATCTTTTACAATATAAAATTGGTGATGGTCATATCATGTCTTTCAAGACATGAAAATCAAAGGGCCCTTAATGAATGTAAATAAAACTGCTTCCTCTCATGTCTTCATTTCCGCATTTAGAATATTTTTCTTACACATCACAAAATTGCTGTTCTGTTAAACTAAATAGCTCATTGGTCCTAACGTTTTCATTTTATTATGTAGTTGAACTAAAATTACGTTATCTGCAAAGGCAACTGAAAAAATAAACTAGAATGCATAATAGCTATGTAATGTGTAGCTTGGACTATCGATGGTACCAACTACCAACCACACATACAATAGCATTGTACTTTTTTTCCTTTTTGGCTTTACGATATGCTCGCATTAAAAACTGGACAAGAGGAAAGAAAAAAAGGAAAGAAAAACTTTTTCCAAGAGAAGGAAAATTGAAGCCGCGAGTAACAACAGCAAAAGTTCTTTTATTCGATAAACAAAAAATGGAACAGTGAAAGGAAGGAAAGTATACCAGATGTCCTTAATCATTTGTTTTTCGTTTGTTTGTGGCAGTTAGATCAGTACAAGTGCACAATCTATTGTAAAAAAGATGCTTCCGAGTTGGTCCAGACATACATTTATACCCATCTGGTAAGGTATTAGCAGAACAGGTAGAAGGGATTTGCTCAGAAAAGGTATACGGATCAGAGAGAAAACAAAGTAGTATACTAACTCATCAATTTTCTTATAAGAATTTCCTGTTTTGCTTCTTCTCTTTCTTCTTTTTTTTCTGCTTCCTTCCTCGTTTTTTGTTAGATGGCTTTGAAAAGCAAGAATCCGGAAAATGAAGGCAGAGCCTTTAAGAGGCAGAAAAATAGCAGTCAGGAGCAAAAAAAATCTCTTTGAGCGTTGTTGTTTCTACACAGTTTGGTACACTTGAAAGATTTAACCAAGTAAAAGAGTTGGTCTGGTAGTTCTACTTCTCTATGGTCTATGATGCATTTGTACACATGTATTATAAACTACTGCCTCCCTGATCTCACTTGCCAGAGTAGTGAGCAAAGTCATGGCTTGTTCGTCTCATGGCGAATTTTTATCATCATCGCACACCCACCAACTGCAAGATCTTTGTATAATGTATAAAGACAGATGGCTATACTCAACTAACTTAGGTAAAAATTCCGTCGTACGTCCACCCACGTGTGTATATTTGGAATGTAATTTGGAGAAAACATCATTCAATATAGATTGTACTAGCTCCTTCCTGTAGTAACCAGAAAATGCATATAAAATGATCTCTTGTAATGAAGCTACTACGGTCAAACCGACAACTATATTTGTACTACAAAGGTAACTTATGGTAAGAGGAAATATATGTCCGAATACAAACAACTAGACAATACGTGCGTGGTAAAATGGTCAGTCCGTTGGTTTTGGTTCTGCTAACAATAAGTTATAGTTGATCGAAGTATATTGGTTCTGCTTTGCTGGCTTGTTTTCTTCTCCTCAGTCAGTTGAGCCAAACCAATGCCAAGATATATTGTGCACGGGTTTTCTCTCATTTTTTTGTCGAGTTTGGTCCAACAAAACGAATAAAAAACACATAACAGAAACAGATGTAGAAATGTTCAACGAACTGTGTGCATAATTCCGTTTGTCCTGTCCTGACTCAGTGCGTTACAAGAGCGCTCATATTATTTACGAACGCGAGCGTTCTTGAATGCAGTCCATCTCTCACACACAAATAAAGATAACATGTGTAAGGTCTGTACATATAAGGTATATAGAAAAGAAAGTTGGTTTGGTCCCTACATAGTGTGATAGTTGCAGAAACTAACCATACAAGCTGTCAACAAGAAAACTCTTTTTCACTAGCTCCGTTTTATCCACGATTCTTTCCCTTTTTTTGTGGTGACGAGTAAATCGTTGGCTGTTTCTATGATGCGGCTCCATGAAATCAAGGTTCTCTGGGTGCGTAGATGTGAAACCATAAAAGGTAAAGTATAAAATATTCCTTTATTCACGTCTATTTTGCCATACTTCTGTCTGTCTGTGGTATGTATACAATCTTATAGGTGCATATACTACTTATAAGTATTTGATTTATAAAGGAGATTATTATTGTACATTTGAGAAGAAACAAATACGGATAAAGAAAAATATAATTAATGAAAGAAGAAACTGGGGAGAGAATATTAATCATTTTTCTTTCACCAATTTTTTGTCCTGTTGTTCTGTATTTGCTTGCATTCTGCAACTCTTTCCTACTTGCTTCGATCTCACTGTAAAGAAAATACTCAGAAAAAAGATATATTACGGGACAACGTGTGGATCTCATTTCTCATGGTGGACTCCCCTTTCATTTTTCTCCGCTGCCCTCCCATTTCGTGCAAATTTCACATTTTCTTCTCTTTCTGTCTAACTGTGATTTTTTCGGTGTAGTTTACTTTAGAATCTGAGCAAAGTCACAGAGCACTGTAGGTAAAAATGATCATGGCGCACAAAATATGGAAGAGAAAAACGTGTCAGCATATTGCTGAACAGTATACATACTTGGTTTCCGATATAACGTACAACCAAGTGTATCTGATGTTTAGTGTGAAAACCCGTGAAAGGGAAAGTGAATAACGAGAGACTCTGCAGGAGGAAATGTGTTTGCATGCTCCGGAAAAAATCTTAAAAAGAGAAAAGGAGTCATGAATCTTGAAAGAAAATACTCCGTACAGTAAAAAGGGAGTAAAAATGGAAGGGAAGGTGGAGAAAGCATAAGAAACACATATTGTCATATGCATAGATTTTGGAAAGAGTCGTTTATAAAAACCTTTGACCTGTATTTCGGTCCAGGTAGTCTCGATATACCACATATAAAATGAACCTACATGTTTATGGATAAACACAACTTTATATTATGTTTCAAAAGATCCACGGAAGCCAAAAGCAACCTCATTGCTGCGTTTGTTATGAATGCTATACTAACATGGTTCAAGAGAAGAAGAACGACATGTGTAGGAAATGGACGAGCAAGGAGCATGCAATATTGCATAAAAATATACTGCTTTCTTTCCTTTTCTCAAGCATCTTACAAAGATAAAACCAAAAAACCGGGCTTACGGACTGCTGCTACTCTCAGAGGGAAGAATAGATCACATCCTGATCACCCTTTTATCAGCCATAGTTATTCACACACACACAAAGTACTAGTAAAATCGTAATACCTGAAAAACAGACACGCAAACATACATTTTCTTTTCGTATTGCGTGTGTGGCATTGTTGACTTGGTGGATCCTTTGTTGGTGCTCTTGAGTTACCGACATACATTCTTCTATTATTTCTTATAGAAATACAAAATCTGGCGAGCCAATAGCCATTGCAACATAAGGTAAGCAATGCACATGTGTATCTTATAACAAGCTGCTGCACCACTACTGCCGCCGCTGTATAGCTTCTTTTTTATGTTTATGTCATCTCATCTCACACAACAATGTGATATTTGATGGTTTCACTGACACCAGCATGAATCAGAACTTTGTTACTCGCTCCCCTACAACAAAAGTGCCTTCACGTTTTTCGTGAAAGTATCAGGTATAAATTTTTGTGAAATTCCTTCTTCCCTGCATGCATGCCTGCTATTCTTACAAGTTTTGTTTTGCATTGTAAGTGGAGAAAAGTCAAATGCTTCAGTCATCTATCTCCATCGCACACGTAGTACAGCATTAAATGAATTTTGTATGATGGCACTGTATATGGCATACAAATACCTAAATATACATTATGAAGATACTCGCCATGGATCATTGTCCATAACACAGGTTTAGCCATGATGCTTTCTGGTACGAATGGAAAAAATCTTGAGAGTTAAACTACCTACGTGGATGATGTGAGTCTTATGCTGCACCAACTCTTACATATAACCATAACTTAAAGAAAGTGATAGAAATATGGTCCAATCCAAAAATGCACACATAATATATACCTAGTAAGAAAAAAACTGTTTTTCTGCTCGCTCAATGACTCCGCAGTAGAATCTGTAAATGCGTGGAGTGCAGATCAGACTAGTAAAATCAAGTTAAGGGGATCCACAAGCTGATGACAAGTTGGAATCATGATAAGCATGAGCACTAAAGACTCTGCTTGGATACTGTATGAATCTCTTATGTTGTAGGTATTTGTACAATTTGGAAACTATAATATATGCGTAGTCAAAAGTCAGTGAGAATGGGTATTGAATAAGAATACTATTCTTTGAGGTCCTAAAAACTTGCTCTTATACCGTTTCTCTGTTACAAAATTCTTATTCAACATTCAGCCTAAGTACTACGGTAAACATGGTCGATTTATCAGAAAGCAGCAAGTTTATTGACACATTTTTTTGCAGGAATGTTTGTATCCACGCACCTCCCCTTGACATTTCCCACAGCACGAAAAAGTTGTATTTATTCTTTAAAGTAGTAGCGTCGTGCCATGTCCTTTTAAGCTTTACGTGCTCGCACGTGTTCTGTTTGAACAAGCCCTCGTTGTAGTTTAAGCCAAAATCTGCATTGCAATTTTTTTGCAAGACACACAGGACCACACTTTCTACCATACCACGCCGTTAGATCGTCATCAATATGGCTTTAGTGCTTCAAAGGTACAATTTGTACAATGAGATGGCTTTTCATATATACTCTCCGATATATGTACATCCTAATGTATCATGCACCTATGTATATGTGTATACCAGTCTGTACTGAATTGTTATTTCTGACCACCCGCCATGAAGTTGGAAATTATTCATGCGAAATGGGTGTATGTATTTGATGTAAAAGCAAGAAGAAAATAGTATAAAACGATCATTGTACTTTTCGTCATGATCATCTTGTTGGATGGAATACATATTGGACATACATGTTGGACGAAAGGAGACGATAAGAATATCATTAGTTTTCAAAAAGGAGAATTTACATGGCACTAGAGTTTAATACAAGCTCATGTAGCATATTATAGTAGAGCGAGGAGCAAAATGGGTTCATTGGATGAGTGTCATTGTACTCTTCTTTTAGCTTCTTCGTGTGGCATCGGTGCATCAAATCATCATTGAGTCTACACTTTTTGGCATCTCGAGAAAAAAGACACGCTCAAATAATAACATATGAAGCAAAAAAGGAATTATTATTATTATGTATCAGCAAATGAAAGGAGGGAAGCCGAAAAAAAGAGAATGGGTAAAAAGCGAAGGTAAAAAGTCGAGCAGGCGGATGGGTTGGTATATATACTGCTGGAGAATAGCAGCGTGGTATAGTATTTACCCATTTCAACTTGTTCAGATAGATACATAGATTCGAATGGGGATGACATGCTCCAATGGGATTCATATTATATGCTTAAGAATGGCGCACATTAAGGAGAAAAAGCTCATTTATTTCACACATGAACGAATTGTCTAACTAAGGGCAAAAGGAAACTGATGCCAAGAAAACCCATTGAGACTTACAGCTAGCTAGTGTACTGACTTAAAGTTAAGTGTAGGGAGTTCGTTGTACTCGTTGTACTCACCACCATCATTACATCTTTATGTTTGGTGTATTATTATATGTGTATATCATGTGTGGTTGAATTTCATGGGAATGGGAACAAGAAATTGTGTGCTTTAAGAAAGTCCCATACATACCTACTTGTCGCAACAATAGGTAAAAAACCAATAAAAAGATGATTCTGCGAGTTCTTAGAAGAAAAATTTAGTTTGATCATTGCAGTGGATTGGATTCTGCGTGTCTATGAATGATTCAGAAGGAAAGAGAAAGTTGGCTTCAGCTTAAAATAAAATACAGTGTATTATTTTGTGATAGGAGGAGAAATGGAGATAATATATTGTACAATGGGTAATGCATCATCATCATTATCATTATATTGCCGTCTCTGATTCTCCAACATCAGGCAAACGGCAACAGCGGAGTGAACAAACCTGGAAACAAAAGCAATGGGAGGAGGACGTACATTTTTAAGAAATATATAGCCAACCAAGCAGTGCGAGAAAAAGAAATTTTTGCCATTATATTTCCATTATCTTTTTCTCCACTTTCCTCATTCTCTGCACGCATGTCATGTAAGTAATATTGTGATAACTTTATATTCCCTTGTCTGCTTAAGAATGCGCAAACTTTGCGTAATGTTCATTGCCCATACAACTATCGAACATGAGTATCGTCTTCATTACGACAATAATAATAAAAAAAATTTGTGCAGTTTCACGTTCACGTATCTTATAAGAGTTGTATCAGATATACATATATAGGGTTTGTTCTGTGGAGTGAACTTACCGTAAGCCCCTTGCCAAATCTGAAGGTAAGTCGCATTGCAGTCCGGAGAGTTGCTAATAATCCCAACACTCCCAGCTGAACCACCTCCCCCACTGCCGCCGATTGTCCCAGTACCACCCATCGAAGAAGAGAACATTGACGAAGTATAGCTGGAGCTGCCAGAGCTCCCGCCGCCACTCTCATCTCCGGATTTGCCATGTTGGGGTCCAATATAAAATTTCAAAAGTGAAATCCATACAATTTCCCCAGGGGCTCCTTGCAAAATGTATGTGCACGTCGTTCGGTCAGGAAGAGAGTGTTGAGGAGATGTGAGAAAGCCACGGTTGTTCTGAAAGCTCGAAATTGTAAAGTGGCAGTTGTTGTTTTCGACGTAAGAGTGGGAACCGATTGGCAAGTATTTGATCTCAACGTCCACATGGAAGCCCTAAAATCGAGATTTCAAAGTTTAGTTAGAAGTTCACGAAAAACATTAATAGATAGTTGAACGTTTGTATATTGCCAATCTTTTTTCTTCGTATGATGAAGTTTATGTACTGCATTGATGAAACATTTAGTATGTAGCATGTATGTAAATGGGAATAATTTAAAACGATATTAAACAAATAGTAAGAGTCAAATATTTGTAGGATTCGTTAAAAACTTCGTGGTGAGTTTTTACTTCCCTGTCTGAAATTAAGTCAAGTGCACACGCTTAGCATAAGGAAATTGAACCAATGAAAACAGGTGCACGAGAAGTTGTATTCTAAAGCAAGCAAGCATTCGTCCTCCATTGCTGGCTCTTCCACTTGCTTAAACATAAGCAATCAAATGAGACTTTCTCCACGTGCAAGTCTATTAATTTAGATAGACAACCTACCGCTGGTTTTGCTTTAGGGGGTACATATACATACCTATACGTAGTAAATCTGAATTATATCCCAACTCCCAAACCTGCCTAATTGTGCATTCACTCGTGTATTCCTAGTGGGGGAGTGTAATTGCCCAATTTCCCATTACCTGAAGCCATTGTTTATTAACGCAAGAGAACGCAGCATACCGTGATCTGAACAACTGAACTTTCACAATGCCGAATGGCATGTACATCCAGCAACTACACAAGTTATGTAAGGAGAACCAATTAATTAATTACCTGTACAGGTGTGGGTGGAATATTCTGCATCAAGTAGTCTGTCGGGGCGGAATGGAAAACCTGAAATATCAAACAATGAATAGTCAAATTAAATGAGTAAATGAGGAGAATGCTTAACTGCATATGCACAAGGGCTTGTACAATTTTCGTTACGTTACTATTTCAAAGATTTCAAATTGTAATCTTTTTTGTGCCTGAATAAAACCTGTTCTGAATTTTCGTCTTACCATGAGTATTTTATTTCCGCTGGATGTAACAGTAGGGAGTTTCCCTCCACCGCAAAAACGAAGCAGTACAGGATCTTGTACGGTGAATCCATCGTATATTGTCACGTGGTCTGACGTAGTATCACAATCTTCCCCTACGCTCACTCCTTGCGCTTGTCCTTTTCCAGAAGATGAATCCGAGCCTCCAGCCATACCAGACGAAGAGACTCCATAACCTCTCGGTGGATACCCAGCCTTCTTTGCTGCCAACCTGTTACGGACGTAGATGAGATGCTCCTTGTCCTGCTTTAATTTAATTACGGCACGATGGCCCGTTGGGGCACTCTCTTGACTTATCGCATAGTAGCATGTAACATTTCGAGGGTAAAGACCGGGGAAATTGGGAGTCTGCAGCGCACATCGCTCCTTGTCACATGATTGGAATATCAACGAACAAAATGTGTCCGAGAGGAGCTGGCCCCTGTAAAATGGTCGATTGGGAGGACCATATCGCACCGTCGAGTCTTTTTTTCGAAGAAACTTATAGGAAAGTCGAAAGTCAAAGGCAAATGTCCCGGGGTTTATAGGAATGCTAAAGAGGGAAAGTGTGAGGGTGACACGTTGAGTTTCACTAAAGAACACAGCTTGGCCCCAACCCTGACCACACCAATGGCCCGCGGTTGTTGGACGATCGGGCTCTGTCAGCGTTACGTGACCTTCGTTACAGACAGGATTCTTGTAATCGCTATCCGTTGGAAGTACGAGATGCGGATCGGAGGAGAGTGGCGGACCCAACGTTACACTATTGAATATAAGCTGCAAACAAAAAAAAACGGTAAATAATAAATTCAATCAGAAACTTTTGGCTTTATGTACAAATCTAATGCGTCAAGACTGTTGGTGTGTATGATGTTTACCTGAACTAAATCACCAAATTTACTACCGCCTGCGGCAAACGTCAATTGACATACGTATGGCAACTGGGATTCTCTTGAGCTGGGTCGATGCACGGCAATGGCGTAAGTTCCACCAAGCTCTCCGTAGTAAGTTCGGTTACAAGCTGTAGAGAAAATATTAAACATCCATTACAAATCGAATGCAGTCAACGGAGCTTGATTCCAGATGCCCATAATATTCATTTTCTATAACTATAATTTTTCGAGAAAATTAGAACGTGTACACATTCTTTCTCAATACTACAAAACTACTTTGAATAGTCCTACAGTTACTGGAAATTTTAAGGAAAGTGTGCAGACCCATGCATTATACCATTTCTCTCCAGCGGTATAGAAAAAGTTACACTCGAACAAAGTTTTTGTGCCACTTTCAATAGGTATGAAATAGTCCATTCATTCTCAATTCCGACATATCCAGTAAAACTTGTTTTCCTTTCCAAGTTCAGCGTTTTGAAATCCGTTAAAATCGCAAGCTTTCCGTTTTATTTACTCTGGCTAGTTTTTTTTACTTGCATCTGTTCTCTTTCAGTCAGTGGACATTCACATTATGTTTGTGTTTTGTCGAGAAGAGAAATACTCTAGTTATACGCAATATTTTATACATGTTTTTGCAGCAGATACATAGAATGATGTTATTTGTATATAAAGTTTCTTTAAGCCTTTACCCTATAAACAACAGCTACTATTTACTTTGTTCTTGCACTTAAATACATATACATGCAGACACACACCTTGTTTCAAGCTTAGGTATATAAACCGGATAGATAAGGTATATAAAAGAAAGTGTTTCCTCAAAAGCATTCTAGCATTGTTAGTTCCCTCTCTCTTTCTAGAATGAGCCCCTTTTCCTCACATCAGTAACTTTCTCCTTTTGTTTCAGCCCATTCAACTGGAAATATATTTTCACTGTTACTTCTAGTGGTATGGAAAGGAAGGCGCATTACGTCATTACACCTAAAGCAACATAGTTTCTCTTCCGGTTTCACTTTTAGCCCACTTGTTCCAATAAATGTTCCAATAGTTTCTCGAAAAGTATTTACAAGCTTTCTTTACACCATACTGTGACATAGATTAGTACGAAACTGTAATGGGAATGACGGTTATGTGTTGGCAGTAAAAATAAAACTGTGAGGGTTGTTGCCGTGTTGCAACTGCAAGTAAGGCAAGAATGCCCAGTTTCACAATCAAATTTGCTTTCTCCAAATCTCTTCCTTTTTCTTCACACAATTTTTTCTCGCAGTGCAATCCTGTACACTACAGTTTTGCAAGTTATTCAAATTTATTAGCACAAAAGTCAATATGTACCGTAGCGTGAAGTGTGCATATAAACATGTCTAGATCTTGGGAAAACACAGTGAAATATTCCATGCAAACTTGAAGCCGAATTTAAATAGGTATAGCTATTTAAAATACACGTACTCGCCTACATTTTAGCTTCTTGCTTTCTCCAATCTAGTGTCTTGTGCCCATTTTTTGCTTTGCTAGAAAAGAAACCATTAAAATGCCACGTAAAATTTAAAGAAGTACGCATACCGACACTGCAACGTAAATGTTAGTGCAGCTAATCGCTGTCTGTTGGTCACGTATACTCTTAATTTCTATGTACGTAGTCGGCTTTACTTAGAATTCACACTACACACAGACCTTCGCTGAGAGATGAGCAAAAAACTCATCGACTCCCATAAATGTACCAGTTTTTGCACACAAGTTCTCTTTTCATCCTCTCACCTTTTATTTTCGCATATATACACATGAAAATGAACTTCTGAGGAAAGATAAATTTTCTCCCTCAAAATATCCACAAACTCTTTACATACACTGTAAAAATACATAATATGTGTTCATGTTCGAAACGGAGATTTTCTTTTGTCCATCCATCTACTACTGCCATCATCACCACTATCACCATCATCTCTCTGAACTATAGTAGTTCCTTTTCATTTTCAATTCTTTTTTTTCCCCTTTCTCTTCAACTTTCCTATTTACTCTAGCGAAGTCCTTTTATCCCTTTTCTATTTCCGTGAAATAGTTTCTTTCTGTACATGGGCTGCCAAATACATTGTGCGCAAAGTACTTTTTAGTCTTTGTCTGTCAATGGCTTTTAGTTGGACTTTACTTTTCCAAGAAACAGGGGAAGTAAGAGTGAAAAGGAACATGTGGAGATTATGAGGGTGCGGTGGTGGGCTGGTGAAATGGTTAGCGCAATACACACTGACTACCGTGTGCGTGCAATAATGTAAGATTGACTATGGGAATCTACTCCTAGAGATGTGTATTGTGTGCGTGCCTCTGCATCCTGAAAGTTCATGTATATGGGTAAACTTATTTATGACATTTTTTTTGTATTATGTACAAACTACGTACTATATTGTTGCAGTATATACCTACAACACTTTTTGATATTGTAACGTCACCATTCTGCTTTTTATACATAATATATGTAGCCATTTTCAGACATTTTTCTAAGTAGCCATGTTTTGTGGTTGTGAAGGTATGATAAAATGAGCGTAAAATGTACAATTAAAAAGCATTTCGAAGTTTCAACCTCCGTCGATTGAATTATATGTATAATATTGAAGTTTTCATATTGTAAGTTGATCGAGTATCTAGCAAAGTATTGGCTTTGCTGGCGACAAGGAAAACCTCCAAAGTGGAGAAAACTTGCTTCCCAGGTAAATCTTTGACGTTCTACAAATCATACACATTAGCCCATCTCTGTTAATAAATGATATTAAATAAAGTATATCTGCACATTACGTGATAAAATGCTTTGTACAGTCGATGTCATAAGGTATCTGTATTGTTTCGATTGTCAGTGTGTGAATCTCTCTGGACAGAGGCAGGTTTTCCCTCAACATGTCAGTTCAATATTGCATTTCTCTACCTTGGACATAAAACATGTTGTACACAACAGTGACAGAATAAACTTTGTCTAATAATGGCTGCGTAAGTACCTATCTACAACGTATACTTTAGAAAATTCATTGTATTGAAAAAAGATCTAAAGATCGAAATGGTCTTTTATTAGAACTCCCTTGGGACTATACATACAGAACCATATGGCATATTAAAGCTAGTAGAAAAGCATGCTACAACTTCAGTCACTATCAGTGTATCTACGGGGAAAGTTATTCTTGTTGTTATCCTATTTTTTCTCCAACTGCTGCTGCAACAAAAGCATCTCTCTGGTTTTTGTGTATATACCATTCTGCGTGGAGGAATATCTGTGCTGTTGGATCTCTGTTGACTGATATTGCCTCAGAATACTGACAGACAGGAAAACGTAGGAGTGGTAGTTTAGGGAGAACAGCATCAGAACAAACAAACAACACATGTGGAATGTTGACTAGCTCTGTGACATTTGTTTTGTGTATATAATAATGCGGCGGTTACATGTCACTGGAATATACAGTACGTGGTAGATGGATGATAGCAAATAGTTTACGGAGAGGAATCCATATGATAGCTTTGAAAGGGCATGCACGTACAATGTACTCTGCGTTACTGTAAAACACGCTGATTCTTATTACATGATGCCGTAAAAAGGAGGAAAGAGGAAAAGAAAAGGGAAAGTGGTGGAAATGGAACCGGAAGAATCCTCAGTGACATGGAAATTGCGATCCGTATCAAGAAAAAATGAAAAGAAACCATACAATAAAGGTTCTTGCACAAGTATACGTGATATGTTGTATGCATGTATGTAGGTATCCCTGGCCACAGTAAAGAGGCAAATGTTCATGAGAACGAGTCAAAGTGATGTAACGTGAAAGTGAGAAAAATGGATGTTAAAGGGAGGAAAGACAGAACCAGTTTGTCCGTCAACAGAACAAACCAAAAAGTTGCCAAACATAGCTGTTATACTATTATTGCTTTTATATGTATATGACTACAAAACTACACTCTTGTTGGTGTCGTAATTCCTGGAATGCTTTCACTGCACGAGTCCTGAGCTACAGCAAATTTCACTTAAAGCGACAATTTGCATGGGATCTATTGATTTGGTAAATTTTTCTTGCTTGCAATTCCTTTAACGGCAATATCAGAAATGAAGTCATTCCAATATGACAGTAATGGTAAAAGTCCAAGGAGGAAAAAAACTAATATTGGGAATCAACTGGCAGTGGCGTTTTTACAGTTGAAGGCGTATGAACTGGATATTTGTAGGGAGTTTTGGGAGCGAGCAATAGGGCAAACGATTGATCACTTGAGTTGGAACACAAAATTGTGTAATGTTTTTTGCTTGTAATGAATGTGGAATCTCTGGCATGCCTCGCTCGATCTGATACTAGTTTCGAGCTCCACGTTGCTTCAGTGGGGTCTATTTATGAAAGTAAAAATGCATAAAAGCAAATTGTAGCTGGAGTTGTATGTGTGTGTAAGACAGAAAGGCAAGCGATGCATAGAACACGCGTTTTCTGTAGATTGGCTGAAATACGCCTGCTGTCATTCACAAAAGCGGTTCTCTAGAGACAGGAAGGCCCACTGTGAAATAAAGTGAAATGTTTAGTGGATGGAAAACCAGCAGAGTAGAAGAAAGCTATGCACGATGTACGTATTGTAGTAAATATGTGCACAACAATACTTTATTTTGGATTTCGTTTTTTTTCTGGTCTGATCTGATTGCTTCTATACTAAGTTACTCTGCAATAAGTAAGTAGTATATGCACATTTGTGTATAACCTCGACAAAAGAGCAATATGCGTTCAGCGTTCTCGTGTCTAGAAAGTATAGAATCGTTCTCATCTATTCCCACATGAGAAAAGGAGAAAAGTGGAGAAAATTAGTGCGAAATATACATGCATAATGAATGATTGTTTTTTGTGTGAATCAAGTAAAAATGGGACTGCATATGTATACAAAGGAAACAAATATACGCACTTACTTTGTACATTTTACGTCGAGGTGGTAGCATGCAATTCAGTAACAGACAGAAGAAGCTGAGGGAAATCAGTAAAAAAACGTAATCTTGTTTTGGAGTAGGTGGATGGACTAGGTTTATATCTTATGCTGATATTTTATGCAGCTATCTTGATAAGTTTTTTGTCGTCTGTAAATACTCGTTGAAAGAAGGGAATAAATAGAATTCGTATGTGGATATATAAAAACCATAGAATGATGTATGCACGTGTAGCGACTGAGCATGATCTATTGAAATGAATCAGCATTGTAAGCATTGTTGTGACTTCCTGGGTTCTCACATAAATAATAATGATAAATAGATAAATAAAATGTGCATACGGTATGCTATGACAAACAGAAATGGTGGAATTGAATCATATTCCCCCTAAGCTAGGAACTGGTATTAAACACACTCTTTGGTTATTTCAGATTTATTATGCAATAGTATTTACAGAATAGACAGTCAATCACAATACTTTGCGCCCATAGTTGTATGTATAACGTTATATAGACACAACAGATATTTCTGTAAAGATGAATTATGGGAAGTTATGGGAAGTAAGATTATTCACGTTTCGCTTCACAATTGACTACCTATAATACCATACCACGACTACGCACATTAAAACATGTTTACTTTTAATAGCATCACTCGATTCTCTCCAGCCTGTATCAACATTTCACTTCCTTTTGTCCATTCACTTTTAAGTAGCTAATTTGCATAAACATGTACTGTATTCTTAAGCGGATTTATTCACTCATTGTGCTGCTAGACGCGGTAGTAGTCCCAGCTGCTCGTTCTTTGCTCTTTTCGTGATAGTTTCCTTGTGAAAGGGCTTTTGTAACAGCTTGAAGCTTAACTTGTGTTGAGGGTCTGAGAGTGAAAAGTTCAGAGAGGCAACAGCAACACTACTGCCAACACAGTCAACGTTGATATTTTCTTAAATATCACGACAGTAAACTTAATTTCAGACTGTCATTTGTGCGTGCTTTCACGGCTACATTATCGTTTACATGTTCCGCCAGTTCAGCAAGCAGCGTCACAAAGTTCTTTAAATTTACTTGTCCCTAATCAAGTTAGTTTCTCTGTCATCATTTATTCTGCTAGTTCTGATATTATGATATGATGTCTAGTAGGAGCCAGGAGCTCTTGATCATATGCGTATATAATTTTCAACTTTTAAAATGTCCAAATATGCAAAGGAAAAGTTAAAATGACAACGGACAGCAGTGGATCCTTTCGTACACTGTGAACTGTGCAGTTTACTTCATTAATTTGGAACGGAAGACATTCACCTATACAGAATAAATAGTTGTAGGCACTCTCCCTTCCCATGTACTTACACATCTAATCTAAATTTTCTTCGGTTCCACTGCTTTCACCGTCAGCATGTTTCTTTGTTCAAAATCTCACCTCAAACACACATCTCTGAGCAATAGCACCAAAAATGATTTTGCTCAGGTCAAATACAAGCTGCTGCAACACAAAGAATAAGAAATGGGATATGTGTCACTTGGATCAAAATAATAGTGGACGTTAGTGTTTAATCTCGAATATTAGTTAAGGAGGTCCGTTGAGTTTTCCACTCTAAACTGTATATATTTGCAGCTGGTGCCTCACCAAAGTGGCAAAAATCTTTCCAGATCTTTTTAATCATAAAGTAGGCACCTTTCTATTTACGATGAAACATTGCAAAGTTAGCGTGATTGTATTATGGCGAATCTGTCATAAATAATGTGTATTTAAAATTTGCAAATCAAATAGCACAATGAAATGAAGTATGCAATTAAGTGTGGAAGCTGAAAGGCGCAGTATTTTCACCAACTAATGATGGCGTTAGACTAGTGTTTTCACATTTTGGACAAGGCAGTTGCTTTTGACTCGAGATGTGAACTAGAACAATAAGTAATAAGAAGTTTATAGATAATGCGTGTCATTATGGACTTAATTTCTGAGATTTGAGCTCGCGCTGGTACTTTTTCTATACCTCTACCGAGTCCCTAAAGTCACATTGGGCAACAACAATAAATTCCACTCCACATGCATTCAAATCTATTACGCGGAACAAAAATATAATTCAAGGCTTAACCTAGATTTGCTAAAATTTTCCGATTCTAATATCCCGGCTGCTTCATAATGCCACCATTAAAGTCCATAAATATGTGCTGGTGTCGTTTCCCCAAGACCAGTAGTTTTGGAGTGAAATGACTTTCAGCTTTCTTTACTTCAAATGGTTTTGGCAAGCTGGAATACACAATAAAAGAACATGGTGAACAGGCAAGTTTAGAGTATATATGGCAGTCGTAGCGGTACACATTGTGTCGCTGACTGGTCCAATAATAAAATTCAAAATAATCTCTTATTCTCCCATTATGCCCCCAGTAAACTTTGAATGAATGTGAATAGCTTATGGGCATAGCGTCCATGATTTTTACACATAGCCATTTCTCTTTTGACTTTCTGAAATTATTATTGCGTACTACTCTAGTTAAGTTTGCATTCAAGACACATTCGAGGAAGCTACCAGCAGCAGCACCAACATCACCGCTAGTTTATATTACATTATTGTCTGCTTCACTACAGACAGAAAAACGAATTGAAATACTGGGAAGCCTCTTGCGGTACAACTGATGGTGAGTTGGTTGGTACACCAGCGTTTTCAATGTGCATGAATTTTGTACAACCACTCATCCAACCAAAGCAAACTTGAAAGATGCGAGATGCGTGAGCATTATTGAAAGGAGAAAGTAATGTTGTGAAAGTTAAGATACAGCGGTGCTTATCCTTTCCTACATGCCAATAGTAGTAGTAGCACCAAGTGGGAAAAAGTTAGTTGTACTTGCTATTAGTAGCAGCGGCACATTTGAAACATGACAGTAATGCATAAACTGACTGGAACAAAGTTATTATTTTGCTTTCATTGCCTACTTTATGCAATAATGTTGTAGATTCAAGTCATATCAACAAAAGTCAAGGAACATGAAACTACTGGTGGTACGGTATGCATCCACGTTATGGTCTTAGTCTTGATGATGATAACGTCCTCTGATGGATGGAAATCCTAGAGAAAAACTAATACTTGTAAAGTTTTTTTTCTCCCTTTTTCCTTATCTCTACTACTGCACATATGTACCTATATGCATTATGTTTCCTAATGAAACGGAATGTTACACAAAAAAGTTGGTGAGTGACTGCTTGTACCGTGTACAAAAGTTTTAAACTTTCTTTTTGCATAAATAAAGGAATAAATTACTTTTGCATTCTGCTAAAAAAGAATAAACTCTATCCATGAAACTGTTTACTTTTTTTCTTGGGGATTAGAGTATTTAGTCAAAAAGAAAAAGTTTCAAGAGAGAGAGAGAGTTGTAATATTATTTTTTCTTTGATTTTTATACATTTCATGTATAACATCATACTAAATATAACCTTTCGTAGATATGTATATGCTTCAGTTGATTGCTACATGAAGAAGTGAAGAATTTTTTTTGTAAAGTAAAGGCATTATTATTAATATTATTATATATTATTTAACTTACTTTGAGTTGTTCTGAGTTTGTTAAAAGCGCATAAAGATAAAAATTTCACATGTTACTTGTCTCGAACATTTCACGAACAGTGTACAAAGCAAAAAAGCAACGCAATTTTTTTTTGGTCCAAAGCTCCCCTTTGTTGCTTGCTATTTTATGGAAATAATGGTTATGGATATATCACAGCTGTAGTGTAAAGGGTTAATGAAGAATGACCGTGGCCTCATGCATACAAAACACGTTTAAAGGAATTTCAGCGACAACAAAAAGAAGAGAAAATTCTAAACTTTTTTTTCCTTTTGTTTTTTCGTTACCAATTGTTTTTATAAATGCATATCTGTACAAAAAGGATAGGATGCGTCCTACAAAAATTCTTGTCTGTTGAATGAACGTTACGAAAACTCTAAGCACGCCTTCTTCTAAAGAGTTGTGCATTGGACGTGTCTTTTTTTGCTTTGAAGACTGAGTTGACGAAACTGATGTTGATGTTATATTTTTACTTGTAAACCAGTCATGTATGAGTGTTATTTCTTCAAAGAGCGAGAGAGAAAACCAAGAAAATAATAATAAAACGAGCGACTTTTTCACATATTATTCCACATTGAGGTGACAGCTACTTCCTCAGTTATTATTATACAGTTAAGAAGATGGGTAGAAACAGGAGGAAAATTTTGTACGGAATTTTTTTTTACTATTTGTCATTGTACAAAAGTTATTTCCACTTTTACTTTCTCCACTTCTTCATCATTCCCACTTTGCAACATCCTTCTTCTTTCTCCTCCCTCTCCAAGTCAATTTGTACGTAAACTTTTCTACTTTTTACCATTCCTTTTCCATCTCCCGGTAGCAGCTCAGGAAAAAACTTGTTTGTTGATTGGCTTGTTAGTCGTAACTCCTGTCATGCAGACAGTATCTTGTACATATATGCGCTGCTGCAATGCTATATGTATCAGGCATTTTATTGCCTGCTACCAAAATAAAATACATAATAATAACAATGTGTGTTGCGAATGACATGCTATATTACCCTTACCTCAAATTGCTAGAAGAAAATAAGTAGTTTTTTTGCTCTTATCTCATCATGAAATACTACAACATAATAATAGAGTACGAATGACAAGGTGGCACAACCTCAGCAGCTCCCACTTGAAAAGGCTAGAGTTATTCTTTTTTTCTTCCTCCCGAAATATATACAATCCCTTATAGAATAAAATACAACTCGCCTTTTGTGGGTAACTGGTGACTTATTGGGTTTGTTATTGCGTATGAATGCCTATTTATGTACTCATATTTTATCTAATGTGAAACGCAAGAAATATGAATTCTTTGCAAAAGCCATTTGGAAACATAAAGTATATCCGGAACGAAAAGGAACCAGCGAGGATTGTGTGCAATAAATTTAGAAAATAAGGAGTGGCGGTGGAGAGTTGTACACACAGACCCAAGTGTCCAGAAGTATCATTGGTCACTTGGTCACGTTACATCGAGCAACATAATCACAGTACATGCATTCGGTACACGATTTGATAGATATCTATAATCTATATTGACTTGGCTGCAGAAACAAAAGGTAGTAGTGACTCTATAGTGTTTTCTTGTTCTTGACTTGAGTTATTTAATTTTTTTGTACTGGCTGGTAAACATTTTATCTTGTATAAACAGGAAAGATTAGATTAGTAGTTGCAGGTTACATTAATTTCGTTTAATGTTACAATATTAAATAAAAACTGTCGAAAAGTTGTTGCTGTAGAGGACATATTTGTTGGAACACAACGAGTACAAATATTAAGTAATGATAATCTTAAGCAGTCGTTGTTTGTTTCTAGTTTTCTGTGACTGAAATAAGTATATGTCATGCAACAGCGGTCCCGCACGTCTTTCACTAATGGACAAATGAGAATTGTATACCTCATGATTATTATGTTGGTGATGATGACAGCACAATAAAAATGGAATGTGGGTTATGTCTTTGTTCCCTAGAAATGCTTTCTGTCATTCCCATTTCTCTATTCACTTCACTTTGAGATTACTCGACTTGTTCCATTTTTGTCTTTACCTACGTTTACAACAGCACTAGTATAATAACAGTTCTGCACACGTTTTCACTTTCCACATCAATGGTTTCCTACACGGCTCGAGAAACGCGGCAGTAACTTATACCATTAGGGTAAAGGTAACTTAAAGGGAGAGACGGTTCCGGTTTCTTTGAAAAATATGATGGGGCCATTTTGTTCTTCGGACTTGTGTGTCGTGTGGTATATACAATCTTTTCAAGTAAATCGCAACTTTCTCTAGTGCATGTACATATGTACATACAGCTGTATAAAATCCAGTATTTCCCCACGGTTCAATGCTACCCACGCATATTTACAATGTCTGCTAACTTACTATCACTGAAGAAAATATTTGAAAATTAGTAGCCAGAATGCAAACAGTAAGAACCCTAGTAAACCTTACCGCTTACCTTACTCCTTACGGCTCTACCAGAGAATCCCATTCTCTAATTTCATTAATTTACTATACCTCTACACAAATAGGATGCGAATACTTGAATACACCTTTACAAAATAGGATGAATCATGAGTGTATTGCTGAGTGTTGCAAAACCAGAAATGGAACTCTTTACAGACCCGTTCACTTTTATCATTCGTCACTGTAAAAGTGTTGTCATATTGAGCCTGCAGGAGTCTTATTAACATGTGAAAAGAAAGAGCGCTATTGATTTCCAGTTAAATCAGTTACCCGTATTTACTGGAATGTAGTGAAGGAATCACTTCTATCATCCGGATCTATGTTTAAAGATTATGCATGTTGCGAGCACAACAAAATCCAGCAACTTTTCTAGCAGAAGGGGAAAAGATTTTTTTATGATGTGACGAAAATAATAAAAAAGATGAAAGTAGAAGATCCTACCCTGCTTACACATTTTCTGTTACTTATTGAGCATCAGGTACTTGTACTCCTGCTATATGAATCTCTCTAGCATATCAATTTTGCTCCGTGTGTATAAATTCTTTGATAACATTTTTATTTTCTGATGAGCAAGTTTGTACAGCAAACAATAATAAAAGTACCTTGCCTCTGTTCCATTTCCTCATACAATCAATTTCCTATTTCTCCTGCTCCTGGTATACCCAGTCATCGTCTTGTCATCTCTTCGTTTCTTGACTGATGCTTTAAGAGAAAAGGACAATGCAGGCAAACATGAGGAGATATAGACTTTGATGGCTTTTTGAAAATAGGATTATCCCCTTTGAGCAGCATAAAATAGATATTGAAAATAACAGGAAAAAGCACGAAGAAAACGACGATTATAGGCATTCGCTAAAAGGATCCATGATCCATTACAGAGAAGACCAGAGCACGAAGGAAATTGGAGTAGGGGAGGAGGATGGATAGACTAAGGCTTCATATTATACAAAAATTGATTGCAGAGAGGCAATAGAAAGTAGCGAAAGCTGTTCAAGAGTCTTTAAGAAAAAACCTGCTACAAGCGGGACACTTTTGCCTCATAATTCTAAACCTTTGACCACAACAGATATGGAAAGATTGATTTCATTCTCAACCTCAGTACCCCAACTAGCTGGATTTGCCAAGAAACCCGAATACTACAAAACTGCAAGGTTTAGCAAAACTTCATCCACGAATACCAACTGTGTATATCTTGAATATTAAAATTTATTCACGCTTAGGCGAATATAATTCCTTTCTTTTTCCCTGCTAGAAACTGGTTAATCCTTGAATAAATAGGAGTCGAAAAACGTCGTTCCCTCATATTTTAATAGATCAGCACCATATAATATTCATGTGAGATGGCATATGGACATTACCTGCGCAGAAAGAAATATATAATGGAAAGTGCATCCTCCCTGCCAGTGCCTTATTGCGCAAAACAATCAAAGCAGATTCGTTTATAGAAAGTTTTGTCAAAATATTTTTAGATGTGCATCTCTTTTGAAAATATGCATATGGACGGGATTGAAAAGTGAAAGTAAGATGATAGATGATTTACATTGGGTCTCTAGAATTACTTATTTTTTATTTCGTTTCAGTCTATGTCGTTGTGAAGGATTTGTGCTTGGCGAATCGATCGATTCTGAAATCCATATTTTGTAATATTGTGGAATATACTTGATTGTAATATTCATAGTAGTAATAATAATCCTGTTTGTTCTGCCGAGATGCCATTTCCATTGTTTTGTATTCTGAGAAGAAAACTGAAAAATATATGAATACAGAGTTAATGTTTATATTATTTCTTTGTATAGTAGTTGTACACAATATACGTGGCACCGTTGCGTTACGGGATTTCTGTCTGTGGATGTAGTGGAGTATACATGATTGAATGAGTAAATCAAAGAACTATGAAAAGATATGGAATCCAATATGCAAAATACCTACATAGCATATCAACAAGAATGGACTCTTAACTGCATGTTTTATTATTAGACGTTGTTTGTCTGTGCGTCCATCTAAGGGAATTCTAAAATACGGTTTCAAGTATTATAAAATATGTCCTTGTACATCTTTTCTCCAATTCGAATTTATATGCCACAATTTAAATTATTCTGTAAAGACAATGTAAATTCTTTGTTTTTGGGTAAATATAAAGCTCATCAGCCGCGCCGCTTGGTTCATCTCCCTAGAACCAGCAGCAGACATTCACTGCTTAAAAGTATGTGATCAAAACTGGCAGTTTTTTTCAATACGAATAATATGGTATATTCAATATACCCATTGATGCGCCTTTCTCTTTTAAAAAATACCAGATTTTAATTCCATATAAGCATGAAATGCGTTAAAACGCATATTTTACTTCTACTGCCCTCTGCATCCAAAGGGATTGGAACGTTGTGCAGAAATACAGTGAGCTAGTCACGTTAAATCGGATGCGATTGCAAAACCGGACCATGAAAAATGCGAATACTTTTGACGCTTGACTCAAAATGGAATGAACAACGGACTGTGAGAACAAAATTATAATGTGCCGCTATATAAATTTGTTACTTCAATCAAATTTGCAATGATGAACTGATAATGATGATAAAAGGGAGGCACGTATAATACAGTAACACCAGCGGCAGTAACGTTGCATTTGCGATAAAGGACGGCTTGCCCTGTATTGTAAAATGCAGGCGCTTTGTCCAACGTGTCGTCCAATGGATTGTTTTATTCTTTATGGTCGGAAGAAATATATTATTAAGTCGGAACTCTATAGTATAAGCTTTCCTCCCTTCATCACAGTTCATTGTTTCTAGTTCCTATAATGCGCACTAAATATACCTACCTTCAAGTTATATGTGCATATCCCTTCCAGATAACATATTAATGACATTTTAGATACTCTTGTTGCAAACCCTTTCACTGTAAAGCGAAAGTTTTTGAATATACATACGTATGTGTGTGCAGGCCGCCCGGACTCTGGACCATACCACAAAAGGAGTTCTCTCCAACAAGTTAGCGGTAGCACTATTGCTACAACAAATAAATTTTATTAACAGCTACCGAAAAGTTTTTCAATAATATCACCTAAAAACTCCGGCCACGAACCACCGACTACAAACGCTTTCCTCTTTCCAGCGTTCACACATACACGCTCCACTTTCCATCCATAATGGTAATCACACAGTTGTGAATGTAAAAGGGACGGATAAGAGTAATCTAATTTGGGAGAGGATTTTCCTTGTCACTACTGCCTTATAAAAGGAGACTCCATAGCTCGCCCAGTGTACGCAGTTTCTCCAGGGCCTACATTATCAGTCTCAACAATGCCCATATGTACACATACCTTTCACTCTTCCCAGTTATCTTTTATCCATCCTTCCACGGCTCTGCATTTTAGTCTCAAATGATTAGTTTTTATAAGCAAAATAGCTACGTGCATATATGTATAAAGCTTCAATGAATAAGCGTCGTCGTCGGAAGGAATGCCTAGAGAAAATTTTTGGATAGTAAGCTTAGTTGTGTGGATATACTCTAACTTTGTTTTTGTGCTGTCGCGGAATCGAGCAAGCAGTTTACACTCGATAAATCCTTACTTCCCTACGCTGCTGCTCCAATAATACGTTGTGCAGTGTGGTAAAATGCAAAGCCATGCTTGCCAAACAACAGGACTTTTTCATGTGCCTTGATACGCGTTCCCTTCTTCCCACTACATACTTTTGACAACATGCATGTCTTGTTGAGAAGTGTAACAACAACGAGGAGAATGAGGACGCGGACGCCAACAAAAAGCTCAATACATGATGATCTCCTCAGTGGCGATCATGATGGCAATGGAAATGGCCATGCAATATGCAATGCTTATGAATGACTACGACGATACGATGATGGTAGTAAAAAGCTAAAACCGCAGAATACGCTATAAACGATGATGATGATGACGACGATCATAACGATAATGTAATAGTAATATTGTTAGTTTGTTGTTTGCGTGGGCTTCCTTCCGTCTTTGGTGTTCCCTGCTGCTGGTTAAGGGAAAGAGTACAAAATGTACATAATATACAACCACACACAGTGAAAGTGTAATAGAGGCAAAGTTTAACAGAAATATTACATGTAAAGTGGCTTTACTAGATATGTGTATCCTATATACTTTCACTCTGAAATGTCTATGACGTTATTCAAGTGAGTTGTTGTAGGACACCGTACTCAAAAGGGACTCTTTGGGGTTTTTTCCCTCAGATAAAATGTTTTAGTCAAGTAGACTCATTCCTGAACCCTACGATAGGTGTATGTACGTATGCAGTATATTTACGAAATCCCAAAATGAATAAGAATGTATTAATATTAATATCTATAGATATTCTAATACGGATGTGTATACGTGTAAAATAAAATATTATTGTCTGCTCCTCGTTGGATTTACGGCGATGACGGTGTAACGTACTTATTCGTCTTCTATTGCCTGTCTCTTTACTCAACTTCGAACAGGTTGATTTTTTTCAGTCGGTTGATCGGTTTTAACGACAACGGCTAGAAATCGTTAGAACTTTTAAATCTGTACAAGGTACATGGAGGTAACTTGAAACAGTACAATTTTTACTTCAATTTTTACGCTTTGCGTATAAACAACAGAAACTATTTGATTTGCTTACATAAAACGAGCTTTCAACGGGGTTTTCCACAGCACTTCTTTCAATGTTCTTACAGATACATCAATATATGGTTACTATTATTATTAATATTGTTTGAGTGTTGCAGTAGCTTACTATAAAGCACTCAATAGGTGTACCACAGCTTACAACGCACTACAACCCAACCGATAGCCAATAAATTTTAAGGATGAATTTTGGTACTTGGTTTGTTGGTACTTTGCTTTGTGTAGTGCTGATTGGATTGTCGAATCGATTTAGTGTCATAAACCGTTTAGCAGCTCATGGATCATAAAGATGATGTATGAGTTGATCTACTAGAGGATCAATAATCAAGAGAAAGTGGAAATGTGAACGAGGTACCCTCAACACATGTAAGATTACACACCCACACACCACAATAATAATATCTATACGAAGAGGATAGAAAGTGGAAGAAT